>BRYE01000027.1:18679312-18681812 GCA_030159115.1 Actinidia arguta var. hypoleuca | reverse complement strand
TGAGTGGATTCGGAAGGGTTTTATGTGAATTTTTCATTTATGGTTTAATAAAAATGTGGAGTCATGGCCTATATTTTAGTTGCCAATATAGATGGAGCAAAAGCTATATATGACTTTCTACTGGATATAAGTTAAAATGTGCATTGTAAAATAATTTTTTAAAAATTTAAAAATTATACTTAACTAACCTGATATGATGCTCTAACCGCATGATGGTATTTTACTAATTTAACTAATTCAAGTAAGACGCCATGCACTTAAAAATTCTAGAGTTATGTACTTAATTGTGTTCACTTTATTTTAAAAAAAAATTACGATTGCAATTTTTACAAGGCTGTTTTACACTTTTATGAGTAATGAGTTCATATGGCACAAAGGTTTGGGGATATCGTAATGTCCTAAAAAATACTATAATTCTGTAGTGCTCGTAAAATAAGCTAATTTTATATTTATTTTATTATTTAAAATGCAAATATTACAAAATTCGTTGAGTTGATAATCTATAAAAAAAATCAAATTGATTGAACATTGCAAATTATATGATCTAAACATATTTAGTTTAAAACAATTTAACGGTATTATATGATCTAAACATATTTAGTTTAAAACAATTTAACGGTAAGTAATTTTTTGAATCTACAATATAAATAACAATTCAGTTTGAATCCAACAAATAAGATTTCATTATTTCTTTCCGTCCAAAAAGATCACTTTTTTATCCAATGGCTGAGATGATTTTAGAAGCTGAGATCGAGTTAATCCACGATCAAGATATATTATTACACCAAAAAAAAAAAAAAAAAAACACCACACCTACACCTAGCTCACACACGAGCTCTATTTGGGTTCTCTTCAAATCACTCTTGGTTTATCTACGATTTTTATTTTTGCAGGAGTTGTGTACGCGGCGTCGGTAGGAGTAGGATTTAAATTTCTTGGGTTGTGTATGCAGGTATGTTTTTAACGTTTTCCAAATTTCATCTATTTGTGGTTCGCAAGAACTCTTTCTGTGTTGTTGAGATCCAGCAAAACCCTCCTGCAGAGAAGAGTCTGTCATCCAAAAACTCCTGCATAGTGGGTGTTCGACGAATTGCAGTAGAGAAGACTTTGCTAGGTTTTATTATTCATGGATTTTATTGATTCATTGGAAACAGTGAAAACTCCTTAAAAAGAAAGCTTTTTCTTTTTGATTAATTATTTCCTGTTTTTATTGATTGAATCATCTAAAAAATTAGGACCAAAAAATTAGGAATCAAAAACTAGGATAGTCTTTTAAGAATATAATGTAGCAAAATTTTTGAAAGTACTTGTCAGCTTTATAATGGAATCAAAATTTTTGATAGTTTTGAAAATTAGTTGGCGGGGAAGGACTTCATTGAAAATTAATAGGTGGAAAAACTTCAATTGAATTCATTTTTGGTGAGATTTGTTTGGTCCTATTTATATGGGGAGATTTTACAATACACCCCCCAAAATTTTCATATTGTACACCCATGCATAACATTGCTGCAAAAAAGTTGATTTATGGGGCAACGAAAGGGTTGCTTCTTGGCTTCTGCATTTGGAAGCCCTTATGTAAAAGACTACTATACCCCTACCTTGAATCATTCATGTAGCATGGCAGGTCCGTATAAGAATATAAGAATATAATGACTCTAGCCTTTAATCTAAATTTGTGAACGTATAAGAAGTCGAGAGTTGGGAAAGTATTCCAAATGTTGTAACTTTTGAGCTATGTAAACCAAAACTATAGATAGTCTCCCAATATATGATGGTATGCCTCCTTGCAGAGGTAATTAGCCCTCAAATACCTATAGATAGTTAATACTGTGCATTTGACTTAATTTGACAATTGAGTCAAGTGTTACAAAAGAGGTAAAAAATAGAATTTAAACACTCACAGGGCTCTGAGTTCAGTACAATTGGTGATTTCATTAGGAATGACACCATGTAACAAATTGGCAATGTAAAATCAGAAATAGGATGAGGTTATTTCTAAATTTGGAGAGAACAACTAGTGGGTATTGCACTTACAATCTCTGTAATCTACTGAGCTTGCCAATGCTTGAGAAACAACCCCTCCAAGCTCCATATAAGGCAAGTTTCTTGAGAACCCAAATCAAAAAATAGAGTTAAGCTGAGAACAAGAAGCCAAAATAATAATAAATAAATAAAAATACATAGATCTAATGCTTTGGTCATTTGGATTGCAAGAGACACCAGTCCAGTTGCAAGGAGATTCATCAAAATCTTTCAAGCTACTGAGAATGTCCTTAGTATCATTCAATGTGCTTTTGAACTCCAGCAATGCAATACCTAAAACTATATTATATCAAAAAACAAGGCATAAATTAAAAACAAATATAGATCAAAGGGCAAATAGAATACCATTTGGAGTGAGAGCAAGAGAAAGAGAAAGGGGAAAAACAGAGCTCGAAAGGGTTGCATAAAAAATTGCTGAGAAGACCCAAATCAAAACACCCATTTTGTGTTCTCGATC
>BRYE01000027.1:18656812-18659312 GCA_030159115.1 Actinidia arguta var. hypoleuca | reverse complement strand
ACAATGGCACCAAAAACTTCCTTCGCTTCCAGAAGTGAATTTCTTTCCTCAAGTATATGGGTCGCAAAGTAGTATAAAATCTCGAAGTTCGAGTATCGTCCTACGACGAGTAATGCCAAGATGAACACAAGAAAATATAAAAACTTCAATTCAATCTTAACTTAATCCTAACTTATACTTTTAAAAAGAGAAAATAAAAATCTTGTATTCAGTTTTGAAAGATTTAAACTAAATCTGAAGTACAAAAGCAATTAAAATTGATTTAAACTTTATAAAACAAATAACTTAGAACCAATTGATCCAATCAATCGAATTTTTCAGATTTCCAATGGAGGTTTCATATAACTCAAATCCGTCAACTACGTCGTTAGTCTCAGATTCAGAAGATTTAGGTTTAAAACCAATAGTTCTTTCAATCTTCAACTCCTAGAATAAATCGGGTTGTTATAATCAAAGACGTGTATCATCAATTCACGCAACGCGTATACTGAACCCAACTCAAGTATAAACGTTACAAGACAACGTATATACTGCATATGGTATTCACGCATAAGTGTTACCGAACATAGTAGGACGCCTAGATTTTTAAAAGTATATAAAACGAAGAAGAAGAAAAAAAAGAATCAAGAAGATATAATGGTGAAATCAAAGTTATCTCCATTGTTCACGCTCGAGCCCCAATCGATCCTGAGTTGAGAAATTTAGTGACTCATGGTGAATGAAAGCAAATAACTATATATTGAAAACTTCATGGAATGTAAAATCTATGTATAAACGAATAATGCTAAGATTCTCAAATTATTGCAGGAAAGGTGTAAAAAACTATGAATTCTTGAATAAAATCACAAATTGAATCATTAAAACTCGAATCAGATGAATGCTATTACAAAAGTATTAAAAAATCTAAGTACTTCTATGATTCTAGACTAAAAAGTCGTAAAAGCCCTAAATAGATAGTCTATTTCTCATAAAATTGAAGAGAGATATATATAAACAACACAGTTTGAGTCCTAGAAGAAATAGGATTTTGTCTCAATTTTTGTTCTTAGCGTTCGAACTCCTCGGCCAGTGTTCAAACTATTGACCCTAATTAAAACGAGATATGGGAAATCACATAATGCCAAGGGACAATCGTAGAACACGGGCCTTTACATACCCCTACCAATTCCTAAATCACCTTGGGAGGACCTATCTATGAATTTTGTATTGGGTTGCCCTGGACCAAGTGAGGTATGGATTCTGTTTTAGTGGTAGTGGATACATATTCAAAGATGGCCCACTTCATAGCTTGTAGAAAAACGTCGAATGCTACGCGAGTTGCTAATCTTTCTTCTAAGGAAGTTGTGCGTCTGCATGGTATATCCCAGTCCATCACTTCTGATCGTGATACGAAGTTCCTTAGAAACTTTTGGAGGACTTTATGAAAGCGGTTTGACACCTCCTTGAACTGTAGCAGTATTAGCCATCCTCAATCTAATGGCCAAATAGAAGTAGTCAATCGAACGTTGGGTAATCTTATCTGGTGTATCTCTGGTGAAAAGCCTAAACAGTGGGATCTCGCGTTGTCCTAAGATAAATTTGCATACAACAACACAATTAACCAAAGCACATGCCAGTCCCTATTCTCTATTGTCTATTGCATTCCGCCGAAACAAGCAATAGACTTGGTATCACTACCTGAGCTCCCTAATACTAGCATTGTAGCCGATAACATGGATGAACACATCTTGACTATGTAGGATGAAGTCCGACAGCGACTTGAAGCCTCTAATGCAAAATACAAGGAAGCAGCTAACAAGAAGAGGCGAGAGAAGATTTTTAATAAAGGATATTTAGTGATGGTTTACCTCCGTAAGAAGCATTTATCGGCTAGAACTTACTATAAACTAAAGGACAAGAAGTATGGGCCATTTCAAGTTGTAAAGAAGATCAATAATAGTGCCTATGTCATTGCACTGCTTGCGGATATGTGTATTTCATCTACATTTAATGTTACTGATCTATATGAGTATTACCCTTTGGAAGATGCCGATAGTGGGAGCTCGGGGTCGAGTTCTTTCCAAGTAGGGGGGACTGATGTAAAACAGACAGCTCAAGCCTTCCTTGACCAGCAAGATCGTATTAAACCTGCGCGTAGGAAATCTGGAAAGTAATAGTAAGAATCACGGGCACCAACGTCGGCATTGCGTGAAACTTGGTGGTCTGAATGGAATCGTCGAGAAGATCAGAACTCATGTCCTTTGGCCATGATCCTCTCCGGTTTTCGAAAAAATTCCATCGTTTGCCTTCCTGAAAGGGCAATTTTGCCATTTATAGTAATTATTGTTTTAACTATAACTTTTAATTTAAAAATCAAAATGAGATCCCGTTTGTTGGGAAATGTTTTCTAAGTAGAGTAGGTGTTGATTTAGGTATTAACTCAATTTTTTTGTTGGTAATTTTTCTTATTTTCTTACCTAAGTTCGTGCTTAACGCAAATTAGGATTTCTAGATTATTATT
>BRYE01000027.1:18636812-18649312 GCA_030159115.1 Actinidia arguta var. hypoleuca | reverse complement strand
TTTGTGCAAATTTAATTTCGTGCATCTAAGTTTTTTATTTGGCTTATGAGGTAAATATAACTTAATAAACTACACAAAGACTCATAACCAAACGCTCTTCTATTTTGCTGTCTTTGACTTCTACTCTTCCAAAATTAACTTTTATCATTTATTTTGATCGGTAAAGAAAGTAGAATTTATGAATCTACACCGCAACAAATATTAAGAAGTGTCAGGTTATACGATTTTCTTATTGGAAACAACAAAAATACTCCAAAAATTTTTAAAAGAAATAAATAAATTAAGTCTTTTATTGAAAACATAAATGTCATTTTCATTGACAAGTCAAGAAATTGCAAGTCGGCAAGATCTCTTACGATGACACAACAATGACGTAAGCAAAAACGTTTGCCAAATTCTATATATGGTGCAAAAGGGCATCAAGGTTTCTCCGAGGCAACATTAATAAAAAAAACGCCTTCTTATTCAGTCATTCCACCCATTCTTCTTTTCTCAACTATGAATAAACCCCCATTTATTAACATAGTTCCTTTAGAAGAGCTGATTTTGGGAATAGCATTTGTTGCAGTTTTTGCAATTCTACAACTTCCCTTCAAGGACATAGATGGCAATTCAGTACCAACTGTCATATTTATGGATAAGCCCTCATTGTTTCACGGTTTTCTCTTGGCTCTCAACTTCGCTTTCACCGGTGCTACGATGACAATCTCTCTCCGGGAGAGGTATCCGAAGATCTCTAGGCATTGCCGGGGACTTGCCGTTGTTTCGATAGTAGGAGCTGTAGGTCTGGTAGTGTGGCAAGCAATCTTGTCATCGACTTGGATGGTGCATGTTAGTAATTTGAGTAATCGTAGGTACACTTCATAAAATACCGAATAATTACTCCATATTTATATAAGTTGTGGGCTCCATACTATCACTTAAATATAAGGTCTACAACTCATGTGAATATAAAATAATTCATTGGTAATTTATGAAGTGTGTCTGAAATTAATTTAGTAGTAATTTAGGTAGTAATTTGGTGCACTTACAATAATTGGTGTTTTTTTGGACAGTTGTAGATGTATCTGGTGTTCTTTTTCATGTTTGTTGCATTGAAATATGGACCTTCCGGTTTTATTTAGTTAGCTAGCAATTTGGTTTGGTTTGAACTAATGCCATGACGATCACATTTAAATATCACAGTTGATTATTATCTCAGGTGCATCTTAAGTCGATAACTAATCGTATGAAACAATAAGAGGCCGATTAAATATCTAAATTTGGTCGCCATAACATTAGTTTGATACTGTGTAAAGAGGTTATTCACTCATGTTCTTTCATTTTGGTTCTCTTTTTTATAAAATCTCAGGACTTGCCAAAAACCAATTAAGATCTTCATAAGAAAACATTTTCGAAAACTTTAATGTTCCCACAAGAAAATTATGAATTGTCATCCATGACCGCTAATTGAAAGAGAGAATATATCCAGTTATTTGATCTCGACTTGTCTCCAACATTTTAGAATATTCATTCGATCGAGATTAACTTGTTACCTAAACATATTAAGTTTTAATAGATTTTGAAGTTATTAAGTTTTCAAACAAAATTTGAGAAAGACATACTCAAATTGATAAGTTCATCGTGCAAAAAATATACAAAGTTACTCAACTTAACTCGTGATCGACTTAATAAAAACTCATTTGGAAATAATTTGATTAATAAATAAATTAAGTTTGAAAATATTTTTGAAACTAGTTAAATTTTTAAATTTAAGTTGAAGCACTCACTACAATGCTCCTTGAGTCATATATAAACATGGTCAAGTTCTAATTAGGCTTTTTACGAGGCTTGTGCACCTCTTCACCCACAACTTTTTTATTTTTAAAGGAAATAAATGATTTTATGCTCACTGAGAACTTTACCGACTCAACGACTCATGACTAGATGAAATAAATAACCAAGAGAAATAAATGTGTTCAGTTGAAGCCATCAAATATAGCCATATCACATTTATGATTTTTTTTGGGGGGGGAGGGAGGGCAATTGCTAGGCGTCATATATTAGAATATGGAAAATATATTTTATATAAATTAATATAATAACAAATTTAAAATGGAATGAATAACATAGAGAAGCCACAAGATGAGCCTGAATCATAGGAAAATTCTTAACTTTATAGTTTTTAAAAAAAATTCTATATCTTTTTGTTTTTTTCTATATTTTTTTTTCTTTCTTTGACATTAAATAAAGAAACAAAGAACAAGAACAGAGATAAAAAATTCGTCTTTCGTCATGCTCGGCAATGGAAAATAAAAAATAGGAAATTCTTCAACGAAATCGAAAGTCCAAACAATCAAGGAGAAACTAAAGTTGTCAAAATGCATCGCGATTTTGAATGTGAAAAATGGAAGTGTGCACGCATGAGTACTTCAAAGTGATTCAAGAATTTGTGGTCACCACGTCTCTTTAATTGCTACAATGTACTTATAGCACAAATAAATAACTCTACAATGGTGAAAGATAACAGCCAAATGGCAATTGTATGCTTGGATTGATGAAGTAAAGAAAAAACCTAGCAAAAGAGGGATTAGGTGTGATAAATCCATTCTGGACACTACATAAAAATAAATATAAGGTGAAAAAAATAATAGAGAGTAGGGAAAATTACTGTTATATTATGTAATGAAAATAGAAGAACAAGAAATTAAGAGAAAATAAAAGACACAAATATACGTAGTTTGGCATACTGTGTCTATGTCCACACATAAAGTCTGAACGGGCTACATATTTCTCATTCTAGACAATTAATTTACATGAAAGAAACCTATATTTATACGTAAATATCCCACAATTAAACGGATTAAGATAAATCGAGAATCTAAAATCAACCCACAAATCACGTGTTTAATTTTTGTCACATACCAATATTGGAGAATCAATAACTCCATAATTATAAGATCTTCAATCTTCAACAAGGCACAAGTGATAGTCATGGTTGGTCATGATCACATATGTCCCCGGGGGAATAACAATTGTGATGACCCGAACCAGGGGTTGGTAGAAAAGGACGTCACCGGCTAATGTGTGACTTCCACCTCAGACCTAACTTATCTAGTTTTAACATACATTCTAATTTAAAACAATAATGATAAATAAAGTGCCTAGCGGAAGGCAGAAATAATCTAAAGAGATTCTAAGTATATGACAAAATAGAACATAGCCAACTCATCTAAGGACAAAGCTAAAAATAATTGATTTACAATAATTACCGACTAAATACAACACTGGGTTCATAATTAAAAATCTAGATAGACATTTTGGGATTTGTATACAAATTATGATGTGGAATAATTCAAGCAAGTCCTGAATCATAAGATATTTCGAGCAAGGTACGTCGCCCAAAGGTTCCAAACTCACTTTCTTAGTCGTCTCATGTTATTAATAAATTGAGCTCCATTCCGTTTACATATTCCCTCCAGATCGCCATAAGGCGAGGTGATCTATCTCGCCCAAGGCAGAGACGTTATCACAAGACTTCATCTTAATTAGAGGTCTGTTATCACAATACTCCTGTACCTGATTGGAGTCCTCTTCTATGAAGAGTTCCACCTCTACAAGATAACTGTCTCCAACAAACTCCAACTTCACAACGTCTATAATTACGGATTGATCACCAGTTAGCAGCCTCCTGATTAACCTCCAGATTTAATTGGGATGTCCTCCCATACTTATCCTTACGAGGAACTCGCCATGATATACTGACACGGCTCAGAACTCCCGTCTATATAAAGGCCGCTCCCCCATAACCAAAAAGGTACGCTCAACACAGGCACCACACGCACTTATTATTGTGCTCACCCACATTGCCTATAATTTCTCCTGATCGCCTTGGTCTGATTCATACGCCGGAGGGATTTTGAGCGGCCTCACCCCGGCCGATTACTTTTGCTCATTGCTGTGCAGGTCGCCTAGCTTTAGCCGAGGTCCAGTGCCGAGGCCGAGGAGCAATTCTGACTGTTGGTTGCTCTCCCAGATTTTTACCACAACAGTTTGGCACCGTCTGTGGGAACGATAGTTCTCTTTACCCTATGCACCTGCGCAACCGTTTATTATCTAGACCAAGCGCCAGCAGCCCTCTAGAGAACAGATCTCATCCAATGGCTAACGCTAGCCAAGCTCCAAATCTAGAGGGCCTTCATCATGAGATACGTGGGATGGCTGAACAGATGAGAATCATGAACGAAAATAACGCCCTCCTCATACAGCACCTCACCACGAATAATTGCCCACCACCTCCTCCGGCTCCTCGTCGTTCCCATCAATCTGGGAATGTATCTCAAAGTCACCAAAGCATCGGGAGAGACAGGCACCGTCATTCACCTAGCCCTCGCCCTAGACGAGAAAGGAGCCCAGGAAGCCCATCGTTAGGATCATCGTCCAGCAAGACGCCAGGGCTGGAAAGTGAAGGGGTAAGGCGAGGTAGATCTCCTCGTCGGGTCCATCAAGAACCAGGATGCCAAGATATATCTACTTCCCAGAAGATTAGAGATCTGGATGCCCGTTTGGACGCCATCAACACGGGGACCAGTGCCCCGATAACCGTAGACGCTTTGATCAGACAAACCGAACCACCTTTCACCCAAAGAATAATGAGAGCCAAGGTGTCATCTAGATTCAAACTGCCTACTCAGCTCGGGATCTACGAAGGCAAAACAGATCCTATGGATCACCTAGATTCTTATAAAAACTTGATGCATCTCCAAGGTTACTCGGACGAAGTCATGTGCAAAGCTTTTTCCGCTACACTGAAGGGGTCGGCAAGGTCATGATTCCGGAAGTTAGCTCCCGGAACCATCGATTCATTTGGTGATTTGAGCAGACTTTTCATCACCAATTTCATAAGCTACAGGGTCAGGCAGAAGAATGTGTCCCACCTTTTCACTATCCACCAGAAGGAAACAGAAAACCTGAAAGATTATGTAAAACGATTTAACCAGGCCATATTAGAAGTTGAAGATCCCAGTGACAAAGTGGTCGTCATGGCAATGATGGAAGGGCTTCGCCTAGGTCCCTTATTCAATTCTCTATCCAAAAATATTTTGGAGACATTGTCCGTTCTCCAAAGTAAAACCGATAAGTACATCGCCGCGAAGGAATTGGCCGAAGCCAAACGAAGGCAAAGAGGAAAGGATGACCATAAGAGGAAAGAGCCTGATACAAGGCGATCTGATTATAGGGACAATGAACGGAGGAGCAAGAAGCCTAATCGGGACTCGAGGCGAACCAGTGACAGGCAACCTCGTACTCCACCTCGCCGCACGGAGCTGGTGTTATCCCTGCTTAATGCTCCTATTGCCCAAGTTCTTACAGAGATCAAGCATGAAGAGTTCGTCAAGTGGCCCTCGAAAATCAAGACTGATCCCCGGAAGAGAAATAAAAATAAATATTGCAAGTTTCACCGAGACCATGGCCATAACACCGAAGACTGCTTCATCTAAAGGAGCAAATAGCCGACCTCATCAAACGGGGGTATCTGAGAAAGTATGTTGGTGATCGCCCTTCCCCTAATTCACCGAAAAGAAGATACGGCGGCAATCGACCTACTGCTGAAGACATTCAGGTAATACATGGTAGGTTTGGATCAGGAGGAAATTCGAATTCGTCCATAAAAAGGCACGCCAGGAGTGTTGATAGGCTGTCCGAAGAAGTTTACAACCTCTCCTCGCCAATGGCCGATGTCCACCCACCAATTACCTTCAACAATGATGACCTGAGAGGCCTGCACTTACCTCATGATGACGCCTTGGTCGTTTCAGCCATCATCGCCAATTTTACCGTTCAAAGAATTTTGGTAGATAATGGTAGTTCAGCTGATATTCTGTTTATATCAGCATTCAAAAAGATGAAAATAGGGCTCGACAAATTGCAGCCCTTTCTGATGCCTTTGGTAGGATTTGGAGGAAATCTGACTCATCCATTGGGATGGGTTAAGTTGCCAGTTACTTTGGGAACAGAACCTCGCCAAATTACCATTTGGCAAGACTTCATCGTGGTGGATTGCCATTCCCCCTACAATGCCATTTTAGGTCGCCCAACTCTAGGTGGAACTAGAGTGATCACCTCAACCTACCACTTGAAAATGAAGTTTTCCACTTCAGCAGGAGTGGGCGAGGTGCGGGCGACCAAAAAGTGGCCAGACAATGTTTTATTATGAAGATCGAAACCTCCCCAGTACCGAATACCCAATAGCAATTACCGATCAACGATGGCGAGATGGAACCTCTGAGGGACGAAGTGGAATAAGTGGTCTTGATGGATCCCCGAGAAATCGAAAACACTAAACTCCTTGAAGAAACTACCCCAATCTCCATACATCCTGAATATCCCGATCACCACGTTATGATCGGAACGGAACTTACCGAAGAATTGCGCAGTGTTTTAGTGGAATTCTTAAAAAGAAACTTTAATATTTTTGCTTGGTCCCAAGGTGACGTCCCGGGTATTGATCCCCAAGTCGCCATGCATAAATTACACACCAATCCAGGAAATCCTCCAATTCGCTAGAAGAGAAGGAAATTCGCCCTTAAGCGGCTCCGAGTTATCAACGAGGAGGTCACTGAACTCATTAGAGCTAAAATTATCAAGGAAGCCCATTACCCGGAATGGTTAGCCAATGTCGTCGTCGCCCCAAAAAAGGGGAAAAATGGAGAGTATGCGTTGACTATACTGATCTCAACAAGGCGTGCCCAAAAGACAGTTTCCCTCTGCCAAAAATTGATTTAATAGTCGACGTCACATCTAAGCACAAGCTTTTTAGCTTCATGGATGCCTTCTCAAGATATCACTAGATCAAGATGTTTCCCCCCGACGTAAAAAAAACTTCATTTATCAAGGAACGAGGATTGTATTGCTACAAGGTCATGTCGTTTGGTCTCAAAAATGCTGGGGCTACATATCAAAGATTGGTGAACAAGATGTTCAAAGAGCTGATTGGGAAGACCATAGAAGTATATATAGACGACATGCTCGTCAAGAGCCTCGAAGTAAAAAAGCACATCGCCCACCTAGAAGAAGCTTTCAACATTCTGAGGAAACACAGGATGATGTTAAATCCTTCCAAATGCATTTTTGGCGTATCATCCGGAAAATTTTTAGGGTTCTTGATAACCAAACGAGGGATTGAAGCTAATCCGGACCAAATCCAAGCTCTGCTCGGGATGAACTCGCCCAGAAATATCCGTGAAGTTCAGCGATTAACAGGGCGAGTTGTTGCCCTCAATCGGTTTATTTCCAAATCAGCGGACAGATGTTTACCATTTTTCGATATCCTAAGGAAAAACACAAATTTCTATTGGATAGAAGAATCGGAGGAAGCATTTCAACAACTCAAAATGTATTTAGAATCACCTCCTCTACTTGTGGTTCCGACCACGGGCAAAGAACTGTTCATGTACCTCTCCATTTCACCTACAGCAGTAAGTGTCGTGCTCATCCGAGAAGTGGACCGTGTCCAGAAACCGGTATATTATGTTAGTAAGGTCCTGATGAGAGCTGAGAACAGATACATAATGATTGAAAAGCTCGCCTATGCCCTCTTCATCACCGCTAGAAAACTTCGCCATTATTTTCAAGCCCATCCCATCATCGTGCTGACTGATCAACCGTTAAAGCAAATTCTTCAACGACCAGATACCTCAGGGAGACTCCTGAAATGGTCCATTGAGTTTAGTGAATTCCATATTGACTACAAACTAAGGACGGCGATAAAACTCCAAGCTTTAGCCGACTTCGTGGCTGAATCCACTCACGAGACCGATCTAGAAGTCCTCTCGGAGGCCGAGATTCCAAACTTAGCAAAGGGCCTCGGCAGCTCGGAAAGCAGCCTCGACGACTCGGGGGAAGTGTTTGACAAATGGAAATTGTTTATAGATGGGTCTTCCAATCAACATGGATGTGGTGCAGGGCTTGTTCTCCAAACCCCGACAGGAGAACAGATGGAATACGCTATACGGATTGGGTTTAAAGTCATCAACAACGAAGCCGAGTATGAAGCACTCCTCGCCGGATTACGGGTCGCCACAAAATTGGGTGTCCAGTCAATTGAAGCCTACAGTGATTCTCAACTAGTGGCCAACCAAGTTCAGGGAGATTACCTCAACAGGGACGTACGGATGGCAGCTTATTTGGATGAAGTGAAATGCTTAACCCAGAAGATCAAAAAGTTCACTATTCAACAGATCCCTAGAGAAGAAAACAGAAAAGCAGATGCCCTAGCCAATCTTGCTTCAACTTTTAATTTCATATCAGACAGAAGTATACCCTTGGAATTTCTGTCCAAACCAAGTATTGAGGTCGCCAAACCCATCTGTACAACAGAAACGGACCCGACATGGATAGATGAGATCGTCGCCTACCTTCAGAACGGAAAACTACCAGTAGATAAACTATAAGCTCGCCAAACCCGCTATCGATCTGCAAGGTTCTGTCTACTTCATGGAATTTTATATAAACGATCCTTCTTTGGTCCTCTCCTAAGATGTCTCCGACCTGACGAAGTCAATTACGTGATGAGGGAAATTCACGAGGGCATCTGCGGAAATCACTCAGGGCGAGGTCACTGGTACGAAAGGCGATTCGCCAAGGCTACTTCTAGTCCTAGATGGGACAAGATGCAGCAAAATACACTAGAAAATGTGACAAATGCCAGAGGTTCGCTCCATCCAACCACCTTTCCCATACCGAGATGGTGCCAATTACTAGCCCATGGCCATTCGCCCAATGGGGGATCGACATACTAGGGCCTTTGCCTCAAGCTCCATTACAGAGGAAATTCTTAATCGTTGCTATTGACTACTTTACGAAATGGGTGGAAGCTGAACCGTTAGCCAGAATCTCCGAAAAGAATACGAAGAATTTTGTTTGGAAGGGTATCATCTGCCGGTTTGGAATTCCCAAAAGTTCTCATCTTAGATAATGCCAAGCAATTCGATAATGATGGATTCAGGAAATTCTGCTCGGACCTCGCCATATCACATCATTTCTCCTCGCTTGGTCACCCTCAAGCCAATGGCCAAGTAGAGGTCACTAACAGAACCATCCTCAGAAATCTAAAAATGAGATTGGAGAAATCCAAAGGAGAGTGGGTAAAAGACTTGCCGAGCATATTATGAGCATATCACAGGACTAGCAGGATTCCTACTGGTGAAACGCCTTATTCCTTGGTTTACGGAACTGAATCAGTTATACCTGTTAAAATCGGAATGCCGAGTTTTAGGATTTCAAACATTGATAAGGATAGCAATGAAGGCGGGCTAAGACTCAACCTCGACCTCCTTGATGAAAAGCGGGAACAAGAGGGCATATGCCAAGCAGCTTACAAGCACCAGGTTGCCAAATATTTTAATCAGAGAGTCAAACACAGGTCATTCTTACTTGGCGACCTAGTTCTGCGAAAAGTTACCCTATCAACCAAAGAGCCAAATGTTGGGAAACTAGGACCAACATGGGAAGGCCCTTATAAGGTCATCAAGGTATCTAGACCATGGACTTATTGGCTAGAAGATATGAACGGGAAAATACTCCTCCATCCTTGAAATGCTGAGCATTTGAATAAATATTTCCAATAACAGGCAGCTCGCCTGGATGAAATACTCGTAACGATTCCTAAATTTTATTCCAAAAATAAAACTGCTCCAATTTATTTCAGTCATCGCCAATTGCAGGATGGAGGTCGCCTAATGAAGATCGTCAGCTCATCGAAAGATGACGGAGACATCCTGATCGCCTATTCAAGATCGCTAGTTCATCGAAAGATGACAGGCATCTTGCTCGCATATTCAAGATAGCCAGTTCATTAAAAATGACTTAGACATCTTGCTCGCCAATTTAAAGTTGTCATATCATTGAAAAATGATCTCGAACTCCTATATTAGGTCGCCAATAATCAAGTAAAAGTACACGAGCTAAAGTATTTCACATCGCCAAAATTGCCAAAAAGTAATATTCATTCAAAATTGCAAAAGAAGAAGTCGTGACATTTATATTCAAATATAAATTCAAATTACATTTTACATTTATGATAAAGGGGGAGGGTTGCCATCGCCTTGTGGATTTACGTTGCCCGGAGGATTTGCATCTCCTTTTTCAACTGTTTCTTCCTCGCCTCCTTCCTCATCCACTTCGGCAAGCAGGTAGAGATTGAGACGCATCTTCTCCAAGTCTATGGCCAGGTCGGGATGGTGGTGGCGGAACTGTCGTTTGCAGAAATCAAACCCTTCGCCAAAATACTTCGAGGATGCACTTTCAACAGCCTCGGAGAAATCCAACGAGGATTTAAATTCTTCAACAGCCAGCTTTCCAGCACAATCCACTCTTTCCCTCAAATCCTCGATCAGAAGCCCTGCCTTTCCCAGATTGTCGGAGAACGTGTCCCTTTCTTCCTTAAGTTTGGCGAACTCGTCGCCAACCTACTGCTCCCGAGCTCACGCCTCAGCTAGTTGCTACTCCAGATCGGCAAATCTAATCAGATCAAATCACCGCCAGAAAAGATCCTCAATAGCCAGATGCCTCCTTAATGGTCTCCTTGCTTTTCACCGCCAGAGAAGATCCGAACACAAGCGCCTGCTATAAACAAATCTAATTAGATCAAATCGAGCATATTTAAGAAGGATAAAATAAATAGAAGTTAGTATCAAAATAATACCTGGCCGAGAGCTTGGAAAAATTTTAAGGTAGTCTGGTCCAGAGAAAGCTGCCCCACCTTCTCTTGATCCGTAGGAGGGATTACCCCTCGAAGGATCTTCTCGGCCACGGAAGGGCTCCCCAGAATGGAGGCCCTCGGACCAAGAGTTGTACCCAACGAGGGCGAGCTCCCCTCCCCGGGTCTAGAAGAAGTGGCTCCGGAATGGCTTGCTGGACCAAACTTCTTTTTGGGTTCAGGAATAGGGGCTTGCCCTTTGCCTTTGGAATCATCCTCGGACTTCGCCTTCTTACTCGACGAGATGGGTGGTTCTTCCACCGGGCGCTTCTCGCCAATAACCACCCCCATTGTAGGAGCAAGAGAAGATTTTTTGGAAGAACTCTCGCCACGGGCCCTCTCCACCGGCTCGCCGAGCTTCTTTAGGCTAATCCTCTTCGACATAGCTGCAAAAAGAAAGAAAAGATATATATCAGACGTAAAAAATAATCAACAAGGATAGTAAGGGTTTCTACCATCCGATTTAAGCTCGGGGGATAGCTCGGAATCCGACCAGGATTCTGATGTCGAGTCCGAGCTCGATCCCAAAGCTGAACAAAATTCTAAAAGGGGGTCTCGAATTTTTCCCCCCAACCATCTTAGTAAAGTTAGGTCGGGAATGTGAGGAACAACCCTCCTCAGTTCCTTCTTAACAGTCCCTAGATATTCTATTAAGTCCTCTCGAGGGTGGCCGTCTTGAAGGAGTTCACCACGGGAAGAGCGGGACTCACCCGCTTCACCCGACGTCGATGATGCTCGCGGATGCTCGCCCTTTGTTCCTGATGACGTAGGACCGGGCGAGCTAAAAACCCGACGAAAGGCCTTGGTTTTTAGAAGCATGGGGACCATGTAGCGCCCATGTTCCGCCACCGACTGTGAAATTTTGTCATAAAATTCCTGCTCGTACGCCAGCAACGTGGGCAACTCGTTGCAGCGTTTATCTGAAAAAAGACCCATATTAATACCAACGTTATTAATCAATAAACCAAAATTGACAAAACAAAAACCGACCTAGAGTTCTCCATGACCTCGGAACCCGTGGTACTCCCGCCTGAGGTTCTTCATCAAAAAGCTCCCAATTATCCCCGGAGGCAAAGAAGAATCTGCTTTTCCACCCCTTCACATTGCTGGGGTACCCTCCGAGGATAGTTCTCTTGTACCTCGCCTTGAAATAGAGCCACCCTTGGTCCGGCTTAGGATTATTATTGAGAGAAAAAATGTTTCTAAACTCGAAAAGAGTCATCGAATACTTGTGAACTCGCCACAACGACACGGCATCGACGATACTGCGCCACGCGTTGGGGACGAACTGAGCAGGACAAATTTTATAAAACAACAAAATTAACCTAATTATTAAAGGAATGGGAAAACGGAGGTCCGCGGGAAAGGCGGCCTCGTAGAAGGCTACCTCGTCAGGGCGGGTAGAAAGAATGGTTTCATTCTCTTTAGGAAGTCTGAGTTGCACACCCTGAGGAAAGGAATAAGTCTCCCTAATCAAATCCAGCTCCTATGGAGTCATAGTGTTATGTTCTTTCATCACGGAAGGGTGGACATCACCTAAAGGGGTGACCTCAACAATGGATGGGTCTTCCATTGGCGATCTGGGAGATTGTCTAACTTCGTCAGTAATATATGATGAACCTTCTCTTAAATGGTCGGATATCCACGAGGGTAGAGAATCCAAATTCGATGGACTCACCTTAGACATATGGTACATAAAACTAAGAACAAAAGAAGACGAAGGCTAATTTACTTACTGTGCTAGGAAACGTAGGCGACCACA
>BRYE01000027.1:18614312-18619312 GCA_030159115.1 Actinidia arguta var. hypoleuca | reverse complement strand
ATAAAATAAAATAAAAGACATGAATGTAAAAATAATTATACTAAACAACAAATGTCTAAAATAGTAAATTCATGGAGATAATTTATAAAAGAAATACGCACTGAAATAAATTTCTTTGATTATTTAAAAAATTATCACAAAAAAAGTAAATACCATTACAAAGAATTCATGGAAAACAACAGATAACTTAACAATATCTTCTAGTCACCCTCCTTTAGAAACAATTATCATAGAACATAAAGGATCAGTTATGAAAGCTTCACCCTTTAAGTTATCTAATGAAAATACCGAAATTAAAAAAGTTATTGAACAAAATAATTATACTAATCAATGTCTTAAAACTATAGGTAAATAATTAGATAAAATAGAAACAAAAATTGATTCTAATCCTATAGAAAATTCTCCTATTACATCTAATGTAATTTTAGAAACCCATAATCAAACTTCCTAGTAATAGAAATATACTTGGTCTTGAAATTACTGAAAAAGAAACTAACAATATTGAAAAAATAGAAGAAATATTCTCTAGATTAGAAACAAAAAATTTAAAGGAAGAAAAACCTTAAATCAAAGTTATTAATAAAAAAGAAATTGAGACATCAGATACAGAATGATCCACATCTTCAGATAATGACATTGGACAATTAGAAAAATAATTTAATATTAATAAAATAATAAATCCTAAATTTACCCTTATTAATGCTACGGTTGCAAAAAAACTGGTATCAAGACCTACTCCTCCAGACCTTCAGTATGAAGAAAGAAACTTAGACAACCAATTTTCAGTTGAAGCTAAAAAATTATATGAATAAAATATAGATGGATTAAGTGAACATAATATTTTACAAAAGTTACATCACTTATCCATGGTTGCTAATAGTTATTTAACTAATTGTACAGATTATACGAAATCAGATATAGTTGAGTTATTAGCCTCCGATTTCATTGGAATGTTAAAGTCATGGTGGGATAAATATCTTACTAAGGAGTGGAGAGAAAATATTAAAAATGCAGTTCAATTAGATAAAAATAACCTTCCTATTTTTTGATGAAAATATAAGAATAGGAAAATCTGATGGAGTTAACACCTTAATAAAATATTTTATAGGAACACCTAGTGATATCCATTCTAGAATACCTGACCAACTAAGTAACTTAAGTTGTCCAACACTTAGTGATTTTTGATGGTACAAAGATGTATTTATATCCCGAGTAATGTTAAGAGATGATTGTAATGAATCATTTTGGAAAGAAAAATTCATAAACGGTTTACCTCGATATTTTTGCTCATAAAATAAGAGACGTTCTTAGTCAACCTACAACTATAGAATATGATAAATTAACTTATGGAGATATCATAAGTACTATTCAAAAAGAAGGATTAAGAATGTTTATTGATATGAAAATTAGTAAACAGGCTAATAAAGACAAAAATAAAGCTAAGTACGAATTAGAAAATTTTTGCGAACAATATGGCCTTTCCCAATAGCACCACCACGAAGAAATAAAACATTTAAAGAAAATAAGCCATATAAAAGATATAAAAATAATAAATTTCAAGCTAATAAATATTATGATAATCCAAAAATGAAACAAAAAACTACTAAAAAACAAAAGTACAGTAATCATAAAAACCCTAGTTATAATAAAAAAAGATATAATTTGTCATAAATGTGGAAAGAAATGTCATTATAAAAATGAATGTTGGCAAAAAGTCAAAACTAATAAATTATAAATATCTGAAAAAGACAAGAATAAAATATTTAAAATATTTAAATTAACTAACATAGAAATCTATAATTCCGAGAAAGAGTCAGAAGATCAACTCATAGAAACTACAGATTCCTCATCTTATAATAACAGTCCTAGTGAAGACCAAATAAAAATAGGATGGAATAATAATTATTGTTAAAATTTAAATGTACTTACTAAATCTCAACAAGAAGAAGATGCATTAATCCAACTAATCAGTAAAATAAAAAATACTGAGTTAAAACAACAATACATTAATAAATTCAGAAAAGATAAACAAAAGATAACAAACCCCAAAAAGATAAACCGGTTATAAGTCTTACAACTAATTTAAATAAATTCAGAAAAGATAAACAAAAGGAAGTCACTTTATAAGACCTACAATAAGAAATAAACCTAATTAAAAAAGAGATAAAAAATTTAAAGATAAAAGATAAGTCGTTAGAAGAAGAGATTACAATATTAAAAATAAATAAAAAATTCTTAGAATTTGAAAAGGAATCTTCAGAAGAATCTATATCTAGTAATACTAAAATTAATGATAAAACAGAAGACAATAAATTGAGTATAATCAACAAAATAAATCTACAGAAATGGCATTCAAAAGTTAAACTTATAATTCATGACTATGAAATAGAAGTTATAGCCTTAATTGATACAGGTGCAGATCTAAATTGCATTCAGGAAGGATTACTACCTACTAAATATTATCATAAAACAACTGAAAGATTAAGTTCTGCTAATGTAAATAAAATGAATATAAAAATAAACTTCCCAAAGCACATATATGTCCAGATAATATATGCTTTAAATTTTATTTGTATTAGTAAAAAATATGACTGACAAATTAATTTTAGGACTACCATTTATATATTTATTATACCCATTTACTATTAACACTATGAAAGTAACTACTAAACCATTCGGTCAACAAATAACCTTCAAATTTTTAACTAAACCAAAAACTATCGAGTTAAAACGATTAAAAGAATGTTCTATATCTCAATCAATAAATATTTTAAATAAAAAAGAAAAAAAGTAAATTTTATTAAAGAAGAAATAAAATATAAAAGAATTGAATAACAATTAGAAGGTAATAAACAAAATCAAAAAATAAACTAGTTTAAAAATAAATTAGAAAAGAAAATATGTGCTACTCTCCCTAGTACTTTTTGGCATAGGAAAAAGCATATAGTAACTCTTCCATGTATAAAAGAATTTAAAGAAAGACAAATTCCCACTAAATAAAGACCTATCTAGATGAATACAGAACTTATGGAACATTGTAAAAAAGAAATAAATGATTTATTAAAAAATAACATCATTAGTAAAAGCAAGTCTCCTTGGTCTTGCCCAGCCTTCTATGTTAATAAAAACTCTGAAATTGGGAGAGGAGTTCCAAGATTAGTGATCAATTATAAACCATTAAATAAAGTCTTATAATGGATAAGATACCCAATTCCAAACAAAAAAGATTTAATTAAAAGATTAAGTGATGTAGGTATATTCTCCAAGTTCGACTTAAAAAGTAGATTTTGGCAAATACAATTACATCCCAAAGAATAGCATAAAATTGCTTTCACAATACCTTTTGGGTATTATGAATGAAATGTAATGTCTTTTAGATTAAAAAATCCTCCTAGTGAATTTCAGAATATTATGAATGAAATATTTAATCCATTTAGTCAATTTTCTGTAGTTTACATTGATGATGTTCTTATATTTTCCAAATCAATTGATGAACATTAGAAACATTTGAACACATTTCTGAAAATTATTAAACATAATGGTCTAGTCAGGGACGGAACAAAGAGTATAGTTCAGAGGGGGCCGAAGTGTTAAAAAAATTAATATATTTCAAGGGAGCTAAAGTGTAAAAACAAAAATTCTTAATTTTTTTTTTTTAATTTCTTGAAAGTCAGGGGGCTCCAGTAATCACTGCTCCTAAAATTGAGTTATTTGAAGCAAAAGTTAGATTTCTAAGCTATTATATTCACTAGTGAACGTTTATCCCTATTACAGGTCAATACAATTTGCTGATAAATTTCTTGATAAAAATTTAGACAAAAATCAATTACAAAGATTTCTAGGATCCCTCAATTACATTGCTAAATTCTATCAAGACCTCAGGAAAAAATGTCAACATTTATTCAAAAGATTAGAACCCTCCTCTTTGGTCTTCCATTCATACTTTAATAGTTCAAGAATTAAAAACTTATGTCAAGGTTTTGCCCTGTCTTGGCATCCCTACTCATAATTCCTTCAAAATCATTCAAACTGATGCCTTTGATATTGGTTATGGAGGTATCCTTCTACAGAAAGTCAATCCAAGTTATTTTGAGCAAATAGTCTGTTTTCATTCAGGAGTTTGGAACAAAACACAAAGTAATTATAAATCTATTAAAAAAGAAATTTTAGCTATAGTTTTGTGTGTTTCAAAGTTTCAAGAGGATATTTTAAATCAAAAACTTTTAATAAGAGTTGATTGTAAAAGTGCTAAATATGTTTTATAAAAAGGTGTCAAAAATATAGCAAGTAAACAGATATTTTTCAGATGGCAATCAATTTTAAATATTTTTGATTTTGATATTGACTATATTAAAGGAAGTCCAAATTCAATTCTTGATTGTTTTACTAGAGAATTTTTATAGGAAAATCCATAATCATGCCAACTCCATATTGTTACCATTACAGATCCTTAATTACACATTATACTAAAGTTATGAATTGGTACCAATCCCAGATTGAATTGATCCACATAAATGACATCAATTCAGTTACTAAAAAAAGAAGAGATTGATTGGCGAATGCGTCGAATCTGTTTCTTACAAAGAGATATTATTCACAACAACAAGAAGTTACATATCTTAAGTGGTTGTTAATCCCAGTAAAAAGACTACTTCCAAGCAACTTACCGTTACAACCAGTTAACCATCTCCTAAACCTTCAGTCGACTTATTAAATATATTCCAAATCCTTGGAACTTTCTAAGCCAAGTTATCATTTTGTTCTAGCCAGTAATCCGTTCAGTATATATATATATATATATATATAAACAAAATAAACATTTAATTATGTTTGGCAAAAAGTTGGGTTTTTACATCAATAGTACTATTTTTAGTTTTTCACTCATTCAAAAAGTTACATGGTATACTCAAATTTATATCCCATATAAAATTAGATTCTATAAATATCAATCTTTCAGTCTTATCCTAATTTAATAATAATGCCTTGAGCAACAATACAAG
>BRYE01000027.1:18601812-18604312 GCA_030159115.1 Actinidia arguta var. hypoleuca | reverse complement strand
ATAGTCGTGACTTATAACCACCATGGCAAAAATATGCCACCAGTACTCAAAATCCAATCCATTCGTGATACAGTCAGCAATGTTTGACGAGGCCTGCACATGTTGTAATGCACGAACATTGTCGGCAATGGAATAGATATGAATTAATTTATTTATTTTTTGAAAATGACTGACATCGTTGCTAAAGGAGCATGTCGCAATTATATTGACATTTCACACCCATAGTTGAATTGATCTCTTACCAAGGGATATGAAATAATCTGATGCAACGGATCAGTATAAGTGTGTAGATTGAAGACTCAATTAAAAAGATAAGTTGCTCTCATTCAACAGATCACAGTGGTGGTCTAGACTAAACAAACTCGACATGATCAATTTTTACAATCGATTTCTCTGCTAGTGTTATTCTATATATGTACAAGTGACAGTAGACTAATCTTATATATACATACAAATATAACCCAATCATACATACTAGACCAATCTTGTATATACATATCGATAAAATCCGGAGCTCATTATAATATTGTGCCCTTTGGGGGACTAACTGAACCAAATAGACCATTTCCAAGTCGTCACTGCAGCATTAAGAGGGTTTTATAACTTTGCTACAATACCAACATTTTTTCTTTTCAAAAGGTAGACAGCTGACTGCAGACAATATAATGCAGGCGATAAAGCAGACTAATGGAAACCAGGCAAGGGTAGGAGGAAGGTGGGACCCAATGGCCATGAAGAACGAGGCGTACATACAAGCAGTTCCAAGCTGCTCAAATGCATTTGCAATCTTAGGATACATGATGCGAAGCGAGTTCCCATAGACTAGAAAAACCATGGCAGCGGAAATCAAGCACATGGTCGAAGGCAGGAGCTGGGGAGAGGACTCTCTGTTGGGCACTGCTAAAAGTATAGTTGTTATTGGCATGACCATAGTGAGAAACACCTTGCCTAGTTCTACATCGCGAAAAGCTTGGGCGATAGGGTTTGATAGCTTTTGTTGGCCATGACATTCACAGCTCGGTTCATGTTGGTCTGGTGATCGCGAGGGGGTTGAGCTTCGGCTGAAGTGAGTGATGGATGATGAAGTTGGTGAATTGGTTGGTGAGTCTTTGAAGTGATTGGTTGGGGTTCCATATGCTTCAAGATCATGTTCTTGTGAGAATTCTTCATCTACTTTGGTGACATAATCTTCATCTTTGTGTTTGTGAAGGTTAGAAATGTAAGTCATAAGTTGAAGAGCTGAGTCTTTGAGCTTTGAGATCACAGAAGCCACTTTTGTACTCAAGCTAGTGTTTGCCATAACTGTCGACTCTGAGCCCTTCTCCCCCATGGATATTGATCAAAATACTAAGCGATTGTGTTTGGATTAAGGATTTGGTGGAGAGAAAAAAAAGTATCGAGCAAGAAAAGTTGAAGCATCTGGCAGAAGTATAGCTTGGGATTTTTATGGTTGTTTTAAGTAGAAAGATATTTGAGATGAGAGAGTTTTGAGGAAGGCTTATTGATCAGTTCTTGTTGAAGGTGCTAAGAACAGTAATATATATATATATATATATATATATATATATATATATATATATATATATATATATATATAATATTTTCAAGAGAGCTTCATATGTAATAGAAGGTAAAAATGAAAATAGATTATACCTTACCCTTTGGTAATACTAGATACTTATAGTCTTGATTTATGGATTGTTTCATGCACTTAGTGGCATGATTTTTTTTTTTTTTTGTGTGTGTGTGTTTCTAGGTGTGTGTGGTGGTGTAGTTGTGTTTGTGTGTGTGGGGTCAACATGGGGATAATGCCTCCAATTGGTATATCCGGCTAAATATTGCCTATTGAGACCCACTAGAGTTTAATTTGCATGGTCAAGATAAAATACATCTAGAGATTCCCATGGAGAAAATAATGGATAAATTTCCGCAAAGCGTCACGGATTCTTTTGATATTACACTGACGCCCCATTACTCTCTAAAATCACATTGCACACCATTATTTTATAATTTTATATTACAGTTTAGTTCAGTCGTTAATTGACAGTCTATTAACTTATAGAAATCGCTGCCGTGATTTTTTTTTTTTTAACTAAATACCAATTTCACCACATAATTTACCTTTGCTTGTCTGTCTCAACAGAACCATCATAATCTCTTGAGTCCCATTTTCATCACCATTAAAACCTCCCACCACACCAACCTCTACTACATCATTTGAATCCCATTACATTACCATAAAAAAACACTACCACTCCACTCGAATCCCATTCCATATGAAAACCCATTATCACCATAATCTCCATCACTCCTCTTGAATCCCATTTCTACCACATCCCTAGCCCACAATCCCTTTCCATTTCTTCAAAATCAGCACCTTAGGAACTCAAGAGTTTTAAAGGCAAAGAGAGTTGCAGTGGGAGATGAATAATGTTGGTAGAAGGTAAAGGGTGGTCATGGTGGGAGTTGGTGGTGGAAGGTAGAGGCGGTGGGAGGTGCC
>BRYE01000027.1:18589312-18591812 GCA_030159115.1 Actinidia arguta var. hypoleuca | reverse complement strand
TGTAATGTTTATGCGGGAATTGGGTTAAGTTTATGTGCTGCGTGAATTGATGATGCACGACCATGATTATAACAACTAGATTTAGTTTAGAAGTTGAAGATTGAAATAACAATTAATTTTAAAAGTTAAATCATCCAAATTTGAGATTCATGACGAAATCGAATGATTTGAGTCAATATTTTAAAAAATGGACTGTTGAGTGAACCAAAAAAGAAACCGGATCATGAGTCACTTGTTCAACCATCAAGTCAACCGTTATTGACCCATGAGTTCATAATTATGTCATTAATTTATTTATTAATAGTAATAAAATATATCTTATTTTTTTACACTAATTTTTATACTTAAAACATAAAATTTTCTCTAAAATAGTGAATCGGATGACTCAATGACTGGTTCAATCAACGGATTCCTAGTTCAATCGCGGTTCTGACTGAATTTGATTGGATTTTGACAAAAATAGGTTTTAATGAGTGATTAGACTGTTTCTCCGACCGGTCAAACCGATCGGTTTGATCTGATTTTTAACACCGTGATTTGAGTTATACGAAGCCTTTATTGGAATTCCGAGAAACTCAATTGATTGAATCAATCGATTTGAGTTATTTTTAATACAAAATTTAAATCAGTTTTAACTGATTTCATAATTTAGATTTAATTTTAAATCCATGAAAATCAAAAATCAAAAACATTATTTTCTCTTTTTTAGAAGCATAAGTTAGAATCAATTTAGGATTGAATCGTAATGTTTAGCTGTCTAGTGTTCACCTTGGCACTGCTCCTCGTGGGATTAATACTCGTACTTTGAATTTTTATTACTATTTCGTGACCCGTATACTTGCGGTAAAGAATTCACTTCTGAAAGCGAATCAAAGTTTTTGGCACCGTTGTCGGGGAGCATACTTTCGCTCAAGGGACCACAAGAGGCATGCTAGAATACTAACCTCAGTCCTCGCAAAATCTTGCGGACTGCTTCGCCAATCATTTATCACAACAAGAAAATTTACAGCTAAGACCATATCGGTAACCTTGTTCTACTTTTTTTTGTGTTAATATTTAGAATTTTTTATTTTTATTTTATTAAGGGTCTAGGCGTTCATTTAGATAGGAGGCGGATAAGTCTTGTACTAATTGTTTATCGATGGTATTGCTTTGTATGTGGAAATTGGAGGATCGGCTAAGGGTGAATTAATTGATTTGTTAGTATCGGAACTGATATATCTGTAGAGATTGGAGGATTGCTTAGATTATACGTGCTTTTTGTGTGCATTGCATTTGTATGTCCTCATATTTAGAAATCACACAAATTATTTATTTCGAGTCGACTCACTTCATAATCTTCCGTTATGATATTTGACACTATCATCCACTTGGTCTAGTCCGGTATACTTACCCCGATTTCTTTTGGTTGATATCGAACCTATACCCATAAATGTTCTATTTTTCAAAACAACTCATGTTCTTGAGAAGTCTTACTTTTAAAAATTTTATGTTCACTTTAAAGGACAAAGCCAAACTTTGATTTAATTTATTAAGGCCGAGGTCCATTCATTCATGAAACACAATGGAAGGGGAGTTCTTAAAAAAAAAATTCCCCAAGAATCGTACAGAGGCAATACGACGTGTCATATCTCAATTTGCACCAAATAGTGGCGAGAGTTTCTTCAAAGCTTGGAAGATATTTAAAGACCTACTAAATGCATGTCCACATCACAATTTTCCACTATGGCACATAATTAATATTTTATATTCTTCACTTCCCCATAAATAAAGATGTTTGTTGAATCCATGAGTGCGGGAATGTATCTAAATAAGACAATCAAACAACACTATGAATATTTTGACTATATAATCAATTTGAATAGTGATTGGGCGTGTATGGAAATAAATAATGTGATAAAATCTTCCACTGTCATACTCACACAACATGTAGGCACTAAATATCAATTGATAGTGGAAGATGATTTAAATACTAAGCTCGCAACACTTTTAGTGGAGGTTTTAGCACTTACTAAGGCCGCCACAAGTTTACCAAAAGAGACCTCAATAATGTGTGCACTATGTAACACAATGGATCATTACACTGATGTGTGTCCAATTATGGCAAGGGTAAAAGAAGCACGTGGGCAAGTGAATGCGGTGAATTAATTTTCAAGGAGTGGGACCAATCTCTACTCCAATACGTATAACTCGGGTTGGAGGAACCATTCTAATTTTGTATGGCGACAAGAGGGACAGCGAAACATGCAACAATTACCACAAAACCCTTAAAACCTCCAACAACAACCACAATCGTACCTTGTACCACAACCATATCCTACATAACTTTCTGCACAAATGATGCGCATGCCATATCCTACACAAGCTATTGCACCGCAATTGGCACTACAACAAGCACCATACCAACCTCCACATAGAAGGAATGAAGATCATGAGTTACGCACCAAAGTCACAAATCTGAAACAAGCACACGAGAGACTTAAGCAATCAAATACACGTC
>BRYE01000027.1:18566812-18576812 GCA_030159115.1 Actinidia arguta var. hypoleuca | reverse complement strand
CTGAAAAATATACCGTGAGCATTCAACATATCATGACTTCTTGAAATCATAAACACATCATAGGATGTAACGACTTGGCTAATGACCCTTGGGTCATGCGTACTAACCATATAGGTTATGGGTGGCTCTTTAGGCCTGAGATATCTCGATTGTAGAGTGAACTTATTTCATGTCCCTCACTCTACCATTAGGACTATCGGACTTGGTTAAGGTTCCACTACGATAGAACCCCGAGTGTCACCATGCATACATATTTTGAACATACTTTGCTTTTCACATAAATCAAAGTCATTTCAAATCAGTCATCCATGGATTTTCAATACATAGCGTAACAATATTTGCATATATTTAGAAGACATGCTGTTCATATCATAACATATTCATTTAATGCATTAAAACATGGAAAGCATTTGAATATGCATAGTACGTATTAAAAACATTTCAAAACTACATAATTTTGTTCATGGCATCATGTTACTCACCTGGATTTTCTTGGTTAGGTGCTACGTCGTGTGTCCCTACATGTAAAGGATAGAAACATCAATTGTCAGGTATAATAATACGGCATTAATTGACTCAAAATAATACTACTCTCCGTTCACCTTAGACACTTTTGTCATAAGTCAAAAATCTCTTAAACGCAAACCTAAGTCCTCTATTGGGTAGTTGAAAGACTTAACATACTATGGCTATGATTATAGCGTTTTAAAAGAAAAGGGTCCATAACTATCTAAAATTGATCTTGGCGTTCGAACTCTGGCTTTGGCGTCCATTCGAACGCCGCATAGAGGCGTTCGAACGCTAAGGCAAAATGTTTGGTCTTTACTTTCTGTCCGTTCGAACGATGCACAGAGGTGTTCGAACGCTAAGATTAAATGCCTAAGTTTTCCTTCTCTATGCGTTCGAACATTGGGTTTGGCGTTCGAACTCTAAGGCTAAAAGTAACTACCGTCCAAACGTTAAAAGTGTTCTAAAAGTGGCGTTCGAACGTTAAGGTTAAAAGTCTAAACCGTTCAAACTCTGTTCATGGGCGTTCGAACTCTGGCTGTGTATGGCAGCAGGATCAGTAACTAGTTTTCATAAATTTTACCAAAACACTATCCACATCCTTACAATTCTTTCCAGGGTTCCTAGGGTACAAAGAGTGACTCAAAGAGGTCACAATATCTCAAAACCAACCCTCCATTTTAACCCTAACATGGTAAATCTAGTTTTAAAATCAAGACCAAAACCCTAACATACATATATATATATATATATATATATATATACTATTTAGAGTGGTTACCTTTCTTTAATCTCGAGCTTAAGCTTCCAATGGCACGTAATTGGGCTTCTAAAACCCTCATTTTCTTTCCTTCTCCTTCTTCTTCCTTTCTCTTCTTTTTCTCTCTTCTCTTTCTCTCTCTCCGAATTTGTATGTATGGGTGTATTTGCTGAGACACATGGGAAATAATCCCATGTGGCTCCCCTCTTTTTAATCTGGTGATCCCTTTTTATTTTTTATTTTATACTGTTGGCGTTCGAACGCCCTTCTTAGCGTTCGAACTCTAAGAAAAAAATGTGAAATGGAGATACTAAGAGTATGAAATCAACCACAGGCGGTAGAGTTCGAACGCTCTCTTTAACGTTCGAACTATAAGAAGAATTCTGGGTTTAGCGTTCGAACGCCCCTCCTAGCGTTCGAACTCTAAGAACAAAACTGGGCAGAACTAAAACTTTAGTTTTTAATGATTCTTAACTTAGATTTGATTCTTCTAATTTAATACTTAACTTCATTAATTGATGTACAGATCATGATTTATGTATTTTAACGAATTTAACAGATTCGGGGTGATACACCCTCAAAATCTAGAGCATGGCTAGCGTTTGCCATTGGATGTGCTCAGTTATATAGAGGGTTATTGGTACTTTGTCCAGGAAATAAGCGGCTACGCAGGTTCATAGTGTATTGAGAACTGTCATTCCCATAGACAACGCTAAACTATTGTGGTAGAAATTTGGGGGCGAGCAACCAATAGTAAGAATTGCTCTTTGATCTCAGAAGTGACTTACGCAAGGGAACAAACGTAACCTCCGGGGCGAGACCTCTATAAACCCCTCCGGCATCGAGATCAAGCTAAGACAAGGAAATTATAAAGTATTAAAGCTCTCGAAGTGAGAATGCAATTGTTTTGTGAGTGTACCTTTTTCTAGTGGGGGGAGCGGTCTTTTTATAGTTGAAAAATGGAATGCCGTGAGAGAAGATCATGGCGAGATCTTTCGGTGGCTAAGTATGTAAGGAAATTACGTGAATATCGGAGATAAAATAGAAAAATACCATTTGGAGAATACACCGTAACTGTAGGCGATGTGGTGGAGATGGGGTCTCACGTTGACCTTATCCTCAGAGTGGCGGGCAACGTGAGCACTTGTAGAGGTAAGATCCTGCGTTTGTCTCATCCTTATGGGATAGGCGAGGTGAGCCTCGAGACTCGAAGGGAATCCAATGGCGACCAAAGACGGATTGGAGACACATTCCTTATAGTGGCAAGGTGGTCATCTCGAGTAAATAAGTGGAGATTTTTCCCTTCATCAAAGATAAATAAAATTTAAATTATTGTTGAAAATATTCAGCAAAACAATTCTGCCCACGTAACTTGCGCTGATATCATATTCTTCCTCAATCATTCCGTATTAAAATCGTAAATCCATAATCTATATCTGTGCTTAGATTCACTCTTAATTCTTTTTCCCAAAATATGTTCTTGTTTTCAAATATTTAGCGCCAGTGGAAGGAAAAGAGAGAGACCTCTGATTGAAAGTGTCAAATGGGGGCAGCACCAGTACGACACGTTAAAAATTCTACACAATACAAGTACGGTAATTGGCCGTGCCGGGCCATTATTTTTGGGCATGGGACACGGCACAATACGGAAAATGACATGACAAGCTTTTGTAAGCAAATCTTAAACAATTTAAATTTTTGACACATTATATTCATTCATAAAAAAAATTATAGCACGAGAGGAACGAGGCACGAATGGGCCAAACCTATGATTTTATCAAATGGACAAAACACGACAGGACACTACATTGCACTGCACGAAGCACGATAAATACAAATTGGCCAAGCCAACTAGTTTGACACCTATAAATCTGATGTAGCACATACCAGACATGAAAGGGTGGTCCTTACTCCAAGCAATTAATTAGTTTGAAATTAGAAATGAAAATTGTCTTAGAAATGAGCCTAAGGTTCTTAACAATTGCCCGACTCTATGAACCTTTTGAAATTACATCTATTTTATTTGATATCATGTCAAAAGAAGTATCTTTTATCACCATTTAATATTGCAAAGAGAGAGGCCTCCTTGTCTTGTGATAAACACCCTTTTGTCTTCGTAAGGGCATGACAGTATTTTCAAGATATTAGTATCATAATAGCTTTCTTTTACTTAATTGAGAAGGTAAGTTTGTCATTTTATTGGTAACAACTGTTGGTTATTCTAGAAGGGACATCATAAAAAGGTAGAAGTAGAACCCATACAAATGAATGCTAAAAATATTGAAACTTCCAAACACTTTTAACATGTTTCAATACATTTTTACATATTTTTGTCTATGTTTATCAAATTTTTGTAGTTTAACCACCACCCAATAAGCTTTCAAAAATAACAAATAGATCATTTTTTTTTATAATGAGCAAATAAGTCACTGTAAACCTCAAAAAGGCCAGGGAAAGCAAATCATTTTGGATAAGATTTACTATAAGATTTTAGTACTATTTACTAGGGATTGGATTGTCTACAGTCCATTCTAGCCATTTTGAGCTCTATTTTTTATTCATTTTGATTATTCGAATTGTTCACATTGTAGACTTTATCGTGAAAATTAATTTTATAAAAAATTAAATTAATTGGATACAGTTCAATATCCATTCAATATTGTTTTCTAACTTAATAAATGGGTGTGATGAACAAAATTATACTTATTTATCTTGATATAAATTCATATCGATTTACTATTGGATTATATCTAATTAACATAATTTTTTATAGTATTAAATTTCTCAATGAACTCTATAATTTGACAACTTTGATCATCAAAATAGGCCAAAATAGAACCCAAAATATCCAAATTGGGAACAAAGACAATCCAGTCCCATTTACTATGCTATACTTCTTTGACCACGGAGTGATAACAAATCAACTAACGCTAAATAAGCTAAATAACTAATACAAATTTTTTTTTTTCTATCAGCATCAAGTAGGAGTTGTTAATGAACAAGTATTTCATTTGGTCTTACATTTATTTGGAAGGATATGATTGGAAGCTTAATTAATATGGCACGTCATGTGTGACTATACAAATTGAACAAATTGTCTTAATAATTCAGGCATATGTTGTCGCTACTTGTATAAAATAATGTTGTCATAAAAGTCCATCAATATCTTTCAACTTGTTTGCCCGTACAAAAGCCCAAATTCCCCTAATTTCTGCGAAAATTCAGCTTTGTTTAATCTATTGTCTTTCACTCTCTTTAATTTTTACTTGAATGAATGACCTTATTGTGAAAACTAGCTAGGACTTTAAAGGGCATTGGTTAGTGCAACATTGTTTTTTCCAACTGTTTTGGCAAAAACTACTTAGAGCCATAAGTTAAGTAAATTAAGGCCGCAAATTGTTCGAATTGTGACGAATTAAAAATTTTAAATTTTAATTTATAAAATTTAAAAAATTATAGTTCAATTTGTTACGAAAGTCAAATTTTAGAGTTTTTTTTTTAAATTTTCCCAATCTTATGCTAATGGCTTGGAGTCATATGGCATCACTCCCAACACTCCCATTTGGGAGGGGGACGGTTCAAGACTTGCCAATTGCAAGTCTGGTATAGAAGCTCTATTTGTTAAATTTTGTATATCACTCTTTCTGAGTGCACCCTTGCCACTTTGGAGTTTCTCTTCTCCGACCCCTTAGGAGTAGGCTAAATAATATTAACTGTACTTTTATGTCTTAAAAAAAGAAACTCTATATTAATTAAGAATTGCTCATTAGCGAGCATGTAACCTTAGACCAAGGGTAGGCCTAGTGATTTAAGTGTTACCTTATTAGGCATACGTGATGTCTAATTTTGAGTGTCATTACTACGATATGCAACTTCTCTTTTCCTCTTTCCCCTCCTATCAAATGGCCCAAAAAAGTAAATATTAATTCATAACACTGTCTTAACAAAGGATTTGTTTTTGGATCAACAAGATTAGCATTCATTTAAGTGATTCATTCTTCATTTTGTTTCCTTCTTTTTCATATTTTATTTTATTTTATTAATTTGTTGCCCTATTATATTTTTATAAAAATGTCAATTTGAAGGTTCTTTTCGGTTACATAAATATTTTAGTCCGAGAAAAACATCATATTACAGAACGATGGTTGAAGAGTCGCAATAGGCTCGAGTCAAAAAAAAAAGGAAACTATAGGTTTCTAGAAATCTTATCTTGTATCTTATATTGCTTATAAAATGCAATGATTTTGTACTTGGACCAAATAATAGTCATGCGTCATTCAAATTTATAGCAACGATATTAACAAGCAAAAGGCGAATTTTATGTTTAAGCTGTGTCTAGCGTCATACTGCATGTGTGAACAGTCAATGGCGTGCCTCATTTTATTAAAGGTTTCAAACTTAAAATGTCAAAGCAGAATATACGCTTGGATCTGCATTACCATAAAATCAAGGGTAAATTTCACCTATCTCCTTTGAGGTTTTTGATAAATATAATTATTTTTTTTATAATTTTAAAAATATTACTAATCTATCTTACTTTTAAAATTATTATCAAGATTACCTTGGAGTTAATTTTTACTCAAAAATGCCAAGATTTTCCATAAATTTAGGGATTTTAAAACTCTTTACTTAATATACCTATTAAAATAGATAAATATCTCTTTTTTTTACAATAGTTTCAAAAGTAAGAGGAGTTAGTGTTATTTTAAAAATTACAAGAGATGTGGTTGTATTTGTCAGAAACTTCAAGTAAAGTTAGTGAAATTTATCCTAAAATTAATGGTAAGAAAATTCTCAATCTTGGTCCGAGTCTGAGACTTGGAGGTCTATTCTCTTCTAAAATTTGAGCTTCAAAATTTCTTAAGTGCTATTTACTCAGTTGGATCCCTTCATACGGAACTTTACTCTAATTTTAATCGTGTCTTCCACTAGTTGATTCTTAGGCAGAATATGGAGATATAAAAAATAAATTAATGATAAAAAAACTAAATAATACCACGTCATGTTAGAACCAAGACAAAGTCATGTGAGTGGGCATGTGTCGTTGGATCAGTGAGCCTTACGTACTGTCGTGTTGATCTAACGGTACGTTGCAAGATCAAAACAGAAAAAAAAGATAGCATTGAATAAGGATTCAATCAAACAAAAAATGAAAATAAAAAAATGTAGGATGACATGGTTATGAGTTATGTGTTGGGCATGTTCATGAACACGACAACAAAAGGAATATTAATATTGATGGTCAAATCCAATCCATGTTAGATACAGTCAGCTAAATTTGACTAAAGCCTAATACATGCACAAACATTAATTGTTGGCAATCTTGGGGAAATATATATGAGTTTCTCCGATCCAACGGGTTAGAATAAGTGTCTAGATTGAAGACGTACATAGAGACAAAGATATTTTTATCATTCAACAGCTCATAGTGATGGTCTAGACGGAGCAAATTCAGTATGATCCGTTTTTACAATAGATTTCTATCACTGTTATTTTATATATGTACAAGTGAAATCGCTAAATAGCAGATCGATCTTATAAATACAACGGGAAAACTTTACCTACACCTTCTGAGGTTTGCTCTATTGATACTTAGATCCGGCATCTTTAAAAAATAAGCAAGTAGACCCCCTGAGGTTTGGTGTATTGGCAATTAGACCCCCTGCCGTTAGTTCTGTGAGCATATTCCGTTAGTTGACCATTTTGACCGAAGGAAATGTCAAAAATACCCTTGAAAATTTATCTCTCTCTCTCTCTCGTTTTTTTTTAAATTTTTTTTCAGTTTTTTTTTTTGTAAGTTTTGTTTCTTTTTTTTTAATTAATTTTTTTAATAATTTTTTTTATCAAATAATCTTTTTATTAAATTTTTTATTTTTGCCTAATTTAGCAAAAATTAAGTTAATTACTAAAAAACAATAACGTGGGTTAGGGTCAATATTTTTATTTTGGTAAATTTTTTTAATAAATGGTCCCTGGCTCAAATATTTTTTGGCAAAAAAAATTATTTTTTGCCAAATAAAAAGAAAAAAATACAAAACTGAAAAAAAATAAAAAAAAAAAATGAGAGAGAGAGAGAGAGAAATTTTCAAGGGTATTTTTGACATTTCCTTCGGTCAAAATGGTCAACTAACGGATTATGCTGACAGAACTAACAGCAGGGGGTCTAATTGCCGATACACCAAATCTCAGGGGGTCTACCTGCCCATTTTTAAAAGGTGCCGGGTCTAAGTGTCAATACGCCAAACCTTAGGGGGTGTAGGTGAAATTAACCCTATATACAACCAATGAAACCCAATATGCATTCCAATCTAATAAATTAACCCTAACCCTAAATTTTAGACTTGAAACTTATCTCAGAGAAAATTGTAATATTGTTCCCTATTGGGAACAAACTGATACAAATAGACTATTTAAAAGTTGTCTCAGTTAAGGGTCGGCAATGGGTTGGTCCGGCTTGGCTCAGTTCCTTTTTTGTTGGGTCAGGCCTGATAAACTTTGACAAGTCAGTGGGCCTAGCCGAGCCTGGACCTAGGCAAGATGGGGCCCAATTTCTGTCCACGAGCTTTATGGGCCAGGACTTACGGGCTGAGCCGAGCCTAGGTCTATAGACTTTTAAATAATTTTTTTTAAATATATTTTATTTTAAATTAAAAAATAAAAATATAAAAAAAAAAATTAATGCGTAATTACATAAAATCATTCATATATATTGATTTTTTACATATAAAATATAAAATATTATAAAAAATTTATGTCTTCGAGGTAGGTCACGGGCCGGGCCAGGCCATCAGGCTGGGTCACAGGCCAGTCCTTGACCTGGTCCAAGGAGTTCAAAATTAGACATAAACCCAACTCATACTATCCTAAATTTGGGCCGGACTTTGACTCTTTGAGCCATGGGCCGAACTGGGTTATGGGCCGCGAATTTTTTGATGACCCTTAGTCTTTTCAATATTAGGAGTGTTTAAGAACTTTGTTACAAAAATGACAATTTTTTATTTTAAGATGTAGCATAGGCGACAAAGCAAACTAATGGGAACCAAGAAAACTAGGGAGGAAGGTGGGACTCAACAGCCATGAAAAAGGAGGCATATATACAAGCAGTCCCAAGATGCTCCAATGCATTAGCGGGCTTGCCGTCTTGGGAGACACATTGCGAAGTGAGTTCCCATAATACAGGAAGACCACGACAATAACAATCAAACATAGGGTCAAGGACATGAACGTGGGATAGGACTTCATGTTGGGTACCGCTAAGATGATAGTTGCTATCAGCATGACCATAGCAAGAAACACCTTGCCTAGTTCTACCTCCCGAAAAGCTTGAGCAATAGGGTTTGATAACTTTTTTTGGCCATTTTAGCATTCATAGATCTACTTATTTTATATATGCAAATGGTTGGTTGAAGCTCCATAAGCTTCAAGATCAACTTCTAGTGACTCATCAGCAGGAGTATTAGAAATGAAAGGCATAAGTTGAAGGGCTGAGTTTTTTAGCTTTGAGAGCCTAGAAGCCAGGGCTTTGTTAGAACCCCTCTTCTAAGAAATCTAGGATCCAAAAGCCCACTCTTCTAAGAAAGCCCTGGCTTCTAGGCTCTCAAAGCTAAAAAACTCAGCCTTTCAACTCATGCCTTTCATTTCTAATACTCCTGCTAATGAGTCACCATAAGTTGATCTTGAAGCTTATGGACCTTCAACCAACCATTTGCATATATAAAATAAGCCGATCTATGAATGCCAAGATGGCCATAAAAAGCTATCAAACCCTATCGCTCAAGTTTTTTGGGAGGTAGAACTAGGCAAGGCGTTTCTCACTATGTTCATGCCAATAGCAACTATCATCTTAGAAGTACCCAACATGAAGTCTTCTCCCACGCTCATGTTCTTAACCCTGTGTTTGATTTTTGCTGCCGTAGTTTTCTTGTATTATGGGAACTCGCTTCGCAATGTGTCTCTCAAGACCCAAGGATGGGTTTATTTGTGTGGTGTGGTGTGGTGTGGTGGGGGTGGGGGTGGGGGTGTAGGAGGGCGATTGTACCCCCAAAAGTTTAAAAAAAATAATTAATTATACTATAAATTTAAATATAATTCAAAAATTATATAGGTTAGTCCCCCAAAATTTTAAACTCTTATTTTTTAAAAATAATTTTATAATTATTTTTGTTAGTTAGTCAATAGAATTTGTAAAATAGTAAGTTTGGGACAAAATTTATAAAATGGAGTTTAATAAAATAAATTCTATAACACTTACCTTTGGTGGCCCCCCAAACTTGTTAACTCTTAAATCACCAAGCTTTGACAAGTTTTAAATAAGACAAGCAAAAGACAAAATTTATTTAGTTAGTGGACTTTCATATAATTAAACATAACCACAAGTGACCTAATCAAATATTCAAAACAACTCAAATGTGCAGACCTTATCAGCTAGACAACCACAGCTGACGATTCAGTCTCCATTCACAGGCCATAGTGGCGACAAACTCAAAAATCCAAAGGAGATTTTTTGGGGTCTCATCTCCATTCTCCATGGGTATGGTCCATGATCTATGGTATGAGGACAAGGCCAGAAGAGGTAAATTTTAGGGTTTAATTTTTATTTTGTTTTTTGGTCTCATCTCTGATTCAAAAGGGATCTTTTTTCTTTTTTCTTTTTTCTTTTACTAGTGATTTTAGGGTTTATTGTTGACTTTTTTTTTGGTTTGGGATTTATTTTTTGCTTGTTAGGTTAATCAT
>BRYE01000027.1:18551812-18556812 GCA_030159115.1 Actinidia arguta var. hypoleuca | reverse complement strand
ATGTTTTTTATGTTATGAAGGAGCGTTGAGCACAACTTCAGATGCTTAAATTTAGTTGATAAAGGCATATAGGCATATAACATTGATAACTATAAATTTTTATAAGTAAATACAAACAAGAGAATATGTAAAAAAGTTAATATTATTACCTTTTTGTGTTGGTAGAAATTAGTATAATAGTTTAAATTTTTTTCACAATTATGCTTTTGCCCCCCCATAATAAGGGTCGGCAATGGGCTGGGTTGGGCCAGTCCAGTCCATTTTTATTGGGTCGGGTCGAGCTTGATGGGTTTTGACTGGTTAACGGGGCAGGTCGGGTCTGGACCTGACCTAAAAAGATGAGGTCAAAGCCCTGTCCACGGGCCTTCATAAGGCTGGGACTAGGCCAATGGACTTTTAAATAGTTTTTTTTTAAATATATTTTATTCTAAATTAAAAGACTAAAAATATCAAATATAAAAAAATTAATGCGTAATTACATAAAATCATCCATAGATATTGATTCTTTACATATAAAATATAAAATATTATAAATTATGTCTTTGAGGTAGGCCATGGGCGGGCCTTCGGACTGGACCACGGACTAAGCCTTAAGTCAGCCCACGGGCTTCAAAATTAGATCCAGGCCCAGCCCATACTATCATGGGCTTAGGCTGGGCTTGGGCGACTGGTTTTTTGATGACCCTTCCCTATAGAAAGAATCCTGGATCTGTCCCTGCACTCTCTCCATGAATATTGAGAGAAATTAGTAGAGTTTGTGAGCACAAACCCCTAAATAAGGTTTGAGATGTTTTTTGTGCGATCAGAAGACTGGTAATGTCGTGGATTTGATGATTGTTTTGAGAAGAAAGGGTATTGAGAGGAGAGTCAAGAAAGCCATATATATATGTATATATATATATAGTAAAAGAAATAAAAAAGAGTAAATTATGTAAATAGTCTTTAAAGTATTCACCTTGTATCACTTTGATCCCTCATGTATTAATTTTTAAAATTTTATCCCTAATTAATTTTTTGATCTTGCAACATACCGTTAAATCAACACAGTACGTGAGGTTCACTAATCTAATGACACATGCACTCACACGACTTGGTCTTGGTTATAACATGACGTGGTATTATTTAGTATTTTTACCATTTTTTTAATTTTTGATATCTCCATATCCTTCTCGAGAACCAACTAGTGGAAGGCACGATTAAAATTAGAGCAAAAAAATGTATGAACATATCCAACTAAGGAGTAGATAACACCCAAGAAATTTTAAAGCTCAAATTTTAGAAGAGAACAAACCTCAAAGTCACTGGTCTAAACTCGAACCAAGATTGAAATTGTTTTTACCATTAATTTTAGGATAAATTTCACTAACTTCCCTTGAAGTTTCTGACAAATACAACCATCTCTCTTGTAATTTTTAAAATAGTGCTAACTCTTCCTACTTTTGAAACTATTTCCAAAAAAAAAGATATTTATCTATTTTAAAGGGTGTATTAAGTAAAGAGTTTTAAAATCCCTAAATCTAGGGAAAATCTTGTCATTTTTTGCATAAAAATTAGCTGCAAAGGTAATCTTGATCGTAATTTTAAAAGTAAGATAGGTTAGTGTGATTTTTAAAACTATAAATGAGATAGTTGTATTTGTCAAAAACTTCAAGGGAGATTAGTGAAATTTACCCTTGATTTTATGGTAATGCACATCCAAGCTTATATTTTGCTTTGACATTTTGAAACCTATAATAAAATGAGGCACACCATTGTTTGTTCACACAAGAGTGTAACATTAGACACAGCTTAAATATAAAATTTTCCTTTTTCTTGTTAATATCTATTGTGGTAAAAATCTATAGGCGAGCAACCAACAGTCAAAATTGCTCGTGACCTTGGTACTTGACCTATGCAATAGCTTGGGCGACCTATGCAAGAGAACAAATGTGAACGGCTGAGGCTAGGCCTCTCAAAGCCCCTCCGATGTATAGATCAGACCAAGGTGAATAAACTACACAAAGTGAAGTACCAAAGCTTCAAAGCTTTGAAAGTGAGTAAGGAAGGGTTAAGTCATCCCTGTTTATAATGGGAGAGCGACTTTTTTATAGTTGGAGAATAGAGAGCTGTGCGAGAAGATCATGAAGAGATCTTCAGGTGGCTAAGTATGGAAGAAGATCCTAGGAATATCGAAGATAAAATAGGGATATGCCATTTTGGAGAACATACCGCGATTATAGGCGACGTAGTGGAGAAGGAGTCTCAAAGAGGTGGAATCTTTGGGTAGGCAAAGTAATCAACCTCGCCCATAGGCAAGGTGAAGATTAGATCATGATGATTGGTGACGTGAGCACTGGAGGAAGGCAAGGTCGTCCAGGATGCTCAAATAAACTCATTGCCGACTAGGACTAGCGTTGGAGATGTGGTCGACTCAGGCGATGTGCCTATATGAGATCATAAGATGGTGGTGATTTTATCCCACATTAGTAGCCCCCTACTTGAGATGCCGAGGTAAAACACTTTGCATCTTCGAGTAGCAAATCAAATAGTCTAGCTTTGATGGCATAAGCATGTAATGATGGCATGTCTCCACGGGTAGACACGTGTAGGAGTGCATTAATGGCCAAATGATGCTTCAGTGGGAACGGAAGTTATGATCTCAGAATCCAAAGTGTTGCATGATCCTAGCCGTTGAAGTGAACAGATCTCCACCATACTGTGTACCTTCTATCACTAGTGGTAAAGAAGTGTTGCTACTGATCCAACATTCACCTTGCCGTAAAACTCGCCCTCGCCAACTCGTAATCTCACCTTTATTTAAGTAAGTATTTTCAATCTTCCATCAATCTTTAGTCTATAGTTTATGTTAGGTAAATTTGATGTAGGAGACTAGGATGATTCTTTACCATCTTGGGTGTCTGAACACTTAGGAGAAAAATCACTCATGACGGACGAGGTTAACTAACTCTCTTCTTCCCTTCCTAAGGAGTCTCCCTCTAGGGATGAATCTTCTAACCAAGAAGGAAATCCCAAGATAGACACTCGCACTCCCATCGAGAAGGAATTTAATAGCATGACTCAGGACGATTTGGATTGCTTGAGAGAATCGTACTTTTTTCCTTCTAGGATACAGGACACCTTCTATGCTAACTTACAACTTCCAATTCACCCCACCATTAGAAAAATCTTGAACTTCTATAATATATCTGTCTAACCCAACTTTCTCCCAATGCATGGTGAAGTGTCGTCTGCGTGTTGGTAGTGTGGCGATATTATAAGCGCGCCTTGTCCCTCAAAGAATTTGGGTGCCTCTTTAGCCTGTTCAAAAATCCAAAGCCAGACTTGGGGTGGCTCTATTTCAAGGCAAAGCCAGGCAGAACTGTGATCAAGGGGTATCTTAGCAATATCAAGGGGTGGAAGAAAAAGTTATTCTTCATCTCGGGGGATGACTGAGAATTTTCCTCAGGTATATCTCGGGAAGAAAGAGTTCCATGGCTCCCGAGATTACGGGGCCCCCCAAGTCAGATTTACTTCCATATTCTGTCATTTTGTTACTAAAGTGTAGCACCTCGTTTGAGACTAGCAAATGTTCTTTATTTTCTAGGCAAATGCTGCAACAAGCTACCCATCTTGATTGACATTGAAGATCGGAGGTCCAGAAGGGTTTTCAAGAAGCTAAGGTCGGAAGGATTCTTTCAGGTCCCGGTAGTCCTTAACTCCAAGGCGTTTAAAAAGTGATTTGCCCTTGATAGCGAAGGGACGACATCTAGCATTGGAGACAATACCAAGGACAAGTCTATAGATGGCGCAGCTAATATTGCGAGTGAAGAGGGTGAGTCTCATCATTCCCGAGATGAACCTTATTGAGGCAATCATTCTTGAGATGGTTCGGTAGAATAAAAAAGAACTATCAGAAAGGAAATGAGGAGAGTTTTACCTTACCTTCTTGATCTAACCATATTAAGGCTTTTAGGGGGAAAATCCGACCATCCATCCCAAGTTTGGAATTAGGTCGCTTAAGCTTGAGCTTTAGTTCAGAGGCCTGTTTGGATCCAAGGTTGCCCCTCGAGCTCAGATTGGGCGGTACTGTCTTCTTTCTCTTCCAAATATTTTACTTCTTCTTTTGTCTGATGTTTCTTTTTTGCAGCAATGTCAAAGAAAATCAGCTTGAAGAAGCTCGCCCAATTGTCAAAAAAATCTAAGGTTGCTACCCCGCCAACCAAGGGCGTGGTGATCCGGGAGAAGCAACCTTAGGATGAAGTTCCTTATTCCTCACACAACAAGAAAGGAAAACTTACTGATGATTCAAAGGGAAAGGAGACCATGCCTCAGCCTGAGGCTAGGAAGGCAAAATTCAGCAAGTTAGCGAGCAGGGAGACCACACGATCAGTGGCTTCTAGGGAAGGCATCTCAACCAAGCCTAACGATGTCCTGGGGCCCAGAGCCTCCATGCTGGGGAGTCCCTTAAACTCTCCCTAGATCAGGTGGTAACTAAGTTCTTCCATATCGTCTACAAGGGATCTATTTGGTTTCAATCTCGGATCTTGTTTCTCTACTTTCGTTTATTCAAGGCGATCACAAAAAAATGTTAGTAGTAGGCGGCTGTGCTCAGATTTTCCCTTACTGTGTGAAGTAGGAACATAGGGAATAAGGCCTCATTCTAGTTCGCCCAAGATGAGTTAACTAAGATCGAGATGGTCCATGCGCAGAACTGGACCATAGAGCTAGAAGGGCTTCTAGATGAGTTCGACAAATGGGAGTAGAAGGCCACCAAGAAGCTCAAGGAGAAGACCGAGGCCGTGGCGAGGTTAAAAGCGGAGGTGGCTGAGCTGAAGAAGCAACAAGCTCTTACCCAAAAGTCAGCTATTGAAGAGTTCAAGTCCTCACATGATTTCCAAGAAGCAATTGAATTCTCAGCTTCCAAATATTTTGGAAAAGGCTTTAATTTTTGCAAAAGGCAAATTGCTCACCACTATCCCAACCTCGGCATCGATATCCAAGGCATGGGCATCGATGCTAAT
>BRYE01000027.1:18531812-18536812 GCA_030159115.1 Actinidia arguta var. hypoleuca | reverse complement strand
CATGCAACCCGCTACCACACTCTGTTTAACTTAGGGATGGCAATTACCCGAATAAATCGGGTCCCCGTCCCGACCCTAATAGGGCGGGTTTGGGGTAGGAATAAACGGGTTCGGGACGGATTACGGGGGAGAAATGAAAACCCGGGACGGGTTTCGGGTTTCGGCGCCCCCGTCCCGAACCCGCCCCGATTAACTATATATTGAATTTTTTTTTTTAATTATACCATAATATTATATATATATATATATATATATATATATAATGATATATTTTTTTATACCGTTTTATAAAAAATATATATATAATTTAAAAAATAAAAAATAAACGGGGCGGGTATGGGATACCCCGTCCCAACCCGTCACTGGTTTGGGACGGGAGTGGGAGAGGATTTTTTTAATCGGGTCGGGATCGAGTTGAGACGAACCCGTCCCAAACGCGCCCCGTTGCCATCCCTAGTTTAACTGTTTAAGCCATGGACAAAAGGTGAAGATGGTGGCAACTGTGTGCTTGCCTTTTTTTCTTGCCATAAAACCAATGATTGAAATGTCAACACGGCTAAAAGAAATTACAAAGGAGTGAGTCAACCTGAAGCAATTCCTTGCTTCATCATGCAACTCTGTAATCCATCGACAGACAAACCCTTGCTAACTCATCGCCAATGGACAATTGCATCATCAAAATCAAACCCACGGACTGCCTCCACAAGTTGTTGCTCTAGGACTTGCGATTTGGACCACGAATTAGTCCTTCTCCACTTGTGATTTAGACTAGAAGGAGCACAAAGAGACAAGAAAAGCATGGGAGTAATCGATTAGGGGTTGGATGAGGTTGTAGAAGGGATCGCAATAATGGAAGAGGAAAGAAAAGATGGGTCCAGGAAAGAGAAGAAGAAAAGATGTTTTTTAAGTTTAACGATGATACAGTCCCTCGCTTCTATTAGCGAGTTACTGTAGTATTTGTTTAAGTGGCAAACCCAGTACTTAGTTTGCTGGAGATGGATTTTTGAGAAATTCCTTCATGCTTTAACTAAAATCCCAATTTGCCCAATTTTTCTAGGACGTTGGAGTTGCTCTTATAAGAGAGAGTTACACCCCTCTTTTAACGAGATCTCCCTCTTTTAACGAGATCTCCTACGACTATGCATGCTTACATTCTTTTGAAATTAATCCCGCTCCTAACATAGAGTTATGTTACTCAACTAAAATGAAAAAGCCGATTATCGATATTCGATCAATATACCACACGAAGTTGAAATAACGAAGCGTGCTTCATGTAAAATGTGGTGAAAGGCGCTTATTATAAGAGCTATTTTTTTCATCACCATATTTGCTACATTCACCTAATTAAAGTTATGATTCATGAGATACCATTTTTTTGTAACATGCACGGACAATATAATATGTACTCATATATGCTAGGAGTTATGTTAGTTTAGACATATAAACATTACTCACCTCAACAAGTTATACTTTGCAGTCGATCAAGACATATATAATCTTTCATGAGATTTCAAGCTCCCTTCCGTTGCAAATACATCATCAGTAACAAACACTTTTAAGTCCAATGATAATTTAGACCTTGTACTCCCTTGGTGGATGATACATATGGCTGACCGCTACTTAACCCATGTAGTTATTAGATGTAGGCTCACATAGCAGCGATGATTAATTCGAGCACACACACCAAGCAATAGGTAAGGTTGTGGAAGGCTCGTCTATTAATCTTTATGACAATATCTAAATGAGTAACTCTTAAAAATATAAAAATCTAAGATATAAAATTTCAGGTCTTACTTCCTGAACTAACCCCACGAGGTTATTGACCAACATTTTAAAGTTTATGTGTGTTGTATCAAGAACTCAAGACATGTTCTTGCTGGATTCCGAAACTACAAATGCACATAAGTCACATATATATTGTCTAAACGGGCTTGAACATGGTGCAACTGCCCATTAATTTCTAGGATACTAATTCTTTTACTGTAAGGGGACAAATTATACAATAACTTTATATGGCCCTGTTAGGGTAAGAATCTCGCTATCGTTATAAGACAAGTTCGGGCATGGCTTATTTATACAATGACGTCGCCTTAAGACAAATTATAAGACAAATTATTCAAATTTCTAGGATACTAATTCTTTTATTCATCTCGGAATCTCGCTATCGCTATAAGACAAATTATACAATGACGTCGGCAGTTGATCATGAGCATTAAGCCCCGTTGTAGGGGCATGGATGGGTCAACTGTCTACTCACTGACACAGCAGTCAACGCGTATGAGCACGCGCCAAGTTGTAGTCTGTCAAGTGACGAGACAACTAGTGCGCCAAGCGATGCGCTGAGCTAAGGTACAAAATGGAACACTGTTGTTCTCACGGAGGTACATGAAAAACATGCTCTTAAAACACACAGAGACTTTCTCTCTATAAGATTCTGAACTTCTAACTTAACTGTCGGAGAGCCGCTTCCCAGAAACAGCTTCAACGGTCGTTCTCACTGTTCCTGTGCTTGCAGCTAGGGCATCGCTGGTTAAAAGGACAACTGGTTGGAGCTTCCAACGCAGTCATAGAACTGCCATAGGTGTTCATCCTTGATTTTCTCTACTTTCATCCTACAATAACAACCCTACAATTGGTGCCGTTTGTGAAAAAATTAATTATAGACATCTACAAAGCTATTTCTGATGGCGTCACATAGCAACAACCGTTTAGACAATCGTGAAACTCACGAGGGAGACCCCTTGTGCACCCAAAACTCCTGAGCACAAAGGGGGAAAACTATTGGAGGATGCATAGAGGGCGGTTGGGGCCACCTCATGTCTTGGGTCGAGATGTTCTCCCTGTTGACCCAATAGGCAACCCCAGAGGGAGGATGAATTGGGTTTTTTAAACTTAATTAGTAATTTATAATTAATTACTTAATTCTATTGAAAATGTACGTAAATGCTATAATGAGTTTAATATGAGAAATGCAATAATAAAGCAAGAACAATAATAAGAGAGAGCAGAGCTCACCAAGATTTACCGAGGTTCGATCACAACCCGTGATCTACGTCTTCCCAAGACCTCCGCAAGATCTTCTTCCACTATTTATAATCCGCAACTACAATGTGGAGGTTGGTTATTTAAGTGTCCAACTCACTTTTACACTAAGTGATTTTGTCCAAGCTTCACTTAAACTTCCTAGTGTTTTACTTAAAAGAGAAAACACTCAAACTCATAAGTGTTTCGCTTTCTATAAGAGAAACACTCAAAAACTCTCACCAAGTGTTTATGTCCAAGTTACACTTAAAACTTACAAGTATGGATGGATAGATGAGAGTGTTTTAAGATGAACAATAACTCTCTTAATAGAGTAGATATGAATGGAATCTCACAATCAATACTAGCACAAGGAGACAAAGAGGATGTTCAAAGATTCTTGACTTGGAAGTTTGTAGGATGATCAATCAAGTTGCTTAGAATGAATCATTGTGTAGTAAATACCCTTAGAGACTTATATTTAATAGCTTGAATGAATAGTGTACGATTGGTGGTAGTTGAGAAGCCTTTAATGCTGTACCAGACAACTTTGCGTTTGAAAATATTTCCGTTGGGTGTCGACACTTCTTTATGGTGTCGACACTTTCAATATGTCGACACATTGTTTCACAAGTGTCGACACTTCAAGCCTTCAGTTCTTAGCTTAAAACTGTCTCCAGGAACTGATCTAGGTGTCGACACTTCTTCTTCAGAAAATCTTTCTTTGGCTACTAACTTTTGGTGCTGACATTGGTGTCGACATTACCTGTTTCCAGATTCTTGAATTTACCCACTGACATTTGGTGCTGATGTTGGTGTCGACACTTCCCTTCTTTAGATTTCCAAGTTTAGCTACTTATATTTGGTGTCGATACAGGTGTCAACACTTATTCCCTAAAAAACTTTTGAAGTTGGCTACTGACATTTGGTGTCGATACTGGTGTCGACGCTTCTTCTTTAAAAATCTTCTGAAGATGGCTACCGACATTTGGTGTCGATACTGGTGTTGACACTTTTTCTTTAAAAATCTTATGAAGATGGCTACTGACATTTGGTGTCGATACTGGTGTCGACACTTCTTCTTTAAAAATCTTCTAAAGATGGCTACTGACATTTGGTGTCGATACTAGTGTCGACACTCCTTCCTTCAGAATTCTGGTTTTGACTACTGACATTTGGTGTCGACATTTCTGTACTGGGTGTCGACACTTCTTACCAGAATATGTTCCATCATCTTTTTGATAATTTAAGCGTTGAGTCAATTTTCTTTCTTCACGATATTTTTTCCATGGATGTATATAGTTCTCATTCACTTTGATCCATTTAAGATTCATGAATTATTTGAGACTTTCAACGGATTTATCATTATAGCTTCTGGGCTCAAAGGTGTCAACACCACAGAACAAGGTGTCGACACTTTCTGTTAGAAAGTGTTTATGGAACTTCCTTTGATCAATTGAGTTATGGGACGCAATGCTTTGGGGCTGCACACTTAGTAAACATGTTAACTACTAATAAACTGTTTTGTTATCATCGAAATCGCGGCTTGATTCAACAATCTCCCCCTTTTGGATGACGACAAAACTTATCTCAATATGAAATATACCACGTATTGCAATATACCACGTATTGCTTCCCCTTTCTTTTGTAGTTGATACCATTCTCCCTCTTTTTGTCAATTCATTAAAAAGGGTGGCTTACCACAACATTCATGATGGGCAAATTACAACTACATGATGCTAATAGGTAATACCCCAACAAATCAATCATGCATATACACTAAGATCATAGATTGAATTCACTATCTAGAATAGCATTCATTTCTCAAAACTCGATTATTTTTACCATGATTATATGCTAATAGGTCCACACATTGAATTCATTATCCAAACTCTCAAACCACAATAGCATTTGTTGAATCCACAATAGCATACATTGAATCCACAATGGCATTCATATCTCAAACCACATTAGCAGAG
>BRYE01000027.1:18509312-18521812 GCA_030159115.1 Actinidia arguta var. hypoleuca | reverse complement strand
ACGTGGATGTAGTGATTGAGGAAGTGGGAAAATTAAAAAAGACAAGTGCAATAAAAGAGGGTCTTTACCTGAGCTAGTTATCCAACACAGTCATAGTGAAAAAAATACCAACAAATGGAAAGTGTGTGTAGACTTCATGAGCCTCAATAGGGCTTGTCTTGAAGACTGCTTTCCCTTGCTGAAAGTTGATGAACTAGTGGATTCTACCTCGGGCCATACCCGGATGCAATTTTTATATGCATATTGAGGTTACCACCAGATATTTATGCATGAACCTGATCAGGATAAGACTGATATCATCACCCCCCGAGGCATGTTTTGTTATAAGATAATGCCCTTCGATTTGAAGAATGCTGGGGCCACATATTAGAGGATGGTTACGAAAATATCTGAGCCAATCCTAGGTAAAACCATGGACAATTACATCGATGATATGGTGGTCAAGAGCAAGGAAGAGTCAAACCACATCAGAGACTTGACCGAAGTATTCTCAATACTCAAAAGACATAAGTTAAGACTAAATGCAACAAAGTGTGCCTTTTGGAAAATTTTTGGGACACTTGGTGACTAGATAAGGAATCGAGACCAACCCAGAATAAATCACAGCGATCAACAACCTTGTCAGCCCAAGAACTGCGAAGGAGGTCAAGAAATTAATCAAGATTCGGTGGCACTGAACAAATTCATCAGTAAGTCCTCAGATAAATACCGACCATTTTTTAAACTACTTTGCAAGAACATAAAGTTTTTATGGAATGGGGAGTGCGAGCTTGCACTCCAACAATTCAAAAAATACTTAACTATACCGCCACTGCTTTTCACTTCGGATGAGGGAGAGCTGCTCTTCATTCATCTCGCCATCTCCGAACACACTGTTAGCTTAGTGCTATTAAGAGAGGTAAATGGAGAACAACGCCCGATCTACTTTGTTAGCAAGATGTTTACAGATTGCCAAACAAGATACTTGCCATTGGAGAAGCTCGTCTTGGCTCTGGTCTTAACTTCATAAAAACTCATGTATTACTTTCAAGCCCATCCCCATAGCTGTATATTCTGAGTCTCTGTTGAAAAACATTTTACCAGAAGCAGACTTGCTCGATCGACTTTCAAAATGGGCCATCGAGTTCGGACAGTCAGATATAAATTTTTTGCCAATGGTAGCAATCAAAGGATAGGTCTTTTGCAATTTTGTGGCAGAGTTCTCACCCTAAGCTATGAGTCCAAAACAAGGTTGTCTTGTGTTTGCACACAGAGGGGATGAGAGCTCAAAGGCAGGATCTTTCAAAACCTAATCTAAATCCAGGGGTCCAGAGGTTATTCAAGAACCACCCCAGATTTCTAAAATAGCTACCACTGATTAGGGTCCCGAGGTTATACCAGAACCACCTTAGTTCGATCACACTTTGGCCTCGAAAATATTCGTTGATGGGCCAAGAACTTTTCTAATGCGAAAACACAGAAATGCAAGCATAAAATTGAGTGCGGATAATAGAAAAGCACTTAAAACATGAGAAGTATCTGAGTACTAGAAACTCACCAGAGTTGAGCTTGGGAGGAAGTCAACGTTGTTAAAATCGAAGACTGATCGTCAAAAACCAAAATAAAGGTCGAAAGAACTATCAGATGGCAACAATAGATAGAAGGTTACTCTTTCTCTCTCTAAAATGCTCTCGAAAGTTTGAAACACAATGGCAAATAGACGACAAAAAGGAAGGCGAAGGGACGGGAAAAAATTGGAACGTGCCTTAGTGGGCACGTGAAGTCATGTGCTGCCAATCGCCCACCGAGACTTATGGGATTCCAGAACGTGGCAACCTCACAGCCGCACATCTACACCAAATGAGCCCTAAGAGTAGGTGGGAAACCGCAGTGCTTGTACTCAAGTGTGCCCGTAGCCTAGCAAAACTAAGACGTGTGGCTCCAACATTTATGGTGGAATGACAGACTCGGACAGAAGAAAGACAGCCAGCAAGCATCAACTTGCCTACCAAGCACCGAACTCAAAGAGCGAGCACGTCCAGCTCACATGACCTCAGTGACCACCGATCCAGCTCATGCGAACTAAGGGACATTTGTAAGGGGACAAATTATACAATAACTTAATCTGGTCTTGTTAGGGCAGGAACCTCGCTATCGTTATAAGGCAAGCTTGGTGGTTCCCTACGCCGGAGCTCGGTGCGAACTCTAAAACTAAAAATGCACATAAGTCACATATATATTGTTTAAAGGGGCTTGAACATGGTGCAACTACCCAGTAATTTCTAGGATACTAATTCTTTTACGGGGAAAAACTATATAATGACTTAATTTGGCCCTCCTAGGGTAGAAACCTCACTATAGCTATAAGGCAAGTTTGGTGGTTCCTTGCGCCAGAGCTCGGTGCGGACACTACTCAACACTGACCTTGCTAGTGTAGAAGTCCCCATCAAGCTATTGCTACAGTGCAAACTCGAAGGCCTTCTACGCCAGAGCTCAGAGCAGTTGCTACCAAAGATAAATATCGTCTAGGCTAAGGCCTTCGTCACATCCTAGGTACCGCTACTTAGGGAGCTCAGAACAATAACTACGTTGGAGGCTTGGACAAGGGGCAACGGCCAGCGGTATCCCCAAGGGATGTCAGGGGACAAAATGTGATTTACACGTCAGAGTACCTTTTGATAGCCCCCACGCCCAGATAGAGACGTCGATAGTTGATCATGAGCTACTCACTGACACAACTATCAGTGCATATGAGCATGCGCACAGTTGCAGCCTACAGAGTGATGAGACAGCTAGCACGTCAAGCCACACGCTGAGCTAAAATACAAAAATGAACACTATTATTCTCATATAGGTACATGAAAACCTTGCTCTTAAAACACACAAAGACTTTGTCTCTCTAAGATTCTGGACGTCTAACTTGACCGTCAGAGAGCCATTTCTCGAAAATAGCTCTGGCGACCATTCTCACTATTCTTGTGCCTGCAACTGCGGCATCACTAGTTAAAAGGACAACCGGTTGGAGCTTCCAACACAATTGTAGAACCTTTGTGGGTGTCCATCCTTGATTTCCTCTCCTCTCGTCTTACAACAACAGCCCTACAATTGGTCGTTTATAGGAAATCAATTATAGACATCCGCAAAGCCATTTTTTATGGCGTCGCATAGCAGCAACCATTCAGATAGTTGTGAAACTCTAGGAAAGACCCCTCATGCACCCAAAACTCCTGGGCATAAAGGGGGAAAACTACTGGAAGACACACTAAGGGCAACTAAGGCCACCTTTGGGCAGAACCCAAGTCGATTGCTCCCTAGAAGAATAGATAGTTGGACATAACCATCGAGCACCTAAAAAAGAAGTTGGATGAACTAAAACAGATTATGGTAGATAGCAGGCTAATGAAAGTAGACTAAAGGCTGAGATAAAGAAATGACCTTACCCCATCGGGAAGGTCGGGACAAGAAACAATACCAAACTCACGTGAACGTGGATAACCAATATGATAGCAAAACAGTGGCGATGAGCAAGCAGAAAAGGTCACCTGAGCGAACCAAGTCAGGGGTAGACCTCCGCGACACACTCAACGCCAAGCAAAATCAAAAAGAATATTTACGTGCTTAACTCAATGGTTGTAAGGCAGCAATCGCAAGCAAAGTTGTTCCTACAAAATCGGTGGTCCGAATTGCCCACAACGAATAAAGGGAGGCTGCCCCAAGGTACCAAACTCTATTATCTCAATAAATTGAGTGATTGGACCCACCAGAGAAGTTCATGCCACTGAGATTCACTTTGTATGATGAAAAATCAGACCTGATGTCCCATGTGAGTCATGTCAGGCAAATTATGGCTTTTTGGAACCACATGGATGCCTTGATGTGTCAGGTGATCCCATCAAGTCTTGGGGATATTGGGTTGAAGTGCTTTGAGAAGTTGCCTATGGGGTCGATTGAGAACTTTCACCAGTTAATTGAGTCATTCGTAGCTCGGTTCATGATTAACACAAAAGGCGCCAAAAGGTGTAGGCTTTCTTTTGACAATGAGAAAAGGCAAATACAAATTCATCCACAAGTACAGAAACCAGTATTAGGAGACATACAATGAGATAAAGGAGTACTCTGAGGAGTCGGCGATGGTGATCTATAAGCTCGGGCTGACTCCTAAAGAGATACTCTGGGAAAACATGACTCATGTCTCAGGTCAATATGTTTGCCCGATTGGAGGATGATACTAAGAAGGCTGAGAAGGCCACAGGGATGCTTGCCTGCGATGAGGGAACATTCAAAAAGCAAAAGCAGAACTCGGTAGACCACAGGAATCCGGTGAGGCAACAAATCAACGTGGTATTCAGAGAATCGATTCATAAGCTCCTTGTCCGAATTTGAGACAAACCTTACTTCAAGAAGCCTGAACCCATAAGAGTTCTATCAGTGCACCTTATCTCTCAATGAGTTTAGGAATCTATTTAGCCTTTTCAAAAATCCAAAGCCGGACTCAAGGTGGCTTTACTTTAAGACGAGGCTGAACAAGACCCTACTAGGGGGTACCCCAGCAACATTAAGGGGTGGAAGAGGAAGTTCTGGGAATTCTCCCTAGAGCTATCTCAGGATAATGGAGTTTCTTGGGTCCTGATGTCATGGAACACCCTAGGTCAGTCTTCATCTCTTAACTTATCCTTCAATTATTAGTGTATAGCACCTCGTCCCTAACTAACAGATGTTCTCCTTTCTTAGGAAAGCGCTACAATAAACTACCCATGTTATTCGAGGAGGAACAACAAAGATTCAAAAAGATCTCAAACTTTCTTAAGGAAGGATAACATTTTGGTTTTAAGGAAATCCTTGCCTCCAAGTCTTTCCTCAGAAGTTTTGCCATTGACTAAAAAAAAATGGCATCCAACGGCGGAGACAATGCGAGGATAAATTGATGGGTGGTGCAGTTCCTGTTATGGGCGGCAAGGGTGAGTCCTATCATTCCTGACATGATCCTTCCAAAGGTGATCCTTCCCGAGATGACTCAGTGGAGTATTTAAGAACTATTAAGGAGAAGATGAGAAAAAGTTTACCTCCCCTTCTAGACTTGACACTGTTGAGACTTCTAGGGAAAAAGTCTGGGATCCCACCTTAGGTTTGGTTCAATACAGTTCGAGCTCAAGCTTGAACTCTAAATCAAAGGCTTGGTCAGATCCAAGGCTGCCCTTTGAGTTTAGATCGAACAGTACTGCCTTCTTCCTTTTTCAAGTGTTTTATCTCATTCTTTGACTGACCTCGGTTCCTTCTTATAGCTATGTCAAAGAAGATCGATATGAAAAAGCTTGCCTAGATGGCGAAGGGAGGTGGGTCCAAACGTACCACCTCGGCAGCTAAGGGCATTTCTATTGGTGAGAAGCATCCTTGAGATGAGGTTCCTGACATCTCGCCATCAAGAAGAGCAGACCTGTGATCAAATCAAAAGGGAAGGGGAGCATGTCACCACTTGAGACTAAAAAGGAGATCAAATCTAGGGCGACATCAATAAAAGCGATGAGTAAGGGGGTGGTTCTTGCTATGGCTCTCGAAGAGGGGACCTCGACCAACCCTGGGGTAGGGTAGGGGTCCGACGTCATTGTCTTGGGGAATCTCGAGGTGGCAAAGAAGCTTCTTCAAGAGCTGGATAAGATGGACCTTGATCGGGCGATCACATGATTCTTTTACTATGTTGGCCAGGTAACCCTTTTTCACATTGGTCTTGTACTTTTGCCTTTTTGCTATTCTAACTAGTTTAATTTTTGCGGGTGTTGGTGATTGGATCCTCTCTGGCTTGTCGTATTAAGGAAATGTGAGATGTTGCTATGGTCGCATAAGCCAACATTGAATCTATTCGAGATGAGATGGTTTGTGCCCAAAACATGGCCAAAGAGTTGGAGGATCGGGTGATCGAGCTCGAGTTTGAAAAGCAACAGACCGCTGAAGAGCTAAAAAAGATGGAGAATGATCACGCCACTACTGTCCTAAAGAAGTTGGGGCAGAAGAATGCCGACTTGAGGGAAAGGGAGAACCTCTCCAAGTGGTCAGCTATTGAAGATTATAAATCTTCAGATGACTTCTAGGAAGCTATGGAATGGGTAGCTTCCAGGTACTTCAGCAAGGGCTTCAATTTGTGCAAAAAGCAAATCGGGCAACTCCATCCTGAGTTATACATTCAGGATCTCCAAATCGATCCTGAGCTAGCTAAAGAGGAGGAAGAGGATAAAAAAGAAAATGAAGAGGAGAAGGGCGATCAGGATGCTAGCTCTCTCTCTCCTTTAACCCTTGTATTTTTTTTGTTTTTGCAATGACGAGATGTAATATGTAATCCTTCAATCTTCTATGAATGAAAAATACTTTTTCCTTCATGTTTCCTACTTACATTCCTTTGGACTTTTCTAACCTCACCTTTAGATTCCTTAGGATAGTTCTATTGGTAACTTCCACTTGCCCGTTAGCTTGAAGATGACCAGACGAGGAGAAATGATTGGAGATGGCAAGGTCCGAACAAAAAAGCCTGAATCCATTGTTGTCGAATTGCCTCGCGTTGTCCAAGATGATAACCTGAGGAATCTCAAAGCGATAAATAATGTTCTTCCATAAAAAAAAATTGGCATTCTTCTCACTTATTTTGGCGAGGGGTTCTGCTTCTATCCACTTCGTGAAGTAATCTATGGCAATGATCAAGAATTTATTTGCAATAGAGATTGTGGTAGAGGTCCAAGGACGTCAATCCCCATTGAGCATATGGCCATGGGCTGGTCGTTGGCACCATCTCGGTATAAGGGAGATGACTTATTGGAGCAATACTTTGGCACCTGTCACATTTTCTGGTGAATGAGATCGCATCTCATTTCATATGAGGCCAAAAATATCCTTAGAGAATAACCATCTTTACCAGTGTCCTAGTCTTGGAATAATTTTTACAGATGCCTTCATGAATCTCTCTAAGTATATAATCTGCTTCCTCAGGTAAGAGACATCTTAAGAGGGGGCCTGAGAAGGACCTCTTGTACAAAATTCTATGTAGGAGACAAAATTTGGCTAATCAATACTGGATCCATCATGCCTTAATTCTATCTGATGGGAGATTCCCTTCTTAGAGATACATGATGATGTCGTCCTTCCAAGTTGGATCTGCTATTGCTTGGCAAACAATTTTGGCGACCAAAAAACTTGGATTTGGCAACAATTCCAGAGGGACACTCCTGTCTGAGGTGAAATAGAAGGGTGAGGCTAGATTGGCCAAGGTATCCACTTTCATGTTCTCTTTTTTAGGGATTTGGTGAATCTTGAAATCCTTGATATTCACTAAAATGCTTTTCACCTCATCCACATAGGCTACCATTCGGAGATCCTTAGCGAGGTAATTCCCTTAAACCTAATTCACTACACGTTAGGAATTATTGAAGGCATCCAAGGATTCTACTCCTAATTTTGTTGTAACCCTTAATTCGGTGAGGAGAGCCTCATATCAGACTCATTATTGGTGGCTTTGAATCCAATGCGTATAGCATATTCCATCTACTCTCCTGAAGGAGTTTGTAGAACAAGCCCTGCACTACAACCATGCTAATTTTATGACCCATCTATGTACAATTCCATCTGGCGAGGGCATGCACTTAGTCTTATTCTTCAGGGGCCTTAACCTCTGGATCTAGAGCTCCGTCTTGTGTGAACTTGGCTATGAAATCATCCAATGCTGAAGCTTTGATTGCCATTATTGGTCGGTAACTGATGTGAAATTCGCTCAACTCAATAGACCATTTGAGTAATTGCCTTGAGGTATCAGATCATTGGAGAATCTTCTTCAAAGGTTGATCTGTCAGTACAGCAATGGGATGTGCTTGGAAGTAATGGCGAAGTTTTCTTGTGGCAATCAAAAGGGCATAAGCGAGCTTCTTAGTTTTTACGTACCTAGTCTCAACTCTTATGAGGACTTTACTGACATAATATACTGGCTTTTGAACCTTATTTTCTTCTCAGATAAGAATTGCACTTACCGTTGTTGGTGAGATAGAGAGGTATAGGATGAGTTCCTCGCCCATGTTAGGAATTGTGAGTAGGGGAGGAGATCTCGGATACTCCTTCAGCTATTGGAATGCCATCTAGGACTCGTCTGTCCACTCAAAAGCTTTATTTATCATTAGAATCTTGAAGAATGACAAGTAATTATCTGTTGATTTTGAAACAAATCTGTTGAGAGTGACTACTTGCCCAATTAATTGTTGCACCTCATGAATGTTCTTGGGTGAGCTCATTGCAAGTAAAGCTTGAATATGGTCTGTGTTAGACTCAATCTCTCGTTTTGTCACTAAGAACTCAAAGAACTTTCCCGACGACCCCCCAAAGATGCACTTGGAGGGGTTAAGCATCATATGATGTTTTCATAGGATATCAAACATTTCCTCCAAGTGGGCGACGTGATTAGCTCCATTGAGGCTTTTGATCAGCATGTTGTTTATGTAGACCTCCATCATTTTCCCTATCATATCCTTGAACATTTTGTTGACTAATCTCTAGTATGTCACCCCAGCATTCTTCAATCCAAAAGGCATGACCTTATAACAATCCAATCCTCTTTCCGTGATAAAAGAAGTCTTCTCAATATCGCGAGGATGCATTTTGATCTTGTGATACCCTGAGACGGAATCCAAGAAGCTAAGGATTTCATGCTTGGACGTTGCATCAATGATTAGATTAATTTTTGGCAAGGAAAAACTATCTTTTAGGAAAGCCTTGTTCTGGTCAGTAAAGTCGATACGTACTCTCCACTTTCTTCCTTTCTAGGGGCGATGACAACGTTGGCCAACCAATCTGGGTAATGGAATTCTCTGATGGCATTAGTTTTAATGAGCTTAGCTACTTCTTCTTCTATGATCTTCAAGCGTTCTGGTGTGAATTTTCTCTTCTTTTTGAGAACTGGAGGATGATCAGGGTTGATGAATAGCTTATGGATAGTGACCTAGGGATCAATACTAGGGACATTGCCTTATGACCAAGCAAAAATGTCATAGTTTTTTTCTCAAAAATTCCACCAAAGTACTTCGCAGCTCCTCGATCAATTCGGTTCCAATCATAACATGCCGATCAGAGTAATCAGGATGTATAGATATGAGGGTCACTTCCTCCAAAGTCTTGGTGTTTTCTGTCTCTTAGGGATTAACAAGGGTAATCTCTTCCACTTTATCCCGCAGCACCTCCATCTCGGTATCCTCTATCTGTAGTTGCTATTTGGTGCTTGACGGGGATTCGGTCTTCATAGCCATGATGAAGCACTGCCTCGCCCCTCACCTTGCGTACCCCTATTGAAGTGGGAAACTTCATCATCAAGAGATAGGTAAAGGTTGTTAGATAGAAAGCAAACTATGAGGGTAGGTGGATAAAATAGGTTTGCTAAGGTTTAATGACCAATTAAAAATTTTCTTATTAGAGCTTATACAAACAATGAACTTATAAATATAGCAAGTATGCAAGCACTATAAAAGGGAGAGGAGAGAAGAAGGTGAAACGATTTATAGTAGTTAGGCAAATTTTGGCCTACGTCCACGCTCCAAGCTTCTCCCTAGAAATTCACTATCTTCAAGCTTACGAGTGCTTGACAATCTTCAACAATCACTAGAACTCTTTTAGTCTTCAAGAGATTCCCACTCTTGGAACTGTCACAATCACTTATAGTGATTCTTTCAAAACAAGGTACAATGGATGAGTACTTCTTGGCTCACCAACTCAAGATCAAGAGTAAATACAATGAAGCTCTCTTTTCTAAAGTGATCTAGGTCTCTTGATTTTTACACAAATCAAACTCACATTGAATGATCAAGGAGTTGTAGAATTGAATACAAATGATTGTAGAAAGTTTAGATATTTCAATACCTCTCCAAAAACCCTAAAACTTGTATTTATAAGTCAAAAATAGATTAGAGTCATTACAGCATTAAATGCATCTAATATTGTTGTTCTGATTGAGTCCTAGCCATTGGATCTTGATCTGGACGTGCAATATTAACTTTTCAAAATTCGATTGATCGAACTTGAACTTCAGTCGTGAACGAACTAGAATTCTAGTGGCTTGCGTATTGCATCTGCTCAAAAATTTATAACTTCGGTCGTGGGCATTTCAACTTTCAGTTGATTGAACTTGAACTTTGGTCGTCAATGAAATTAAATTCCAGAGAGGCCTCTGTTGCTTTATTTTGGCTTCTCGTACTTTGGCTGTGCCTTTTGAAGTTCGGTCGTGCCTTTCTAAATTTTGGTCGACCGAATGTAAACTTCGATCGTCAATGAACTAAGTTTACAGAGAGCAAGTCTATTTTGTCCTTTTAATTTTTCTTGCATTTGGCTGACCTTTCTAAAGTTTGGTTATGCCCTTCTAAACTTTGATCGACCAAATTTGAAGTTCGGTCCTCAATGAACCAAGTTTCCAGTGATCATCTTGATAACTTGTTTAGTTTGTTTCAGACTTTGGTTGTGTTCTTTAGCTTTGGTCGACAAGTTTGGTCGACTGAACTTTTGACAGCAATAACTTTGTGTTATTTTCTTGTTTAGTTCATGTCGTCAACTATCCAAATTGAGTTTGAGTGTTGAATTTATTCTTTTTCCTCTTTCATATGCTCAATGACACTGATTATGACTTGTGAGGAGTTTCAAATCTTACATTAAACAAGTGTAAGCTTTTTTATGACAACTGTTGTTTCCTCTCAAAAGTGTGAACTGGAGTGAACTAGTCTTTATTTCAACAATCTCCCAATTTTTTATGATGACACAATTTGTTTTAAAATTTATAAGCACCCCTTACTCAAGGCTCTCCCTTTCTATATGCTTATAAATAGAACTTTAAGTTTAACATATTAAGCATATTATTTAGCATAATGTCATGGCATACATGGCAATCATGGTGTATGTGTCAACATTTACAACAACATAGCATAATGCAAAGAGCATGATTAACACATCAATTCTAAGCCAAACTTCAATACTTCATACTAAGTAAAAATAGCCAACTTAACTAACAAGTTCTTAACAACTTAAAACAACTTAAAAGGTCTTAAAAGAAAACTAAACTCAAAAGGAAGACTAAACTAACTCAAAAACTAAGAGTAAAGTAGAAACTAAAGTTTTCTTCTTCTTTCTTCTCCCCCTTTGGGGCGTCATCAATAAGGAGGGGCATGATAAGGAGGCCGAGGAGGAGCGTTAGAAGCATTAAATGGTAGAGGAGGAGGAGGAGGAATGATGTTGACCTAGAGACCCTCCAATTGGGTCTCAATGTTATCCATCTTCTCCATGTATTGCTGATTGAAGGAAGTTTGTTGCTCATATAAATTTTCATATAGAACCCCGAGCCTATCAATGTATTTCTTTTGTTTATTTGTTTCGGAGTATTTACTCAAGTTATTTAGTATGCTCTTCTTGGCGTTGCTCCATCCACTCCATTGACTCATTCAACTTGCCAAAGTACTCGAGAAACCATGCAGGAGGTCCTCCTTGTGATGAAGTCCCTTCTTGCAAGGGATGCCCTTCATGTATAGGAAAATCTCTTTCATAGGATACTCTCCATGCATTGTGTGCTCTCCATGCAACATTTTTTCTTCTTGCAATTGAAGTTGGAAGATTTGAGCATTTGGATTCTCATGGGTTTCCTCCGTTTGCTGCTGCTTCCCTCTTGTCCTTCTTTTTCCTCATGTTCATCCTCGGTAGAGTCAATACTTATACCCCTCTTAATAGTGTTTATTGAAAACCCTTTTCTTATAAATTGATTTCGTTGTCCACTAACTTTTACTCAAAAGTGAATGAAAACCTTAGTTAAAAGAGCACCATAAAGTAGGGTTTGACTACTATGATTTCTTACGCCAGCCGTCTCTTCGAATATGATGTAATTTAGATTTAGGGGTTCATCTATCGTCGCTTTATAGATTATAAAAGCATCCATATTGGTTACTTGATTATAGTGTACCACATTGGGATTTATGTTATGGGCTATGTACCTATGGAACAATCAAAACTCCTTTTTCAGTTCCTTGGTTTGGGTAATCCATATGGCTCCATTTTTGGCAATGATCTCATTCATTCTTTTCTTACTAACATATTGATCAATCTGACTCGGTATGCTAATGAAAATGCAGTCCCCGACATTAGCAATCCAGGTGATCTCAGATAAGATCATAAGATTTAGAACCATGTCCTTTCCTCTAACTCTTGAGTCTATTGTGTACTCAATATTATCTAGGTTTCCTACTTCGTTATTGTAGTAGAAGAACCTTACCAAGTTGGTGTATACGTCCTCTATAAGAGGTTGGAATCCATTCCAAACTAGTGCATCCATTAGGGCCAACATCTTCTAATAATATTTGAAAGGGAAACTCCTCTCAAATTCGCATGACGTGATGATTGGCCTATACTTGAATTTAGGAAGCCAAGTCCTTTGGATGTCCATATATTAAAATGTCCTTGGCTTGAAGACCATCTTTGGTTCTGCCAGGTTGGTGTCCTTACCCCTTGGGTTATTTAATGCATGTTTG
>BRYE01000027.1:18486812-18506812 GCA_030159115.1 Actinidia arguta var. hypoleuca | reverse complement strand
ATTTCTTCGTAAGTACCTGAGAATCTTTCTCACCATTTTCACATTAGTATTTACTTTATCAAGAGATTTTAAGTCATTTATAACATCAGTAAATCTAGTGAACATTTCATAAATTGTTTCATTTGCTTTCATTTTAAACAATCTGTATTTATGCACTAACATGCTTAATTTGGATTTCTTAACTTGATTTGTTCCTTCGTGGGTAACTCCTACTTTATCCCAAATTTTCTTAGCCGTTTCACATCCAGAAATTCTATTGAATTCATTTACATCAAGTGTACAATATAGAGTGTGAATAGTTTTAATAATATTTTGCACATCTTTTGTATCTAAAGGTGTCCACTCATCTTGAGGTTTAACAACCTCTCATTTTTTCGTTATTTTTGTTGGTATTATTGATCTATTTTCTATGCTATTTCAACATGCATAATCGTTTGCTTGAATGAATATCCTCGTTCTAGCTTTTTAATAATTATAATTGCTATTGGAAAAATATGGGGGCCTAGTAATCGATTAACCTTCGGTCATGTGTGTTCCTATGATACTGGTCATAGATCTTTAACTCCTAGATTATTAAATCTAAAAAATGTAGAATCCTGCTCTGATACCAATGTTAGCTAGAAAGCAAACTATGAGGAGAGGAGAAAATAGGTTTGCTAAGGTTAAACGGCCTATTAATAATTTTCTTCTTAGAGCTTATGCAAACAATGAACATATACATATAACAAGTATTCAAGCACTATAAAAGGGAGAAGAGAGAAGAAGGTGCAAATGATTTATAGTGATTTGGCAAATCTCGGCCCAAGTTCACTCTCCAAGCTTCTCCTTGAAAATTCACTATTTTCAAGCTTACGAGTGTTTGACAATCTTCAACAATCACTAGAACTCTTCTAGTCTTCAAGATATTTTCACTCTTGGAACTTTTACAATCATTTATAGTGATTATTTCAAAACAAGCTACAATGGATGAGTACTTCTTGGCTCACCAACTCTAGATCAAGAATAAATACAATGAAGCTCTCTTTTCTAATGTGATCTAGCTCTCTTGAATTTTACAAAAATCAAACTCACAACGAATGATCAAGAGGTTGAAGTATTGAATACAAATGATTGTAGAAAGTTAAGATACTTCAGTACCTCTCCAATAACCTCAAAACTTGTATTTATAAGTCAAAAATAGACTAGATTCATTGCAGCATTAAATGCATCTAATATAGTCGTTCTAATTTAATCCTAGCCGTTGGATCTTGATTTGGACGTGCAGGATTAACTTTTCAAACTTCGGTCAAAAACTTTGGTCGACCGAACTTGAACTTTAGTTGTGAGAGAACTAGAATTCTAGTGGCTTACGCATTGCATCTACTAAGAAATTTATAACTTCGGTCATGGGCATTTCAACTTTCGGTCGATCGAACTTGAATTTCGGTCGTCAATGAACTTAAATTTTAGAGAGCTCTCTCTTGCTCTATTTTGGCTTCTCATACTTCGGCTGTGCCTTCTGAAGTTCGGTTGTGACCTTCTGAAATTCGGTTGACCGAATGTAAACTTCGGTCGTCAATGAACTAAGTTTCCAAAAAGTAAGTCTATTTTGTTCCTTTGATTTTCTAGCATTCAACTGAACTTTCTAAAGTTCGGTTGTACCCTTCTAAACTTCAATCGACCGAATTTGAAGTTTGGTCGTCAATGAACTAAGTTTTTAGTGAGCATCTTGATAACTTATTTTTTTTGTTTTAGACTTCGGTTGTGCTCTTTAGCTTCGGTCGACTGAACTTTAGACAACAATAGCTTTTGTGTTGTTTTCTTATTTAATTCATACCATCAACTATCCAAATTGAGTTTGAGTGTTGAATTTAGTCTTATGCCTATTTCGTATGCTCAATGACATTGATTATGACTTGTGAGGAGTTTCAAACCTTACTTTAAATGAGTGAAAACTTTTCTTTAAGACCACTGTTGTTTCCTCTCAAAAGTGTGAATTGGAGTGAACTAAATGGCTTAATTTTTTCAATTCTTGTTCATTTTATCAGTCAATGAACATGCCTTTAATCTTAGAACAACCATGTCTTTGATTACTTTTAGTTAGTTTGGTTTTTATTTCTTTAATATGATTTTCATCTTAATCATCAAAATCAAATAAGCCTTTATTTCAACAAAGATGATAGACTTGACTTTTCCCAGAGTAGGATGACTTAAAATTGCATTGTAAGGCGAAAGGTAATTCACTACGGTAAAGTCTTGTCATACTGTAGTTTGGTGAGGTTACACCCCCCAGGGCAAGGGTAATTTAATTCATCCAAAGGGGTTAACAACGTTTCCTCCAAACCCGACCAGAGGAGTGTGGAATGGATGGAGTCTATATCGGCCTATCTTTATCTTGTCAAATTCCGAGATGAATAAAATATTAGTAGAACTCGTATTGTCCACTAAGATCCTCTACACATTGAAATTGGCAATAGTGACCGAGATGACCAACACATCATCATGGGGGATATGCAAGCCTCTCAGGTCCTCATTGGTAAAGGTGATGAACTGGTGAGATCCATCCATAGGTGTGGATAGGTTATAAACCTCTTCTTTAGCTCGTCCATTTGCCTCTCTAGCATGCCTCTTCCGAGAAGAACTTGAGCATCCCTTTAATGCGAATCCTCCATGAATAGTTTGAGTATCACCTATTGTTGGCCTGTTATCAACATACCCCCAGTGGGTGTCAGGCTGAGATGGTAACTTGAATCTGGACGAAACTCTGGTCTTCATTATTGCCTTATCAAGTCATCTACAGTGACTGGGGCATTTGCACTGGTATTGATGGCATCAATCCGAGAATCTAAGTTCTTAATCTTTTGGGAGGTAGACTTATCTCGACGTCTGTGCGTTTGGTTGTCTTGGTGAGGTGACCTTCCTCTTCTCCTGACTTTCTCATGCTCAGCATTATGAGTTTGGCTAGAGGATCGAGATTCCAACATATCATGACTTTTCCTTCACTCGGAGTGCAAACTTGGCGATGTGATGACTTTGAGAATTGTGGTTTCTTGATTAGTGAGAACGGCGAGATCGATCAGCTTTTTGGAGAACAGGAATTGCAATAGGAGGTGGGTTATTCATGGTGCATTGATCTCATTCATGATTCTGATCTTCTCGATGATTCCATGCATTTTATGGTGGATTTCCTCAAGATTTGGAGCTTGGTTAGTATTTGCCATTGGATGTGCTTTATTATCTATAGAGCTGATGGTACTTTGTCTAAGCAATAAGCGGCTACACAGATGCGTAAGGTATTGAGAACTATCATTCCCACATACAACGCCAAACTATTGTGGTAGAAATTTGAGGGCGAGCAACCAGTAGTCAGAATTGCCCTTGAAACTCGGTATTTGACCTCGGTAATGACCTGCCCAAGAGAACAAACTTAATCAACTAGGGCGAGACCCTTACAAACCCCTCCAGTGTGGGAATCAGACCAAGGTGAGCAAACTAGACAGAGTAAAGAAGGTAAAGTATCAAAACTCTCAAAGTGAGAATGCAAGTGTTTGGTACCTTTTCTAGTAGAGGAAAGCGGCCTTTCATAGATGGAGAATGGAGTGTCGTGCGAAAAGATTACGGCGAAATCGTCGTGAGGCTAAGTATGGAAGGAGATCTCGTGGATATCAAAAAGAAAATAGGAGAATGCCATATGAAGATAGTCCCACGAATGTAGGAGTCCGGGAGGAAGTGGAGTGTCATAATGGTCTTATCCTCAAAGCAGTGGGCGAGATAGATAACCTCGCCCATAGGCGAGGTAATGTTATAAGGCGTTTAGATCATTTGGGGAGTCTAGGCGAATTCGGCACAGATCATGATGGGTATTGGAAACATGATCCTCTTGAGCAACATGCCCACCTCGGGCTATCAGTAGGTGGATGATTTTTCTCTCATCAATAGTAATAAAATTGAGAGAGAGAGAAAGAGTTCTTTTTTATCCTTTGTCCATGAAGTCAAAATGAGAAGTTTTCTCTCTCGAGACATCATGTACATTCTATGCGGAGTATGAGAAGATTTTTAGTACCGAAATTTTTTTCGGTGAGAGGTTTTTTACTGTAACATAAGAAAATAATTTTCTCATTTGACATTAAATTCTAATAAATATGAAAAATAATTCTCACTCTTTGATATAACAATATTTATAGAACAAAATTATTTAAATTCATTATATATTATGATTGAATTTTTTTCACTAAATAAGTCACATGGTTAAGTTCTTCACTATAATTTTCATGTTTCCTACCAAAAATTTCACAAAACTAGCGAAAAATTATCAAATTTATTTCTTGGATGAAAAAAATCTCAATGTTAATTTCTATATAATTTTATATTCAATATTGATCTTGTTTGATAGATCAAGTCGACAAATTTCTCTTAAAAATAAAAGTAAAAGGTTGCTTACGTCCACTTGGAACAACGTTTGGCCGAACCACTATAAATCATTATTTGTACTTTCTATCCCTTAAACTCTTTTAAGCTTCCTCATTATATTATATACTTACTCATACACTTTGATATTTTCATATTTATCAATTAAAGTATTTTATTAAGGAGTAATTAATTTGGGAGATTTAATTGTGATTATTTTAATTAGGCAATTTAGTTGCAAACCTATTCACTCCTCTCGGTTTTCCATACCAAATTATTTTCTCATAATGACTAAGCATTATCTCATAATGATTAAATGCTTCATATTCAGATTATATGACTTAAATCTAGTAACAACCGTAGGGAGCGACCCCACAAAACGAGCGACATGATATCAAGTCTAATTTTCCATTCTTATACCTCCCCACCCACTGGCCTATTTAAAACGTCCTCCAATGTCTAGAACCATCAAATGATGTGTCAGCTATTTATTCAACAACATATATATTTCTAGCTAGAAAGCAAACTAAGAAGGGGTGAAATAAGTTTGCTTCTAAATATTGACGTATTAAAATTCTAATTAATAATCAATATTAATATGTACTCAATAAAATAAGTGGTAGTTTTATGAGATAAGAGATAAGATAGTGCAAATAAATTTATAGCGGTTCGGCCAATCTTTGCCTACGTCCACTCTCCAAGCTTTCCTTGAGATATCGCTATCTTCAACAAGCTTCCAAATGCTTGTCAAACCTTTTACAATCACTAGAGTCTCTCTAGTATTAAAGAGCAATTCCTATTTTGGATTTACAAATATTCACCCAAGGTGATTCTCTCAATTTTACAATAAGTGTAGCAAATGATGCTCACACACACTCTAGTTTAAATATGATTATAATTGATGAACTCTAAAGAGTGATCTCTCTTGTTTTGAACTTACATATCTATCTCAAATGATTGATGAAAGTGTTTTTTAATTGAATGCAAGAGTTGGGAGAGTTTCAGACACTTTAATAATTTACAACCACCCCAAAGAGTTGCATTTATAAGCCTAATACTAAAACAAGCCGTTTCTACATTAATGCACTGATCTAGCCATTTTGATTAAATCTTGGTCGTTGGATCTTGATCTGGACACTCATGATCAACAAGTTCAAACTTCGGTCGATATTTTGATAGACCGAACTTTAACTTCAGTCGACGTTGCTCTTTGTTTCCAGAGAGTTCTTGAGAACTTTGGTCGAGGTTTTATTAACTTCGGTCTACCAAAACTTAACTTCGGTCGATATTGCTCTTTATTTTTAGATAGTGCATGAGAACTTCGGTCGAGAAATTTATCAACTTCGGTCGACAGAAACTTAATTTCGATCAACGTTGCTCTTTGTTTTAAGAGAGTCCTTGAGAACTTCAGTCAAGGGATTTATCAACTTCAGCCGACCGAACTATCGACCGAATTTGTGACATGTTTAGCGGTTACATCAGTTTCCCTGTTCTCCTTAAATCTTGAAACTGTTAACCGTTCAAAATGAGTTTAAGCAATAGTTTGACATTTCTATAAGTTCCGAAGTATGATATCGTTGATTATGACTTGTGGGACCTCACAGATTGTAATTTGAACAAGTATTGACTCTTCTATGGTTGAATGAGTTTTTCTTTAAGATGTGAGCAAGTTATATGATTCATATCAATTCCAAATCATATTTTCAAAGTATGCATGTATGTATAGATTCAAAACACACTTGTGTAGATGCTATTTTGAGTTAAACAAGTGATTTGGGCATCTTTGTCACTTGTGAGGATGTTTTGCTTTCTTTTCTTAAAACAAATGATGTTCAACATGTATTTAAACATAGTTTAACATAAATAAATTTATTCATCAAAATCGATTATAATTTTATGCTAACACATATAGTGCATCAATTCTTACTATTCAAAACAGATATGAATGACATACTTTAAAAGACATACAATTTTAAAAATATCCATGGAATTAACCGAAACTAACTAATAATACGATACGCAAATACAACGGTAAAACATAAACACAATGAATCTCAATAAATTGGAAAATATGCATAAAGGATAGAATGCTAAATAATTCATCTTTTAAGGGTCAAAACATAATTTGTAAAAATTCAGAGTAGAAGTATTGTTTATACATTTTTATGAGAAATATTCATAGACTTCGTATTTATGTTCTAAACTTGTTTTTAAGCTATTTAGCATGCTAAAGTCAGTATTTTTATCCAAAGATGAAGTCCAAGTAAACAAAGTATAGTGTAACTCACAATTTATGTCCAATTCAGTCTAGATTTATCCAAAAATATCAAAATGTGTGTCCGAACCCATCCAAGTCAGATTTTATTAATTGATGATTAATTATTATTGATTAAAAAGTCCAAAAATTAAACTCCGACATGGTCAAGCACATGTCGGTCCGATCTATGGGTCCAAAAATGTTATTCAAAAATGAGGCAGGAAACTCCCGGTTCCTCAAAAACGAGGCAGAAAGCTCGCCAAGAGTTCAGGTCCAGAATTAGGTATTAAAAATCAGTTCAAAATAGTGTTGTTTTTTAAGGTTGAAAGGTCGAGAATAGTTGGAGAAAGCATGGTCCATGATCATAATGTGCGGTGAACGGCGTTGGAAAGGCTAATCGACAAAGGTTTTGGCCACAATAAATCACCCGAGTAAGGCCCAGGAACAGAGGGGAGTAGACCTGGAGTGTTTCGCTGTGGTGAAAGAGGCCGAAAGTGGAGATTTCCGTCGATGGTGCCAGCGAGCCCAAAAGCGGATATCGACTAGAATGCACCATATATGGCGACATTGTTGTAACAAAATAGGATAGATAGTGTCTTCAAACAGTAAAATTATACACTTTGAGGGACATTAATTTATCGCTTTCTTGAAGATATTATTTGTCCCCACTATAAGGTATGCATGGGTTACAATAAATTTTCCTTCAAAATACAATGAATCTTGATTCTGTGTTTGTACTTACTATTTGTATTTGCACAAACAAAGACAGTCAAATTATCTACCTAATTTGTAAAAGAGAACCGAGAACCACTAAAATTCTATTTCTGTAGAATAACAGAATTTCAGAAAAATTATTAAGAATAGACATATAGACTGGAATTAATCTTGTATTTTTGTTTTGTTTTTTGGCTTACATTTATAAACACCCCATAAACTATCGCATTTTATTACTTTCACCCCCTCATTTAAAAGTGAATCATATTGACGCCTTTAACTACTTAATTATATCTCTTACACCCGCGTCCATTATTAATATGTTTGAAATAATAATGAAAAATTGATCACGACTTGTCCAAGTGCTTAAATTAAATACCCTTGTGTCTTAATATTTTTATTTTTTTGCGAAAATAAGTCAACGTTCTATTTAAAAACTTATCCATAAAGGTTAGGTTTGTTCTCCCAATGGTTGAATAAGCTTGTATATGAAATATTGACTTATTTTTTATAAAAAATAATGGTATTTTAGATATAAGAGTATTTAATTTAAGCACATGGACAATACGTGATCGATTTTCATCACTATTTCAAATAGATTAATAATGGAAGGGATGTAAGTGATACAATTAAATAGTTAAGAGGTCAATATAATTCACTTTTTAGATGAGGGGTAAAAGTGACAAAACGCGATAGTTTAGGGGTGTTTATGAAATTAAGCCTTCTTTTTTTTTTGTTGTGCAAGTCTGGTGTAAAGGGTGGTCTATTTATAAGCTGATATGCAACCCCTCAATCACAACAATTCACGACCAGTTGTGACCGTTGGATCAATTCATAAGGTCACAACCTTTTGAATTTAATTATATCCGTCCGATCATGCTAGTTGCGATCAGCGGATGTGATCGCAACCTTACTAACCATTGCACCCCTTGGTTAATTAACCACTAACAGTCAATTAACTCAATCATGGCGTGTGCCACATCACTGCCAAGTGGCAATAAAAAAAGGCGCCTTATGACACGTCGATCCAATAACTTGATCGCCATGCGTGTGACACGCCACTACCAAGTGATAATAAGAAAAAACGCCTTATGGTACCTTGGTCAATTAACTCAACCATCACACGTGTGCCACATCACTGTCAAGTGATAATAAGAAAATGCGCATTGCACCGACGTGCAAAGTGCACCATCAAAACGTCACACACACGCGTGGCGCAGGTTCATGGTAATGGTGCTTCAGACCATAGTATAGCCAATATAGAGTCAATCATATTTAACACTCTAAACGTGTTCCCATATATAAATAAGAATTTTTTTTTTATTTAATCAATGTAGGATAAAAATCACATAAGAAATGAGCATTCAAAGGCTAAAGAAGCATTTTTAAATAACCCAAAAAATAAACACCATTAATATTTTGAATATCCCTAACACATTCTGATGGGTCGGGTGTTACCGGAGGAATCGTAGGACCGAGTGGATTCCACCTGTGATGGCTGATTGTTAAATCGACGGTGGTCGGAGCCTCGGAGGTTGGGCCAGTTGGAGGTGATAGACGGGTGATGGGTGTGGTGCATTGGGAGAGCGGGGAAATGGTTTTGAGGTTGCCAGGGGTGGAGGGAGGACGCTTGGGTGGTGGTCGGCTGGAATGGAGCTAGTTGGAGATGGAGGAGAGGCCCGTCAATGGAGGTCCACCTCTCACTCCTCTAATCTCTCTCTCTCTCTCTCTCTCTCTCTCTCTCCTTTCGCTCTCTGTTCTCTTACTCTGCCTCAATGAGTGTAAGTGTGCCGAAATTTGAGGGGAAGAGCCTACCGGAGAGCCAGAGAGAAAAATGGCCAGTTGGGCACTCTCACTCTCTCTCTCTCTCTCTCTCTCTCTCTCCTCCGATCTCTCTTCTTTGGCTGAGAGAATGTACTGAGTGGTTCAAAACTCGTTTCGAGAAATTCTCTTAAAAAATCCTAAAAATATAAATATTGTTCCCCTCGTCACGGGCTTCGCAACGGTCTATCTGGTTTTGTGAACAATAATCTAGAATTCTAATTATATGCTCTGCAAGCTTGTGTATTAAAATGGTTCGTGAAAAATAATTACGAAATGGGCCCAAACTTTGTAATTACTACACTATTGTCCAAATAAGAACAAAATCAATATATATATATATATAAACAAAATCAACATTTAATTTAGTTTAGCAAAAAGTTGGGTTTTTACATCAATAGTACTATTTTAATTTTTCACTCATTCAAAAAGTTACATGGTATAATCAAATTTATATCCCATATAAAATTAGATTCTATAAATATCAATCTTTCAAACTTATCCTAATCTAATAATAATTCCTAGAGCAACAATACAAGTGCACAACTTTTCTAAATAAACCTTACATATAAATAGTGGATCCTACAACATATGGACTCCATTGTAAGACTCATCGTTTATAAGAGTATTGTATCCCACAAGTGTGCAACTATTATTTTATCCTTGGGAATAAAATAGCACTTGTGAATTTTATCTATAACATTAAAAATATTAAATAGATCTGTCCCACCGACCTTCTTATGTGTCAAATATACTATGTTTTCTTTATAAATATCTCTCTACCTCTAAACTTTATCCTATATGCCATATCTCAAACTATATGATGGAGAAGGCTCACAGAGATAATTCACTCCTGATCTTCCTCTTGGTCACTGCAATAGGTCAGCTCTCTCTCTCTCTCTCCCCAAAATGAAGTTAAACTGATAAATGAATAATTGGTAGCTGCAGGTGTACCATTTTGGTTGTTGCCAGGGGCTATTGCAAGGGAAACACTTCGTTGTCCAAGAATGATAGACTGTGTCAAGGTGTGTCAAGGCTTCCCAAACTGCTGCATAGATGGTCGGTGCCTGTGCCAGAAATGCCCAAACAACACCTATCTTGTTCCCAAATCCAATTTAGGAACATCCCCATGACAGTTTTTCTAAGGAACAAATATATATGTACTGTATCAAAAATAAATAAATAGAAGTTCTCTACACAATTTTATTTTCCCGAATTGCACATGCATATCATCCTTTAGTTTTAAATTTTGGGGGGGAATTACTGTATGTATCTTCGATCTCTGAATGGATTGACTTGAGTAGGAATGAGAATGGTATTGGATACGTGTACAATTTTTTATACTTTGTCTTTCTCATAAAAGGTGGGACCCATGCTATGGGACTCCCTAATTGTTGTAAGGTTATATCTAAAATTGTGTTCGGAAATTGTACAACTAACATAACGTGAATGTATTGCAATTAGATATGGTGAGTTTAGTTCATTTGAGATCGGCTCATACGATTATAGGAGTCAATCTTGACATGTTAGGAGCTTAAAAATTTTCATATAGTGAAACTTGAACAATTCAGTACTCAACTTGATTAGACTCGGTTTGTTTGTAATCCTAATCAAAATAAGTCTTTTCTTTTCTTTTTATCACTAAGGCTATATTTGGATTAAAAATTTAGAAAGAAATTGATGAAGGAAAAAAAAAGTTATACAAAAAAATTAGATCTCAAGTGTTGAATCCTTTAACTAATTCTTCCATATTCCTATTCATTCGTCAAATCTTTAATCCAAATACTCCCTAAATGCAGGGGTGTGATTGCAATTTGGACCGCTCCCATTGCACCTACAATTATGAGATTCAGCAAAAACATGACTGCACTAGGAAATTAATTTGACAGGTCCACCACCTAGAAAGGTCCATGGGATCTAACTTTCGTGACACCACCATGCTTTGTTTAGTGTCCGCACCAACCTTGGCTGAGTTCCATTTTCGGTTAAAGATTAAGTTTCCAAACATATGTTGTGTGGCCCGATAGATGACTTATCGAGTGATCTAAATTGTATATTTTAGAATGTTTATTAAGTAAATTATTCGTGCAAAAATTTAAGTAAACTAATCATCAATATCTACAAAATGAAAGTACATTTATCTTAAAAAAATCGACGATCTACTATAATGAGACATAGGAGATTCGATTGCACGAAGAATCAATCATCAATTAAATATTATATGGGCAGGTTAGCCTGATGGATCTTGGAGATTTTTACCGTGTTAGCCCATCTACTAAATGGGTCTAATTGTGCAACCCACTCCAACCCTATGGGTCTGAAGGTGAGCGGGTCGTGTGGCCCACTGCATCGATCAAGAGCGGTAACATGAGTCCAGTTTATCTGATAAGTTGAAAGTTGAGATAGAAAACCCCAAAATATTTACCCGTTTAAAGAATAAACTAGCATAATACCCAAATAATTTTATAGGCTTTAAAATTTTTTTTAAAAATATATATTGTAACTTGACCAAAAAAAAATTAAAAAAAGATAATCTATATTAATGATAATTTTTTAAATTAAATTGCATATTTTTCATTTGTAAAAATTGTTTATACTTTTATAATATATACTTCTAAAATAAATTTAAATTTAGTTGTTATAATATCTATTTTAGTATTAATTTGGGAACTATAAAGATATTTTCGATTTGTAAAATGAAATTATTAATCTTTTTTACATTGTTCTAAACATAGTAGTAAACAGAGTTATGAGAGTTCTCCGAGTAAAAGTTCATACGACAATATATATTAGTTACCAAACTTATGGTAGAATTATTTATTTAAAAGTAAAAGTTAAAAGTTTTAAAATAAAATTTTTAAGAATTAACTTTTTTTCAGCTATTGTAAGTTATTTTTTGGCCCATGAGGAGAAGCACAAGCTATGCCAAACATACCCAACTTTCAAACATAAAAAAATAAAATTGCAACTTATAAATTTGGGCTATATTTTAACTTAAAAAACCACATTTGTACTTTTCCTAGTCACTTTTTATAAATATTCTCTGTCAACCAAGCTAAAACTCTTTTAGGTTTTCTAAATCAAAAAACTATCGACATTGCATTTTGTACAATGCATACTCACATGTAATATAACTCACAAAAATATATATTTCATTTCATATGAGTATGTATTATCAATATATTGTACAAAAATTATTTCCCTAGCATTGCTCTTTCTAAATATAGTATTTTTCTTGAACTTCTTTTTTGATTTTTTTATATTTATTCAAACATTAATTTTTTACTCAGAATATTATGTATTAGATATCGCGGTAGATGGTGGCCCTTGAGCCACGTGTTGCACAAAAACAACTTGAGATCATTAGGTTTGGAAACTGTCCATAGTCATGGCTTCTGGTTGGACCAGAAGTATAATAAAGTAATTCTTATCTGAACAGTAATTAGCTAAACTTGGCCAGCAATTGTAGCAAAATAAATAAAAGTCAGTAACTAAACTGATATGGATGGTCTTAGATCATCTGGAACAACCTAGTCAACACCATATTTCTGACTAAAATAACTAGCAAAATGACTAAAAAAGACTCCAATAGTCTACCCAATTGATATTTTATTAGTATTTTGTTACCATCAGCTTTTCTTCTCCTTTGAACTTTAATTTTGCAGGAACAGAATCTAAATTTTCATATTTTTTTAATTTCTCTAATTGAATATTTAAATAGAACAGGTAGTGGGATAGCTAATATTGTTGGAGATAAATAGTTCAAAGTTAACAGGAAAAATAAAAAATAACGGTTAGGTGTTGCTGGAGATGCTCTTAGCATGAGATTTTTGGTACATGGTGGTGATATAAGGATATGCTACTTTTAAAATTTTTATAAAGATTCCCCCTAAATATATTTTTTTTTCAAAAATAACAAGTTTGCAATTAGATTTAGGGCTTTTAATTTTTTTTTTATCAATAAACCCATTAAATAAATAAATAAAAATTTTATTTTTTAAAAAAAAATGATAAGCAAGTTTATTTTTTAAGTATGTTTAGATTAGGATCACTTAAAAAATAAAATATTTAGATTATGTGTTTTTTTTTAAAAAAAAAAATATTGGTTACAAAGGTTTATTTCTAAGTACATTTTGATTAGGAATACTTAAAAAATAAATTATTTAAATTACTTTTTTTTAAAAAAATTATTTAATAATAAAAATTAAAAATAGAGTGGTTGACAAATAAATGATATTTTTTAAAAATATATTTATTTATTTAATTGGTGTATTGAGAAATAAATTTGAAGCCCTAAATCTAATGACAAACTTATTATTTTTTGCATAAAAAATAACTAAGGGGGAATCTTTATAATAGTTTGAAAAATAAAAAAGGTCAATACAATTTAAGAAATTACATGAGAGGTGGCTTTATTAATTAGAAATGAGAATCAAGTTTATCAGCGCTTACAATTCCAACATTAAAGGGCTTCATTACAATAATAGTTGTAATTTATTATCAGTTGATAATTCTAACTTACCATAGGATTTGCTTTTCAATCAACCAATTAACTTATTTTTTGTGTGTGTTTGTGTGCGCGCACCTCTCCCTCTCTCTCTCTCTTTATTTCGGTGCTGGCAGTGAGTTGGCCTTGACCTATGAAGCACATAAAAATGAACTTGACTATTCATGAGGTGCCATCAGTTGCTTGCTGCGAAAGAAACATACGAGATAGGTGAATAGAAGGGTCAATATCAAAGCATTACAAGTGCGTACTTAATTTTCAAAAAAGACTATTGCTATTGATGAAAGAGCAACTGATGTGTGTAAAATTGTGCCCTAAAGTGAATTTGCATGAGCATTTAAGATATATGACATGCTTAATTGGGATGTGCATGGGTCGTGTTTGGCAGATTCGGAGTAAAAATTTTTAATTTGGAAAAATCTCAACCTCTTGCTGACCCGCTGAACTTCAAAATCGGCGGATTGGTGGTATTTTTGGTGATTTTGGCTCAGCGAGTTGAGCGGGTTGAAAATAAATCTGCAATTTAGGCCACTTAAGTAATCTAATACAAGGACAAATACAACTACCAACTTAGCTTGCCTAATACGTCGAACCTGCTTATTCTCTTAACCCACATGTCTCGGTTTGGCTTGGCAAGTTTGTTTTTTCACATCCCTGGATTACGTACCACATCTATAGACTACATGAAATCCATAATCTTTTTTTTGGATAATTACATGAAATCTATAATCAAAACACAATGTCAACTCAAAGTTGTTAAAGGTACTTTTCCATGACTCAGTCCTGTATGAAAAGAGTGGAAAAAAGGCTTGAGTCAATTAAATAATCAGCCAATAATATCTTTCTAGATATCGTATGGTGGTGATGGAGGTTTATTGGCTCATAGTCATGACCTAGGTGTATTAATAATAACGAATTCATTCAAATTCTCGGTATTTTTTAAATGTTTCAATGTCGGCAACATCAGGAAATGTACACAACCATATTCCTTTACAGATTCATGCGATGCCAATAGTTATAGCGACCACAGAAACAAGGAAACGTCATCGAAATTGAATTTTCATTTCAGTTTGTGTCAGCCATCGATCACAGGGCTAGTGTCACCAAACATGCCTAATTTTATTATAAGTTTCAAATTAAGAAATGTCGAAGAAGAATATACTCTTCAATCTGCAGCACCATAAAATTAATTGTACCAATCATTTGGACCGTTTCTTGTGCCAATCGAAGGGTTACAAGATCATCGTGGTATGACTCAACGGTCTATATGGTGTCAGTCATTAACGTATGTAACATTAATGACTTGACATGCCCATTGGATTAGTATTTAGTTGGTAAACTATGCAATCGGATTTTAAAATAAAAAATCTTGCAATTGAAATGAGGTTTCAACAGAAGAAAAAGGGGAAAAAATTAAATTGTAAGTATGTCATGGTCGTGACTTATAACCACCACGGCAAAAATATGCCACCAGTACTCAAAATCCAATCTATTCGTGATACAGTCAGCAAAGTTTGACCAGACCTGTACATGTCGTAATGCACCAACATTGTCGGCAATGGAATAGATGTGAATTGAGTTTTTTTTCTCTTTTAAAATGACTGACATCATTGCTAAAGGAGCACGTCGCAATTATATTGACATTTCACACCCATAGTTGAATTGATCTCTTACCAAGGGATATGAAATAATCTGATGCAACGGATCAGAATAAGTGTGTAGATTGAAGACTCAATTAAAAAGATGAGTTGTTCTCATTCAACAGATCAGAGTGGTGGTCTAGACTGAGCAAACTCAACATGATTAATTTTTACAATCAATTTCTCTTCTAGTGTTATTCTATATATGTACAAGTGACAGTAGACCAATCTTATATAAACATTCAAATATAACCCAATCATACATACACTATAGACCCATCTTGTATATACATATCGACAAAACTTGTTAGATAGAAAGCAAACTATGAGTGGGTGAAATAGATTTGCTTAGGTTTAATTTTCTTCTTATAGATTGTACAAACAGTGAACTAATAGATATGGCAAGTATACAAGCAATATAAAAGGGAGAAGACAGAAGAAGATACAAACGATTTATAGTGGTTCGGCAAAACTCGGCCAACGTCCACTCTCCAAGCTTCTTCTTGAAAATTTATTATCTTCAAGCTTGCGGGTGCTTGACAACCTTTACCAACACTAAAACTCTTCTAGTTTTCAAGAGATTTTCTCTCTTGAAATTACACAATCACTTGCAGTGATCTTTTCAATAAGATATAATAGTTTGAACTAACTATTTGCTCACACACTCTAGATTGATAATAAATATAATAAAACTCTTTTATCTAAAGTTATCTAGCTTTCTTTATCGCAATCAAACTCACAATAAATGCTCAAAGGATTAAAGTAGTAAATACAAGTGACTATAGAAACTATAAGAACTTCAATATCTCACCAACAACCTCAAGTCTTGTATTTATAAACCAAAGACATATTGGAGTTGTTGCAACATTAAATGCATCTGATATAGCCGTTTTGATTTAATCTTGACCATTGGATCTTGATCTGGACGTGCAGAATTAACTTTTCAAACTTCGGTCATGAATTTCAGTCGACCGAAGTTTAACTTCGGTCGTCAATGAACTAGAATTCTAGTGGCTTTATGTTTTGCATCTGCTGAAGGATTTACAACTTAGTCGTGGACATTTGAACATTCGGGTGACCAAACTTTAACTTCGGTCGTCAATGCACTTAATTTCTAGAGAGCACGTTTGTTGCTCTATTTTGGTTTCTTGGACTTGGGTTGTGGTTCTTGAGTTCAGTTGTGCCTTATGAACTTCGATCGACCGAATATAAACTTCGGTAGTCAATGAACTAAGTTTCCAAAGAGCATGTTTGCTAAAATACTTTGATGTTTCTAACATTCGGCTTTCCTTTCTTAAGTTCGGCTGTGCTCTTATAAACTTTGGTCGTCCATAAACTAAATTTCCAGTGAGCACCTTGAGAACTTGTTTTGCTTGTTTCAGACTTTGGCTGTACCTTTCAACTTTGGTCGACAGGTTCGGTCAATTCAACTTTTGACAACAACAGCTTTTGTGTTGTTTATTTGTTTAGATCATGTCGTTGACTAACCAATTTTAGTTTAAGCCTTAAAGTAATACTTTTGCCACTTTTGTATGCAAGCTAACATCAAATATGACTTGTGGAGAGTTTCAAACCTCACTTTAAATGAGTATAAGCTTCTTTTTAGGACCACTATTGTTTCTTTTCAAAAGTTTGAATTTGAGTGAATTAGATAGCTTAATTCTTTCAATTCTTATTCATTTTACCAATAAATGAACATGTTTATAATCTCAGAAATATTGTGTCTATGATTTCTTTGAGTTAGTTTGTTCTTTGTTTCTTTAATACGATTTTTATCTTTATCATCAAAATCAAATAAGTCTTTATTTCAACAAAAATCAGAGCACATTATAATATTGTGCCCTTTGGGGGACTAACTGAACCAAATAGACCATTAGGAGGGTTTGAGAACTGTGCTACAATACCAACATTTTTTCTTTTCAAAAGGTAGACAGGTGACTGCAGACAGTATAATGCAGGCGATAAAGCAGACTAATGGAAACCAGACAAGGGTAGGAGGAAGGTGGGAACCAATGATCATGAAGAACGAGGCGTACATACAAGCAATTCCAAGCTGCTCAAATGCATTTGCAATCTTAGGATATATGATGCGAAGAGAGTTCCCATAGAATAAAAAAACCATGGCAGAGGAAATCAAGCAAAGGGTCGATGGCAGGAGCTGGGGAGAGGACTCTCTGTTGGGCACTGCTAAAAGAATAGTTGCTATCGGCATGACCATAGTGAGAAACACCTTGCCTAGTTCTACCTCGCAAAACGCTTGGGCGATAGGGTTTGATAATTTTTGTTGTCCATTGCATTCACAGCTCGGTTCATGTGATCGCGAGGGGGTTGAGCTTTGGTTGAGATGAGTGATGGATGATGAAGTTGGTGAATTGGTTGGTGAGTCTTCGAAGTGATTGGTTGGGGTTACATATGGTTCAAGATCAGGTTCTTGTGAGAATTCTTCATCCACTTTGGGGACATAATCTTCATCTTTGTGGTTGTGAAGGCTAGATGATGAAGTTGGTGAATTGGTTGGTGAGTCTTTGAAGTGATTGGTTGGGGTTCCATATGCTTCAAGATCAGGTTCTTGTGAGAATTCTCCATCTTCTTTGGGGACATAATCTTCATCTTTGTGGTTGTGGAGGCTAGAAATGGAAGTCATAAGTTGAAGGGCTGAGTCTTTGATCTTTGAGATCATAGAAGCCACTTTTGTACACAAGCTAGCGATTGCCATGACTGTCGACTCTAAGCCTTTCTCCCCCATGGATATTGATCAAAACATTAAGTGACTGTTTGAATTAAGAATTTGGAGGAAAAGAAAAAGTATCAAGCAAAAAAGTTAAAGCATCTAGCGGAAGTATTGCTTGGAATTTTGATCGTTGTTTTGAGTAGAAAGATATTTGAGATGAGAGAGTTTGAGTATGGTTTATTGATCAGTTCTTGATGTTAAGAACAGTAATATATATATATATATATATATATATATAAGATTTTCTAGAGAGCTTAATATGTAATAGAAGGCAAAACTGAGTGTGTGTGTGTGTGTGTGTGTGTGTGTGTGTGTGTTTGTAGATGTGTGTGGTAGTGTAGTTGTGGTGGTGTCTGTGGGGTCAACATGAGGATAATTCCACCAATTGGTATAGCCGGCTAAATATTGACTATTGAGGCACCTAGACTTTAATTGCATGGCCAATGATAAAGTACATCTAGAAATTCACGTGGAGAAAAAATGGATACAGTTCACTAACACTTCCTGGATGCTATTGATATCACGCTGATTCTCTAAAATCACGTTACACTCTTTCATTTTATGATTTTATATAATAGTTTAATTTAATCATTAATTTATCATCTATTAATTTATAAAAATTGTTGACATCATAAAATTTTTTTTAACGAAATACAAATTTCACATAAAATTTACCTTTGTTTGTCTGTCTCAACAGAACAATCATAACCTCTTAGAATCCCACTTTTATCACCATTAATAACCACCACCACCACAATCTCTACTATTTTATTTGAATCCCATTCCATTGCCATAAAAATCCACTACCACTTGAATCCCATTTCTTGAAAACGTAAGGATGCCAAAATATTGTATACCCTGACTAACATCATTCCGGATTAAAATCGTAAATCCATAATCTATATCTGTGCTTAGAGCCTCTCTTAATTCATTTTCCCAAAATTATTTTCAAATATTTAGCTCTAGCGTAAAGAAAAGAAAGAGACCTCTTATTAAAAGTGTCAAACGGGTCCAACACATTAAAAATTCAACACAATACAAGTACGGTGATGGGCCAGGTTAGACATCTAATTTTGGAGCACAAGAAACTGTTAGAGATTTATACTAAAAGACATACTTTGTGTACTGACTTTAGTATTTATTAATAAATTAGTTATTTTTTTTTAATGAGAATCTGTGTGAGTAATGTTTGCATTGTATTGTTTATTTAATGATTGTGCATGTGTATCTCTTATTTTTTAGAGTAAATGATTTGGCGTGTAGAGCGCGACATACACACGGAAGATCAAATCATCGGTTTTTATGAAATATAAGCTTATTGTTTACAATCTTAGATGAAACTGGACACACCATAAGTAGGATTATATTGCAAGGTTTTAATAGATCAGTCTTGACTATGAGAAATGGTATAGTTCTAACTATTTGCATTAGTATATTTTTATGCATTGAATAGGACCATGTTGAGGTAATTATTTTTATACTGACTATATAAAATAATTAATATTTCATGTTTATTATAAGTGCTTATACTTTTAATCCTGATATAATAAATAGACACGTACATTTAATATTTATTGTTTTGATTCACAAAATAGTGAGATTCTTTGTGGGTCAATAAACTCAGTTAGTTGGAAAGTAACATTACGTGTATGGTGAATATTAATTATTGATGAAATCCGCGTTCCGGTAGAGGGATTGATGATACACCCTTGAGAAAATTTATAAGTTTTGATATTGTCAAACCCCCCGCATGTGGATTATGAATCTCACATATTAAATAAGTTTATTAAATTTAATTATCAATAATTTAATTTAATAGACAAGTGTCTGTCATTTTAACGTGAGGAGATAAATAAATATTTAATAAAAATGAGCTCGAAGTAAAATTTTAATATGACAAGAACTACAATTATAATTATTTAGTAGATTTAATTATAATTTAAA
>BRYE01000027.1:18459312-18474312 GCA_030159115.1 Actinidia arguta var. hypoleuca | reverse complement strand
AGTGGAGCAACGTGGGTGCTTTTCAGTCCTCGTGCTTCTCAAATTGAAATCATATCGTCGACTTTTTGACTTTCCCGGACAAATGCATTGAGGACTAGGGGCGAGGAGCGACCTGGACATGGAACATCAAAGTCATCAGGCGAAGTGGGTGAGTCCCGCCCTTCCCGTGGTGAACACATCCATCAAGAAAACCATTTCCGAGATGAATAAGTGGAATACCTAGGGACCCTTAGGAAGGAATTGAAGAGGATTCTACCTCATATCCCCGACCTAACCTTGTTAAGATGGTTAAGGGAAAAAGTTTGAGATCCTTTTTTAGAATTTTTATCGACTGTCTTAGAATCAAACTCGGACCCGACATCAGAATCCTGGTCGGATTCCGAGCTACCTCCCGAACTTAAATTGGATGGTATAGATTCTCATCTATTCTTATTATTCATAGTTTTATATCTGATATTTGTGCCTTATTTTGCAACTATGCCGAGAAGAATAAGCCTTAAAAAGCTTGGCGAGAAAGTGGAGAAGACCAATGGCGAAAGCTGGGCTAAAATGTCCACTCCCGCTAAGGGAGTGGTAATTGGAAAAAAATATTCAATGGACGATCCCTCCAGCTCGCCAAGTAAGAAGGCCAAACCTAGGGATAGCCCCAAAGGGAAGGAGCCCGCTGTCGCACCCGAGCCAAGAAAAAAATGACCGATCCTGATGAACGTCCAAGGGCCATCGCTTCTTCGAAGCCCCGGGAAGGTAGCTCGCCATCCTTGGGGACTATCCTCGGTCTTGGGACTTCTATTCTTGAGAGTCCCTCCATAGCCAAGAAGATTCTCCGAGGAGTGATTCCTCCTTCAGATCAGGAAAAAGTGAGACAACTGTCCTTGGACCAGATGGCCACCAAATTTTTCCACGTCCTCATCCAGGTACTAATTCGACTTTGTCCTTATTTTCTTCTTGTTAAGATATATATGTGCTCAGATTGATCTAAAAATATCTGTTTGAAGTAGACGCTTGTGCTCGGATCCTCTTTGGCAGTTTGGAGCAGGAAAACTATGAAAGAAGCATCTCTCCAACAAGGACGAGCTACCTCTTTGGAAAATGAAGTTTCTCGCCTCTAAATGTTAACTGGAGATCTGGAGCAGCAATTAGCTAAGGCCCGAGCTCAAGAGCAACAGGTTAGCGACGAGTTCACTAAATTAAAAGATGAAAGAGATACCCTTGTCGACAAGGTGGAGAAGTCTGGGATTCTGGTGGTGGAGCTAAGGGAAGCCGTGACCCGAGCTATAAAAATAGTTGTGGAAGAGTTTATATCTTTGTCGGATTTCTTGGGGGCAGTTGAAGATGCTGCCTCAAAGTACTTTGGCGAAGGATTTGATTTCTGCAAGTAACAACTTCATCGCCATCATCTCGAACTCGCCATCGATTTGGAAGGCATGGGTCTCGATCATGACCTGCTTGCCAAGGAGGATGAGGACGAAGAGGGGAAGGGGGTGAATGAGGAGACTGGCGAGAAGGACAAAGGCGATACAAATCCCCCTCCCTCCTAATTATTATTAAAAAAATTTATTAGCGACGTGTAACCCATTTTAAATGAATGAGCATTTTACTTGTGCAATTTTTATTCGTCTTGGAGTCAATTGTTTAGAACTTTGCATGAATAAATTTAATAATTGAAATGGCAAAACGATTATCCTAGTAGGCAACTAGGGATCAAATACATTTGCAATAAAAAAGGGCACCCTTAGTTGTAATGGCGAAATCTATAATGGCGATAACAAATTTTGGAAATATGGTCATTTAAGTCGGCTTTAAAAAATATTAGGCGAAGAAGATACTATTTCATAATGACAAAGGCGATCAAAATGCCTTCGTCATTTTATAACGAACTGGCGATCTTGATTTCGGCGACATCCATATTGGAAATCAAGATGCTTCGGTTATTTTATAATGCACTGGAGATCTTAATTTACAATATCCACGATGGCGATTAAGATGCCTCCATCGTTTTATAACGAACTGGAAATCTTGATTGGCGATATCCACGATGGCGATCAAGATGCCTCCGTCGTTTTATAACAAACTGAAAATCTTGGTTGGCGATATTCATATTAGCAATCAAGATGCTTCCGTCGTTTATAACGCACTAGCGATCTTATTACTGGCGACATCAAACCTTCAATTGGTGATATATCGACGAACAATGATAATTAAGATAAATCGGAGAATTTTTATTACTTGGAATAAATTGGCGATTATTACAATTGCATCGCTCAGGCGATCTAATTGTCATGGCGACCTGATGTATTATTGGTAATATTTTTTCAGATGTTCGGCGTTCCAAGGATGAGGGAGTATTTTTTCGTTCATTTCTTCAAGCCAATAAGTTCATGGTCTGGATATCTTGATTACCATATAAGGGCCTTCCCATATTAGGCCTAGCTTTCATGTGTTTGGCTCCTTAGTAGATAGGGCGACCTTTCTTAGAACTAGATCGCTAGGTAGGAATGATCTATATTTGATTCTCTAGTTATAATATTTGGTGACCTGGTGCTTGTAAGTTGCTTGGGGTATTCTTGATTTCTTCTTTTTTTCATCAAGGAGGTCAAGGTTGAGCCTCAGCTTGATTTCGTTGTTCTCTTTGTTGAAATTTGAGGTCCTGAAATTCGATATTCCAATCTCGACAGGTATCACCGATTCTGTCCCATAGACCATGGAGTAAGGTGTCTTGCTAGTAGAAATTCTGCTCGTTGTATGGTATGCCCAAAGTATGCTTGGCTGGTCTTCTACCCATTCACTTTTGAACTTCTATAGTCTTGTCTTTAGATTCCTTAGGATGGTCCTATTGGTAACTTCAACTTGGCCATTGGCTTGGAGGTGTCCTGGCGAGGAAAAATGATGCGATATGACGAGATTCGAGCAAAATTGTCTAAATCCATCATTGTTGAATTGCCTGGCATTGTCCGAGATGAGAACCTTAAGAATCCCGAATCGGAAGACGATATTTTTCCATACAAATTTTCTTGTATTTTTCTTAGTAATCTTGGCAAGTGGCTCTGTCTCTATCCACTTAGTGAAGTAATCAATGGCGACAATCAAAAACTTTCTCTACAACGAAGCTTGAGGCAAAGGTCCAAGTATGTCAATTCTCCATTGGGCAAATGGCCATGGGCTAGTCATTGGCACCATCTCAGTATTAGGGAGGTGGCTCACCGGTGCAAACCTTTGGCATTTGTCACACTTTTTGGTGTATGTCGCCGCATCATATTCCATCCAAGGCCAGAAGTAGCCTTGTCAAATTGTTTTTCCTACTAATGACCTTGCCCCCGAATGATTTCCACAGATGCCCTCATGAATCTCCCTCATCACGTAATTTGCTTCATCAGGTCAGAGGTATCCAAGAAGAGGACCTAAAAAAGATCGTTTAAATAAAATTCCTTGAAGAATGCAGAATCTTGCAGATCTGTATTGGATCCGACGAGCTTGAAGTTTATCAGTCGGTAGTGTGTCATGTTGGAAATAGGCGATGATTTCATGCATCCATGTTGGGTCTATTTCTGTTGTGCAGACAGGCTTGGCGATCTCAATACTTGGATTGGAAAGGAAATCTAGAGATATGCTTCTGTCCAATATGAAATCAAACGTTAAGGTAAAATTGGTTAGGGCGTCAGCTTTTCTACTCTCCTCTCCGGGGATTTGGCGAATGGTAAAACTTTTGATTTTTTGGGATATGCTTTTTACTTTGTCAACATAAGCCACCATTCGCATATCCCTGGCGAGGTAGTCTCCTTGGACTTGGTTCACCACCAATTGCGAATCACTAAAAGCGTCTATGGAATTTACTCTCAATCATGTGGCGATTCTTAACCCGGTGAGAGTTTCATATTCGGCTTTGTTATTGGTGGATATAAACCTAATTCGTGTAGCACACTCCATCTGTTGTCCTGACGGAGTTTGGAGAAAAAGTCCTGCACCACAATCGTGCTGATTGGAAAATCCATCTACAAATAACATCCATCTATCAAGATCCTCGTCCAAGCTCCACAGATCATTGTCTGAGCTGTGCAGTGTTGGAGTTTCTTTCTCTGGTGGAACCATATTTGGTTTTGGAGTGGGTTCATAAGTGGATTCAGTCACAAAAACAGCTAAGGCTTGGGCCTTTATCACCATTCTTGGTTTATAGTCGATATGAAATTCACTTAACTCGATGGACCATTTCAGAAGCCTTTCTGAGGTGTCTGGTCGTTGGATAAAAAGTTGATCAGTCGGTACGGTAATGGGATGAGCTTGAAAATAATGGCAAAACTTTTTAACGGCAATCAAAAAGGTATAGGCGAGCTTTTCTATCTTTAAATATCTATTCTCAGCACCCATCAAGACCTTGTTAACATAATATACTGGTTTTTGAACTCAGTTCTCTTCTTGAATAAGCACGGCACTTACCGTGGTTGGCGAGATGGACAGGTACACAAAAAGTTCTTTGTCCGTGGTAGGAACCACAATCAAGGGTGGCGATCCAAGATAATCCTTGAGCTGCTGAAACTCTCCTTTCAATTCTTCTATCCATTGGAAATCTTGATTCTTCCTTAGGATTTTGAAGAATGGTAGGCATCTATCAGCCGATTTGGAAATAAATTTACCCAGTTAACTACTGAACTTCATACATATTCCTAGGCGAGCTCCTCCCAAGTAGAGCCTGAATTTGATCCGGGTTTGCTTCAATCTCTCATTTGGTTACCAAAAATCCCAAGAACTTTCCTGACGATACACCAAAGATACACTTGGAAGGATTTAACATCATCCGGTGTTTTATCAAGATGTCGAATGCTTCTTCAATGTGGTCGATGTGATTGGCTGCTTCGATACTTTTGACGAGCATATCATCTATATAAACTTACATGGTCTTCCCAATCAGTTCCTTGAAATCTTGTTTACTAATCTCTGGTATGTTGTCCCAGTATTTTTCAATCCAAACGGAATGACTTGTAGTAGTGTAATCCTCGTCCCATAATAAAAGAAGTCTTTTCCACTTCTTTTGGGCATTTTGATCTGGTGATAACTTTTTGATCTGGTGATAACTCGAGAAGGCACCCATGAAGCTAAGGAGCTCGTGCTTGGATGTGGCGTCAACTCTCAAGTCAATTTTTGGCAAAGGAAAAATGTCTTTGGGGCATGCCTTATTGAGATCAGTGAAATCAATGCATACTCTCTATTTCTCCCTTCTTAGAGGTGACGACAACGTTGGCTAGCTATTATGAGTAATGGGCTTCTTTAATAATATTGGCTTTGATAAGCTTGGCTACTTTCTCTTCAATAACTCTTAGTCGCTCGGGGGTGAATTTCCTTCTTTTTTGGCGAACTATAGGATATTCGGGATTGGTGAACAATTTGTGCATGGTGACTTGAGGATCAACGTTTCTTTTCAAGAATTCTACTAAAGCACAACGTAATTCGTTGGTAAGTTCGGTTCCGATCATAATGTGGTGATCAGGATATTCTGGGTGTATGGAGATCGGGATAGTTTCTTCAAGGAGTTCTATGTTTTTGGTTTCTCGGGGATCTAGCAGGATAACCTGTTCCACCTCATCCCTTAAAGGTTCCATCTTGCCATCGTCGATTTGTAATTGCTATTGGACATTCGGGGCTGGGGAGGTTTCAGCCTTCATAGCTGAAATGAAACATTGCCTAGCCACTCTCTGATCGCCTCTTACCTCTCCCACCCCTGTTGAAGTGGAAAACATTATTTTTAGGTGGTAGGTTGAGGTGATCGTCTTGGTTCCTCCTAAAGTTGGGCGACCTAAAATCACGTTGTAGGGTGAAGGATAATCTACCACGATGAAGTCTTGCCAAACAATAGTTTGGTGAGGCTCTGTCCCTAAGATTACTGGTAACTCAATCCATCTGAGCGGATGTGTTACATTTCCTCCGAAGCCTACCAGGCGAAGCGAGGAGAGGTTACATATTTCTTCAGCCAGCCCACTGGTGCTTCAGGCATGCCTTTTTCCAGACGAACTTGAACTCCTCCAGATCCAAATCCGCCCTGGATCACTTGTATATCACCAATGGTTGGTCTATTGTCACCATATCTCCTTTCTGGCGAATTTGGTGGTGGGCAATCAACGACATACTTCCTCAGATATCCCTGTTTGATAAGATCGTCTATTTGTTCTTTTAGATGAAAGCAATCTTATGTGTTATGGCTACGGTCTCGGTGGAACTCATAATACTTATTTTTATTCCTCTTTTGACGATCAGTTTTGATTTTTGAAGACCATTTAATGAATTCTTCATGCTTAATTTCTATAAGTACTTGGGCGATTGGAGCGTTGAGGGGGTAATACAAATTCCGAGCGACGAAGTGGAGTACGGGGTTGCCTTTCGTTGGTTTGTCTCGAATCTCGGTCAGGCTTCTTGTTCCTTGCTTCATCCCTATAATCAGATCGCCTTGTATCAGGCTATTTTCTCTTATGATTATCTTTTCCTCTTCGCCTTTGCTTGGCCTCAGTCAATTCTTCCACAGCGATGTATTTATCAGCTTTACTTTGAAGAACGGATAAAGTTTCTGGGATATTTTTGGACAGGGAGTCAAATAGTGGACCAAGGCAAAGTCCTTCCATCATGGCCATTACCATTACCTTGTCACTGGGATTCTCAACTTCCAATACGACTTGATTAAATCGTTTCACATAATCTTTCAAGTTCTCTATTTCCTTCTGGTGAATGGTGAGGAGGTGGAAAGCACTTTTTTGCCTAATTCTGCAGTTGGCGACGAAGAGCCTACTCAGATCGCCAAATGAGTCAATGGTTCCAGGAGATAATTTCTGGAACCACGACCTCGCCGACCACTTAAGTGTAGCGAAAAAGGCTTTGTACATGATTTCGTCAGAGTATCCTTGGAGCAACATCAAATTCTTGTATGAATCCAAATGATCTATAGGGTCCGTTTTTCCATCATAGACTCTGAGCTGAGTAGGTAATTTGAATCTGAACGACACCCTAGCTCTCATTATCCTTTGGGGTGAAAGGTGGCTCTGTTTGTCCGATCAAAGCACCTATAGTTACTAGAGCATTAGTCCCTGTATTGATGGCATCAAGGCGAGCGTCCAGATCCCTGATCTTCTGCGATGTGGAATTATCTCACTCCCTAGGTACCTAATTGGTCCGACGAGGAAACCTACCTCTCCTAGCTTCCTCGCCCTCCAGTTCTGGAGTTTTGCTAGATGATCATGACTCTAATAAAGAGAAGTTCCTTTCTCGTCGGGGTCGGAGATTAGGAGAATGACGTTGCCTATCATGCCTAGTACTATGGTGGCTTTGGGATTCATTGTTACCCAAGAGATGAGAGCGGCGAGGAGGTGCTAGAGGAGAAGGTGGCGGGTTATTTGCGATAAGGTGTTGTATTAAGAGGGCGTTATTCTCATTCATGATTCTCATATGTTCGCCCATACCGTGTATCTCACGATGAAGGCCCTCTAGATCCGGTGCTTGGCTAGTGTTGGCCATAGGACGAGCTCTATTATCTAAAGGGTTGTTGACACTTGGTCTAGGTAACCAACGGCTGTGCAGGTGCATAGAAGGTTGAGAACTGTCGTTCCCATAGACGGTGTCAAACTATTGTGGTTAAAATCTGAGAGAGCAATTAACAGTCAGAATTGCTCCTCGGTCTCGGCACGGGATCTCAGCTAAAGCTGGGGTGACCTGCACAACAATGAACAAATGTGATCGGCCGGGGTGAGGCCGCTCAAAATTCCTCTGGCGTGTTTATCAGACCAGGGAGATCAGGAGATAATTAAAGTATTATGGCGAGCACAATAGTAAAGGTGCTTGTGGTGCCTGAGTTGAGAGTATCTTTTGGTAATGGGGGAGCGACCTTTATATAGACGGAGTAACGAGCCGTGTAAGTGGATCACGATGAGTTTCTCAAAATGATAAGTATGGGAGGATATCCCAGAATATCGGAGATAACATAGGAGGTTGTCAATTGGTGAACAACCCGCAATTATAGGTGTCGTGACGAAGCTGTAGTCTAATGGAGATTGTTGTCTTGTAGAGATGGAATTCTCACAGAGGCGGACTTTGATCAAATGGAGGAATGATAGAGAAAGAGTTTCATGATGACAGACTTCTAATGAAGATGGAGTTCTTTTGAAGAATAATTCCTCATGGAGATGGTCTCTGACTCGGCGAAATAGATTACCTCGCCCTATGGCAAACTGGAGAAACCCGTTTACGTGTAGGCGAGGTGGAGCTCAGTTGTCTTTAACAATTTAGGTAACTAGGAACGTGGCGTCGTGAATTCTTTAGCGACATGCGCCACTTAAAATATTAAGAGATGGTGTGTATTTTTCCCACATCAAACCCATACACATGAATGCTTAAAATATTGAGACCTCAAAACACATTTAACATATTTCAATACATTTTTACATATTTTTACATATGAATGCTTAAAATATTGAGACTTCAAAACACATTTAACATATTTTAATACATTTTTATATATTTTTACATATGTTTATCAAATTTCAATAAACTTTTTGCAGCTTAACCACCACAAATATAAGTTTCCAAAAATAACAAATAGGTCTTTTTTTTTATAATAAACAAATAAGTCATTGTAAATCTAAAAAATGCCAGGGAAATCACATCATTTTGGATAATATTTACTGTAAGATTTTAGTACTATTAACTAGGGATTTGATTGTATGCAGTCCAATTTAGCCATTTAAAGCTCTGTTTTGGATTCATTTTGATTATCCGTAACGTTTACATTATAAATTCTATCGTAAAGATCAATATTTTAAAAAATTAAATTAATCAGATACAATTCAATATCCAAGCTGGCCAATTAAACACATCTACATCTGATGTAGCACATACCAGGCATGAAAGGGTGGTCCTTTCTCCAAGCAATTAATTAGTTTGAAATTAGAAACGAAAAAGTGTCTTAGATACGACCCTAAGGTTCTTAACAATTGCACGACTCTTGAACCTTTTGAAATTACATCAATTTTATTTGATGTCATATCAAAAGATGTATCCTTCATCACTATTTAATATTGCAAAGAGAAAGGCCTCCTTGTCTTGTGACAAACACCCATTTGTCTTCCTAAGGGTATGACAGTATTTTCAAGATATTAGTATCATAATAGCTTTTCTTTTACTTAATTAAGAAGGTAAGTTTGTCATGTTATTGGTAACATCACTGTTGGCTATTCTAGAAGGGTCATCATAAAAAGGTAAAAGTAGAACCCATAAAAATGAATGCTAAAAATATTGCAACTTCCAAATACTTTTAACATATTTCAATATATTTTTAAATATTTTTGTCTATGTTTATCAAATTTTTGCAGCTTAACCATCACCCAATAAGCTTCCAAAAATAACAAATTGGTCATATTTTTTTTATAATGGACAAATAAGTCATTGTAAACCTCAAAAATGCCAGGGAAAGCACATCATTTTGGATAAGATTTGCTATAAGATTTTAACACTATTTACTAGGGATTGGATTATTTACATTTCAGTAAAGCCATTTTGATGATCCGAATCGTTCACATTGTAGATTCTATCGTAAAGATTAATATTTTTAAAAATTAAATTAATTGGATACAATTCAATATCCATTAAATACTATTTTTTAACCTAATAAATGGGTAAAGAAAATAAGATTATACATATTTATCTTAATATAAATTAATATTGATCGATTATTGAATTATATCCGGTCCCATTTACTATGCAATATTTCTTGGACCACGGAGTGATAACACATCAACTAAAGCTAAATAAGTTAAATAACTAATACTATTATTTTTTTTCTATCAGCATCAAGTAGGAGCTGTTAATGAACAAGTATTTCATTTGGTCTTACATGTGTTTGAAAGCTTAGTTAATATGGCACGTCATGTGTGACTATACAAAAACTTTGTTGCTTATGTGGCTTTTCATGCATCAGCAACTCGTCAGGATAATCTTCCAGCAACGGAAATTGTGGAACAAATCATCTTAATAATTCAATTATTTTTTGTCGCTACTTGAATAAAAATAATGTTGTCATAAAAGTCCATCAATATCTTTTTGACTTGTGCCTGTACAAAAGCCCAAATTCACCTAATTTCTGGTGAAAATTCAGCTTTGTTTCACCCATTGTCTTCCCCTCTCTTTAATTTTTACTTGAATATATGACCGTATTGTGAAAATAGGGCTTTTAAAAGGCATTTGATAGTGAAATATTATTTTTACCAACTGTTTTGGCCAAAAACACTTAAAGCCATCAAGTTAAGTAACTTGCAGATTGTTTGAATGGTGATGAATTAAAAATTTTAAAGTCAAATCCTAGAGTTTTTTTATTTTATTTTTTCCAATCTTATGCTAATGGCCTGTAGAAGCTCTATTTGTTGAAATTTGTATATCACAATTTATGGTTGCACCCTTGCAGCATGGCGGTTCCCCTTCCCCTGCTACGGAAGCACCCAAACACCGAGATTCAAACACAATCACAATCACAATCAATGGAAGTATAATGAAAAATAAAATGAAGAGAGACACAAGATTTACATGAATCGTCTATAACATGCTTACTCCACGGAGAGAATCCCGTTCTTTGTCCTATGAGAATAATTTGTACAAGTACAGTTGAGTATGAAAGACCCACACCCAACTCCTTATACACTCACTTTTACAAGAACTCACTCTCACCCAAACCTAAACTTTACACTTGATCACACATTGTCATCCACAATTATAATGTATGACTCTTGTGTTCTTCTCAGCATATATGATCATGGATAAATATGTATAGAGTTGTTTTAATAAATTATTACGTCTTTGAATGCCTAAGAAAATCACCAGGCATGATAAAACCAAGAGCTCCTAGGAATATAACAATGGTGTAAACCAACCCATTAGGAACATAGACCATCCTAATAAATTTCATTGAGAATTCAAACCATCCCAACAATCTCCACCTTGGTGAGAATTCTACGCCACCACCAAGCCAAGAAACGACAGCTACAAAATCCAAATCAAGTTAAGGTCCAACAACTTGATACAATCCACACAGCCAAAACATGTGTGTAGTTGCCCCATGCCAATATCATCAATTGTCATGAGAGAAAGACATCGACGCATCCTTTCCAACAACAGGATTTACACTCTCACAAATATTGGCAACTTCAAAACGTGACTTGGTCTTCGCCGCAAAAGATTCACACCTTGGGTACCCATTTCCTTGTGTACACAGTTTCCAAATCTTCGTCAAGTAAATAGTTTTGCCAATAAACCGATATAACTCTTTGCACTTCTCTCCTTTCATCAAAATCTTACCGCCGCGTGTGATTTTCATGGCTCCACCTCCAGCAAAATACTTGCACCTAATGGAATCCATTCGGCTAAGTGAAAGTAGATTCCTTTGTAACTTCGGGACATAAGGCACACCACCCAAAGTACGAACCGCTCTATCAAATATTTTTATCTTTACATTCCCAAAATCTTGAATTTTACTTGGAGTTCTATTGCCCCAAAACAGCGACCCACCATCTTTTTGTGGAATGTATCAAAAAATTCTTTATTGGAGAAAACATGCATAGTGCAACCCGAATCTAAAACTCACTCATCACGAGAAGAAATATGAATACCTTCGAAGACTGTGAGAAGATCTCCATCATCCGCTACCACCAAAGAACTGCAACTCGAAGCATTATCACATTTCTTCCCTTTGTCCTTGTGCAAAGGACAATTGCGCTTCACATGGCCAAATTCTTTGCAACAGTAGCATTGGTCACCATTTCCTATGGAACTAGACCTAAACCTATTGTTCCCTCCGGATCTACTATCAGATTTTCTTCCCCAATTCCCACTTTGAACAGCAAGTGCCGAATTTTGTCCACCCTCAAAACTTTAAAAAAAAGTTAGTACAATGAGAAACCAACGCTGACTGCACTTGCTCCAAACTCACTGTCTCCTTACCATACAAGAGAATTGTCACCAAAGTGTCATATGAATTTGGAAGAGATGTAAGAAACAAAAGGGCCTTGTCTTGCTCATCTATTTTTCACATCAACTTTTCGCAATTGATATAAAAAATCGTTAAACACATTCACGTGCTCCATGAGATTCCCACACTCCTTCATCTTTAACCGATACAACTGCCGCTTCAGATGCAACTTGTTGGTCAAGCTCTTGACAAGATAGAGTTTTTTCAACTTCTCCCACAAGGCCGATGTCGAATCCTCATCTATGACGTTGTTGATAATACAATTGGCAATACAAAGCCGAATCGTACTCACATATTTCAACTCCAACTCTTCCCAATCATCATATTTCATCTTCTTCAATTTTGCATCATTTCCTTTCAACACCCCTTGCCAGCCCTATTGAACAAGTATATCCTTTACCCTCCATTTCCATAGAGTAAATATGTAGCTTCCATTAAATTGATTGAGAGAAAACTGAGAGTTGATCATTGCCTTCATTGTGGATGTAACGAAAAAACTGAATCTAAAAAAAAAATGATCAAGAACTGAGTTGGCTCTGATACCACTGTTACGGAAGCACCCAAATACCGATATTCAAAAACAATCACAATCACAACCAATGGAAGTGCAATGAAAACTAAAATAAAAAGAGACACAAGATATACGTGGTTCGGCTATAACACGCCTACTCCACAGAGAGGATCTCGTTTTCTGTCCTATGAGAATAATTTGTACAAGTGCACTTGAGTATGAAAGACTCACACCCAACCCCTTATGCACTCACTCATACAAGAACTCACTCTCACCCAAGCCTAAGCTTTACACTTGATCACACCTTATCATCCACAATTATCGTGTATAACCCCCGTGTTCTTCTCAGCATACATGATCATGAATAAATATGTATAGAGCTCGTTTAATAAACCATTATGGCTTTTAATGCCTAAGAAAACCACCAAGCATGCTAAAACCAAGAGCACTTAGGAAATACAACAATAGTGTAAATCAACCCATTAGGAACATAGACCATCCCAATAAATTCCATTGGGAATTCGAACCATCGCAATATCTCCTTCCCCTTTCCCTTCCACAACCCCTTAGGAGTAGGTTAAATAATATTTGTTGTACTTTTATGTCCAAAAAAAAACTCTAAATTAATTAAAATTGCTCATTTGTGAACGTGTAACCTTACCAGGTGTACGTGATGTCTGATTTTGAGTCTTATTACTGCGATATACAACACCTCTTTTTCTCATTCCCATCTTATTAAATGACAAAAAAAAATAATAATAATTGATAACACTGTCGTAACAAAGGATTTGTTTTTCGATCAAAGAGAATAGCATTTAGTTTAAGTGATTCACTATTCATTTTGTTTCTTTCTTTTTTATATTTTATTTTATTTTATTAATTTTTAGTTCTATTATATTTTGTAAAAATGTCAATTCGAAGGTTGTTTTCGATTCCATAAATATTTTAGTCCGAGTAAAACATCACATTACACAAGGATGGTTGAAGAGTCGTAATAGGCTGGAGTCAAAGAAATTAGAAACTATAGGTTTCTAGAAATCTCATCTGTATCCTATATTTCTTAAAAAATGCGATGATTTTGTACGTGGACCAAGTAATGATCATGCGTCATGGACATTATAGCAACGACATCAAAGAGCAAAAGGCGACGAAATCAATTTTATATATGAGCTGTGTCTAATGTCACACTACTTGTGTCAACAGATAATGGCATCCCTCATCTATACTATAAAATAAAACTCGTTTTGAATCTTAAATCTATCTATTGTTATCTACGGTTGAAATTCATTTGAGTGAATTCAACGGCTGAGATTTCACATGAGATTATTTTTTCTACCTAAAACTATCATTTTCTTTTTTTTAAATGTGTGAAGCCTATATAAGTTTTGATCCAATGAACAAAAAATTCTTAAAATTGGGCATATTTTTTACTCATTGAATTATTTTTTTAGCAGGACTCACACACACAAAAAAAACTAAAACACCACTTTCTTTTCTCCTTATTTCTCCTAAATTAGCAATATTTTTTTTAAAATCATTATACTTTCTAATTTGTTCTCTATTTTATAGCATTGTATCTCTTCGTATATGAATGCAATGTATCGTTTATATGATGTTTATATCTTATCCGTTTTTTAAGTTATAAAACTCTAACGAATACACTTAAGAGGTGGTCTTTTTTTTTTTTTTAACATAGTACCCGTGAGTACGGACAATTACTAATTTTATTATAGGTTTCAAACTTAGAATGTCAAATCAAGGGTAAATTTACCATATAATCAAGAGTAAATTTGACTAAAGCCTAATACATGCATAAACATTAATTGTTGGCAATCTTTGGGAAATAGATATGAGTTTCCCCGATCCAACGGGTTAGAAAAAGTGTCTAGATTGAAGATGTACATAGACACAAAGATATTTCTATCATTCAACAGCTCATAGAAATGGTCTAGATAGAACAAATTCAACATGATTAGTTTTTACAATATATTTCTATCACTGTTATTTTATATATGTACAAGTGAAATCGCTAAATAGCAGATCGATCTTATATATACAACCAATAAAGCCCAATATGCATACCAATCTAATAAATTCAAACCTAACCCTAAATTTCAGACCTGAAACTTATCTCGGAGAAAATTGTAATATTGTTCCCTTTTGGGAACAAACTGATAGAAATAGACCATTTCAAAGTCGTCTCTGCAACATTAGGAGTGTTTGAGAACTTTGTTACAATAAGGACATTTTTTCATTTTAAGACGTAGACAGCTGACTACAGATAATGTAACACAGGCGATAAAACAGACTAATGGGAACCAGGCAAACTGGGGAGGAAGGTGGGATCCAACAACCATGAAGAAGGAGGCATATATACAAGCAGTCCCAAGCTGCTCCAACGCATTGGCGGTCTTAGGAGTCACATTGCGAAGTGAGTTCCCATAATACAGGAAAACCACGGCAGCAGCAATCAAACACAGGGTCAAGGACATGAGCGTCGGAG
>BRYE01000027.1:18449312-18454312 GCA_030159115.1 Actinidia arguta var. hypoleuca | reverse complement strand
TTATTTTTGATAAAATTGATAAAATGTGCAAATTTTGTATAGAATTGTTAATTTTGATAGAATGTATGCAAGTATAACATGGGCCACAACGGTGGTGCATGGGCATAGTGGTGGTGGCGAAGGAGGTAGTAGTGGTGGTGAAGTTGGGAAGTAGTGGTGTTGGGTGGTGGTTATTGTGGCGGTGGTGTTAGACTCATAAAGCTATCAGTACAGTCTCCGTTGTGGCCACCATAACACAACATTACTGCTTTCTATGTGTTTGGATTGATCAGGATTTATTATGTAATGATGGCAAAAGCGTAATATAACCAAAAATATACTGTTATTACCAGCAAGAAACAACAACAACATAGAATACGAGCCACCTGGTTTAGGTCATGATTTGTGAAGTGATGATGGGGAAAGTATAATTTACCTATGAATAATGTTATTACGAGCAAGAAACAAAAACAACAACGTAGAAGATAAGGATCGAGAAGATTCACCACTAACAACACACATGTCTCTCTCTCTCCATATATATGCAAAGAGAGAGGCTGTTGATTCTTGCGTAGATGAGGATCGAGAAGATCCATCATCACCATCACCATCACCATCACACACACACACACACATATGTATCTATCTATCTATATCGATTTAGATCTAGAGATAGAGATGAACACAGGGGCGAAACAAAAAAATAATTTCAGTGAGGTCAAACTCGTGAAAATAATTTTTTTGGAGTCAAAATTGTATTTATGATATATTTTAGGAGTAAATTACTAATTTTTGTGGAGTCAAAATTATATTTATAATCAAAATTATGGGATCAAAATTGTTAAGTGAGGGTAGTTTTAGAATGTTTTTTATTTGTATCCTTCAATGATATTAATTTATTTTTATTTTTTTGGCTATAATGGTATTGAGTAGGGGAAGGAGACCGGTGTCAGTCCCCCAACTCAAAGCCCAAATTTAGTTGGGTTTAAGTCCAATAAACTTTTCCAAATAAGGCGAAGTTGGATCCAAAAATAACGATTCGCCGAACAGCAAGGCCTTTGTTAATAACAAACAAAGAAATGAATAAGGCTTTCAGAACCCGGTTTGGGGACTTGGGCTTGCTCGTACCGGGTCTTTTGTAAATTAATTTTGGTGTACAATTATCCGAATATCTCTGTAGATCTACCTGAATTTCACTTAAGCCCTTATACTTCCAATTAAAACAAATAAATACTTTTACTTCGTATCATGTTTAATAAAGTCCAATCACCTACTGTATTGCCCAAATTGCAACTCCCACATCAGCTTAGAGGGAAAACAGAGAAGAAAAGGAACACAAAAAATGAGGGGAGAGAGAGAGAGAGAGAGAGACGTTGTTCTCAAACAAAGGCCATGGACAGGAAGTAGTGATGGGAGATTGGAATATATTGAAATACAAGACAAAGTAAAAGGGCTTATATTCTTCATTTGAAAGTATAAGCTAAAGGAGAACAGGGTGAAACTATAGGGGGTATAATTGCAATTTACCGTTAATTTTGAGAAACCAGCTTCCTTTAATAATTTTAAACGAGTATAAAGAAGTTCTATTATACTCGTTTGCCTCGGAAATCATGTGATTTAGAGCATCTCCAGTCCAGCCGTGTATGCTAAAGTAGATTGCCAAAAAGTGATTTTTCTATTTTAACTAGCGTTTTTTAACATACAACCCTCCATAGAAAAACTACGCTACCACACTCTGTTTAACCGTTTAAGCCATGGGCAAAAGGTGAAGATGGTGGCGACTGTGGACTTGCCTTTTTTTTCTTGCCCTAAAACCAATGATTGAAATGTCAACATGGCTAATAGAGATTACAAAGGAGTGAGTCAACCTCAAGCAATTCCTTGCTTCATCATGCAACTCTGTAATCCATCGACAGACAAAATCTTGATAACTCACCGCCAATGGACAATTGCATCATCAAAATCAAACCCACGGACTGCCTCCACAAGTTGTTACTCTAGGACTTGCGATTTGGACCATGAATTAGTCCTTCCCAACTTGTGATTAGACTAGAAGGAGCACAAAGAGACAAGAAAAGCGTGGGAGTAATCGATTAGGGGTTGGAAGAGGTTGTAGTAGGGATGGCAATAATGGAAGAGGAAAGAAAAGATGGGTCCAGGAGAGAGAAGAAGAAAAGATTTTTTTAAGTATAAAGATGCTACAGTTCCTCGCTTCTAAAATCCCAATTTGTCCAATTTTGCCTAGGACGTTGGAGTTGCTCTTATAAGAGAGAGTTAGACCCCTCTCTTAACAAGATCTCCTACGACTATAAATGCTTACATTCTTTTTAGATTAATCTTGCTCCTAACATAGAGTTCTGTTGCTCAACTAGGGCATGTATTAATTGCAATCACTTGTTTCGTTAAAACACCATTTTAAACTAAAATGTAAAACTAGATTATTAATAGTCGATCAATATACCACACGAAGTTGAAATAACAAAGTGTGCTCCGTTTAAAATGTGGTGAAAGACAGTTTATTATAAGAGCTATTTTTTTCATCACCAGATTTGCTACATTCACCTAATTAAAGTTTTGATTCATGAGATATTGTTTTTTTGTAACATGCATAGACAATACAGTTCATACTCATATGATAGGATTTATGTTAGTTTAGACATAGAAGCATTATTTACCTCAAAAAGTTGTACTTTGCAGTCGATCAATACATATATAATCTTTCATGAGATTCCGAGCTCCCTTCATTGCAGATACATCTTCAGTATTACTACAATCTCTCTTTAACAAACACTTTTAAGTCCAATGTTTGGACAACTAAGATATAAGATATATAAAATTTCATATCTTACTCGCTGAACTAACCCCACGAGGTTATTGCCCAATATTTCAGACAGACTAAACATGAAAATGCAGCATGCATTTTTGTAACTTACGTGTGTTGTATCAAGAAATCAAGACATGTTCTTGCTGGAATCCGAAACTACAAATGCATATATGTCACATATATATTGTTTAAATGGCTTGGGGCAACTGGCCATTAATTTCTAGGATACTAATTCTTTTACAAATAACTATTGTTCATATTGACAATACAATAGTTTACGCGTCAATGACCGAGACTTTGAAAATGTCCTCGTAAAACATAGTATTCATGAAAGTAAACCCGGTTGTTGTACCGAAACACCAAGGCAATTACGTTCCTACTTCCTATACATAGGATTCCAGAATAAAAAGAGATTGAATATGATGTTATATACAAGTATTAAGAATTATATAAATGATCAAACCAAACAATCTATCATACTAGGAGGCCCACCAACAGAAACCCACGGAGTGCATTAGGAGCCATCTGAGATTTAGCCAGATGCAGCACTAGAAAATTTTTGTTATTTCTGTAGCTCTCTCATGCCCTTCTCTTTCGTTGTAACTTTGATTTTATTGTGTTTTACTTAGATCATAAAAAAAATAACATAAACCCATAACCACGTAGAACAAGCTTAAGAAACAGTCCCATAATGTAGAGAGTAACCTACTATAGAAAAAACTTCTACTTACGCGAGGATTGACTCCATGACCTCCCATTTGAAAGTGTACAATGATGGTCAACTGAGATAATCCAGGTGGTGCTTTACTTTTTTTTTCCACTTTCTTCATATTTTTTTTCCTAACAAATCCATAATAAATATTTGGGATAGGTGTTGTGCCTAAGAGCGTAATACTGTATTGCCCGCGTCATTTGAGCTCCACCTCGGGTTCAATTATATAATTAAAATCATTCATATTGTGGAGCTCGTCAAGAGTATAACATCCCCACACAAAGAAAATCAAATTAATTGGACATTTGTAGCCACATTATTTGTTCATTTTTATCCTCGAAAAAAACGCACGATATGTATGATTTTAAGAGTAAATTTTAACAAAATAAATTAAATCCGGTCATGTTGGTGCTGTTACCTGATCAACCTAATTTCAAAAGGAAGGCCACTGTCTAAAACTGACTGCTACGTTTTTGTTTTTTTTTTCTTATGAATGTTAATAGAGTACTATAAGGCTCAACTAATTAAGAATAGTAGTCATGACAAATACCTGCACAGGTCATACACCAAAAATACGACGAAATTGAGGCAAGAAATTGCCTAGAAAATGTTGTCATCTAGAAAGAGTCCCATTTTGTTAGTCTCATAAAATAAAAAAATAAAAGTATCTCTTATTATTAGTTAAAAATAGTGAGACGACTTTCACTTAAAGAAAAAATATCTTCACTTATTAAATAACTGAACAAAATCGTTTCTGACTATAAGTACTTAAAAGAAAATAAATTGAGAGAGAAAAATAATAAACAAACTAAAAGGTGGACAACAAGTAACAGTAAAAAATGAGAGATTTATATTTTGAAACGTCATAAGAACTCCCAACGAGTGATGACGGGGTTGAAATATAAGAATTTTCGTGTACGTTACGAGTCACAACTTGTGGGAGATTCTTATAAAATTTCCGGTTATACTTCTAATTTCCTTTCTCAATTTATTTAAATTTCCGGATATGCTTTTAATTTTCTTAGTGGATTTGTTGAAATTTCCGGGTATACTTCCGTGTATATTTATTATTAAGTGCGATTGGTCTTGCAGGGTGCAAATACCAAAATACAGTGTGAAGTGTTTTATTAGGAAGAAAGAAAAATGGGGCCATTTTTAGATTAAAAAAAAACTATTGGTCATTAGCTTATTAAATTGACTACCATAGAAGAGACTTGAAACATGTAATTTTTTATGGTAACACATGACCTCAATTAGACTAGCAAATTTGTTTTGGCCAGGTTCAAATGGGGTGTAACCAAAGACATATACAAGATTTTAATTTTTTAGAGACAAATATGTATACAAAATGCAAATTTTGTAACTAACATATGGAATAAGTATTAATTTCAACAATCGAATGGCAAAACTTATATAACTTAGAAAACTTTAATACAAAGAAAATCATAAACAAAAAACTTGAATCTGGAGTTTTAATCCAGTCAA
>BRYE01000027.1:18436812-18439312 GCA_030159115.1 Actinidia arguta var. hypoleuca | reverse complement strand
TTCTATTGTAGCACCAGTGACGAGGGAGGGATGATCGTAATGGAAGCTTCTATCAAATTTGAAAATTACTACTAGATGATTAAAAATTTACACTATATTATGAAATACGTAAATTTTGACAACCAATTATACAAACTTAAAATTTGAGAATTAATCTAATAATACTTTTGAAAATAAATATTGGCACTTTTTTAATTAAACTGCCATTTATATAACGCAAGAAATGTAGGGATTTACAGCTATTACCCCTAAGGTTATTAACAATTGCAGAAACTTACCCTATAGTTTCCGAAATTATATTTTCTCCTCTACTTTATCTCAATATGCAGATATTTCTCATCCCTTAACTCGATAATACACTGTTGATATGTAGAATCTTGTGATGCATCAATTTTGTTTGATTAAATTTTAGAGGACCCCTTTGCACTAGGCTTGTTAATGGATCGAATTCATGTTAATCCGATACACTCAGATCCAAATACAAACCTCATCCTCATTCGATCTAGATTTAGGAATGCTAAATACGTGAGCATTGCTCGAATCCAAATCCAACTTATATTGACATCCGATCCAAAAATCCAATTCGATTTATTTTTTTTGTTACTTAGGTGTAAGTAAAAAGGCATATATGTAATTAACATAATAAAAACATGTACATTAATTTTTCCATATCAAATGATAAAATGGATTGGATCGGATAAATACCCAAATCCGATCCATCAAAAATCAGATTATCGGATTTGGATTAAACGGGTTTCGGATTAAATTTCGAGAAACGAATTTGGATATACTTTGACGAAGGTCTACTTCTCACCATTGCAAATAGAACGAGCCCAGTGTTACACTTAATACACATGATATAGGGTTGTTGTCTTTGGCTAGTAATTTTCACACTCCTATTTTCTTTAATTGTATTTTTTTTCCGTCTTTGTTAGAAAAAATTTACTCAAATATCCTTCAATACAGTGAAAATATTTGAATAAAGTGGGTATTTCGGTAAGTTCATCCTAATAAATACCAAATAAAATAGTATTACATTTGGAGAAAAAGGAAGTGAGTTGTCTTTCTGACATTATAATAGTTTTTCTTTTAAGCAATGAAGGGCTATTTTCTCATTTAGTCAGGTCAACTTGTTCCCTTCCTTCCTTGAGATACGATAAGGTTAACCAGAAGTTGTCATAGAAGAAAAAGAACATAAAACAAACCAATAAGAGCAACCACAACCACAACCACAACCACTGGTTTTTAAGTGTTCACATTGTGGAATTATGTACTTTTTCTCGTGAGACCAATTTTGAAACGGCATAATTAAGAGAATAATATATATAGTCTTGCAAAAATTTATAATCAAATAATAAATACTCCTAGTTGAGCTTATATGACAAGTCAAAAGCACATGGAGCTTGATATTTTCTCATTTAATTCAACCATACTTGGACTAAGATTATTTATAGTGAAAAGAATGCTCAATCGAGTTGATTATTCAAACATCGAGTGTTGTGTTAATATAACATCTCTCTTTTTTTTTCTTCTAAATTTCAAATAAAATGATGTAGATATTTCGTGTTTTATTCACTGTTCATATGTATGTATGCATGCATGCATGTATGTATATATATATATATATATATATATATACATATGCTACAAAAAATTATTGTTTTTTCTACTCGTTTAAGTTATCATAATGACATCATTCTACTGATACAAAAAAGTAATAATGTTAACTTTTTTATATATTCTCTTGTCTGCATTTATTTAAAAATATATAATTATCAGTGATATATGCCTATATCTCTCTATCAACTAAATTTAGGTACTTAAAGTTGTGCTCGATACTTCTTCATAACATAAAAAATATGTATTATAGACTCAACATCAAAACCTCAAGTAATATCTTTCTCAATATATGTGATCAAGTAACTAACTAGAAAATCATCTTCCATCCTATTGAGCAATTTATTTTTAATAAGTTCTAGATGAAAATGCACATTCCGATGTAACTATTGAAACAGGTAAAGTTAACACAACACGATTCAATCTATCAATAAGAGGATAACTTGTTGACTTCTCTGTTTTTACCAACACATGGCATAACTCATAAATTATCTTCGGCTCTTTAAACTCAGGAAGTTTGAAAACATCTAGCTTATAGTTCTGTAACTAATACTTCAAATGCAATTTTTTTTTGCTCAGTGATATCCATAGGATAAAATCTATTTGCAAGCTTGCAAATATCTTCAGTATTGAATGATTTAAAATCATCTATAGGATTCAATGATGTGCTAAAAATGAGCAATTCTATCACATCTTCCTTAAACCTATTGTTCAATTCTCGCAATTGAGAATCAACAATGCGAAATGATGCTCCAAGGGATCTCTTTGAGAACGAGACCGACCTTGATCAGCTGTATAACGACCACTAATATCAGGAATGTCTATATCATGATTTTCACAAAATAATTTAACTTGCTCCAAAAAGAGAACCCATCCATCTTCT
>BRYE01000027.1:18424312-18426812 GCA_030159115.1 Actinidia arguta var. hypoleuca | reverse complement strand
TGAAAGATAAGTATCTTATGCATGAAGAGCATTTCTCGCAAGAAGGACTGCATCACAAAGAGGGCAGCCTCCAACATGGTTTCTTGATTATTTTGGCAAAAATGAAACAATGGAGTGGATGGAGCAGCGTCAAGAAGAGCATGCTAAGCAACTCGAGCAAATCCTCCAAAACCAAGAGAAGCAAGAGAAGTATATTGATATGCTCGGGGACCTATATGAAAACCTGTATGAGCAATAAACTGCTTTCAATCAATAATACACGGAGAGGACGGATAACATTGAGACCCAATTAGAGGGTATCTAGGTCAACAATGCTTCTAACGCTCCCCCTTGATCTCCTTATCGTGCACCTCCTTATTAATGATGTCCCAAAGGGGGGAGAACAAAGATGAAAACTTTTAGTCTTATTTTTCCTCTTTTGTTTTTGAGTCAGTCTAGTTTTCTTGTTTAGAACATGATTTTAGTTCTTGAGTCAGTTTAGTTTTCTTTTGGCTATCTTTAATTTTGTTTTGGACGATGTTCAAAAACAAATTGTGTTATCATAAAAAGGAGATTGCTAAAATAAAGACTTATTTGATTTTGATGATTAAAATAAAAATCGTATTAAAAATAAACAAAGAACAAACTAATTCACATGGCTATTCTGAGATCATAGACATGTTCATTAACTGATAAAATGAACAAGAATTGAAAGAACTAAGCTAAATAATTCAAGATGGTTAGTCAACGGCATAAACTAAACAAGAAAACAGCACAAAAGCTATTGATGTCAAAAGTTCGGTTAATCGAACTTGTCGACCAAAGTTGAAAGGCATAAACGAAGTCTAAAGGATCAAGATTAATGTCCAAGGTTGCTCACTGGAATTTTAGTTCATGGATGACCGAAGTTAAGAAGCCACAACTGAACCCATATGTAGGTCAGCCGAATGGTAGAAAAATCAAAAGATCTAAACAAACTTGCTCTCCTGAAACTTAGTTCATTAACGACCAAAGTTTACGTTCTGTAAACCGAAGTTCAAAAGAGCAAGACCGAAGTTCAGAAGGCACGACCGAAGTACAAGAAGCTAAAACAGAGTAATAGTGGTGGGCTCTCTAGAATTCAAGTACATTGATGACCAAAAGTTGAAATATCCACGACCGAAGTTGAAAATACCTTGCACGTCCAAATCAAAGATCCAATGGCTAAGATTAAATCAGAACTCAATCTAGATAAAGAGATGGTTTCATTTTATTAAGTGTTGATCTAGAGTTGGTGAGCTTAAAGTTACTTCATCTATTATAATTGTTGAAAAGATCACTGTTAAGTGATTGTGATATTCCAAGAGGGGAAGTGTCTTGAAGACTAGAAAGAGTTCTAGTGTTTGTAGAGGTCGTCAAGCACCCTTACGCTTGAAGATAGTGAATTTTCAAGGAGAAACTTGGAGAGTGAATGTAGGCTGAGATCTACTGAACCACTGTAAATTGTTTGCACTTTCTTCTCTCTTTTCCTTTTTATATTGCTTGCATACTTGCTACATCTATAAGTTCATTGTGTTTATAAGTTTAAAGAAGAAATTTTAATTGATCATTAAACCTTAGCAAACATATTTCAACCCCCTTATAGTTTGTTTTTTAGCTGACATAACCAAACATCGAAATGAGATTGATTAACCATATCTCATTAAACTAAAATCTCATTCTGGCCTTCATTCATTCCTAGTCAATTTTATTTTAGCGAATTCAATTGAACCTAATATTATTGGTTAAAACAACATGATCTACTAATTTTTGTGGGATTACCCTAACTATTTTAACTAATTAATTAGTATACAAAATTGTTTTGGTGAGGTTGAAGTGGGGTGCAATCTTCGTGCATATGCACCCTCTATAAAAGGTTCATGACTTGATGTAAATGTTGACTCAATACCTCAATTTTGATGATAACAAAATATTATGTTAGTAGCTAATGACTCTACTTAGCGTGCAGACAATAAGAATTAAGAATAAGAGCTTAATTATTCAAAGAAAACTTTGAAGCACACTTTCTGCCCAGAAAGTGTCAAAACATAATTATAAGATGTCGACAAATAAAGACTTGGGAGTTATATTGAACAATCTGAGAAAATCTTAGTTAAATGGAGAAATTATGAATCTCACTGGATTGAAGACATTGAAGATCATACATATACAAATTGAAGACATTTTGAGGACATGACTCTATTAATAGTTACGTAAAGGGAGTGGGACTGACATTAGACATATCGGTAATTAAGAAAATTCTAGGATTAGGCTTTGGGTGAGAGATTTATCAAAAAAAAGTAAATAAACAACTACAATTGTGTGTTCTTTACGGAGAAAATACTGATGAATATGTACAACCAACGAAAAATATTCTGCCTCTTGAAACGAGGTTAATTCATCACTTTGTCTCTACCATTTTTATTCCTAAGACTGAAAAATATGAGCACGTCACAAATAGGGAACTGTTCTTCTTATGAGCTTATTTGACGGAATCTAGGAT
>BRYE01000027.1:18396812-18414312 GCA_030159115.1 Actinidia arguta var. hypoleuca | reverse complement strand
AACCTAAAAGATTATTCTATTTTTTTTTTACATAATGCTCGAGGGAAATAATTTTCTTACGTCTCTTTAATTGCACTTTTTTTATATTTAGTGAAATTATGTTATCCAATGATCTTAATAAAAATAATTATTTAAATAAATTTATCATAATTAGAACAAAAAATCTATAATATAATAAACAAATATTTTTTAATCTTCCAAACTATCTATAATATAAATTATAATTCTTCTTTAATCTAAAAATTATCTCACTCTATTTGCGGTTAGAATTTATTTGAGTTAATCCAATCACTAAGATTTCATTTGAGACTATTTTTTTCTCAAAAAAATATCACTTTCTTTTTCGCAAAGGTGTGGGGTCAACATAGGTTGTAATCCAATTATCAAACTAGCAACACTTTTTTTAAATTATTATATTTTTAATTTATTCTCTATTTTATAGTGATGTATCTCTTATCTGACGTTTATATATTACTTGCTTTTTAGGTTGTAATACTTTAACAAGTACATCTAAGATATAAATATATTTTTTTTGGGGGGGGGGAGGGCGTAATGACTGTGGGCAAGAAAAATTACTTTTTTGTTAGTAAATTGCTCCCCCCCGACACCCCTTGTCCCCTCCAAAAATTACTTTTATACCCCTCCCTCTCCCTTGAAATTACAACCTAACCAAACCACCCCTGGGCTTTTTTTGTTTTTTCAATTTTGTTTCTGCACTTTTTATTTTCCAGTTTTATTTAATTTTTATTTAGTATTTTTCTTTTCTTTTATTGATTTTGTTTATCTTGTTTATTTAGTTTTGTTTATTATTTTTTTCATCAATTTTTTTTTAAAGTTTTGACACATGTATTATTACATGTACTCTTCCCTTAATATGGCTAAATCAATATTGTCCTAAGAGACTTTTCATTTAAAAAAAGTATTTGTTCGCAAACTATTAGCGTGTTTGCTTATTAATTGTTAGTATTTTTGTTATTTTCATATATATACTTTTTATTTTGATCCATATTTTTTATATTTTTTATATTTTTTATAAATAATGACTCCCAAAATTTATAATTAAAAAATAAATAAAAGATTACAAATATATGATAAAAAAAACTGTTTATCCAAAAAAAAATTGATAAAAAAAATAAATATGATAAAAAAATAAACAAAACTAATGAAAAAAAAACTAATGAAAAAATTTAAAAAAAAACTAAAAAAAACCCCCACAAAACTAATAAAAAAAAGGGGTTGGTTGGCTGGAAGAGGGGAAAAGAAGTGAGGGCATAATGGTAATTGTTGAGGGGGATTTGGGGTTGTGTGTGGGGAGGGGTGGGGTGCGGGTGGGGTGGGGTGCGTGGGTGAGAGGGGGAATCAGCTCCCTATTTGTTATAAGTTTGTGGTAAAGATGTGTTGACACAGCTTATTTATTGTTGTAGAAAGTTTATTAAATAAGAAACAATAAAAAATTACTTAAAAAATATATCAAAATAACTGTTACCCAAAAAATTATTTCATTTTTTTGTCTATACTCATGAAATTTTTTATTTTTTTTTGATAATCAAATAATCAGGTCAACTATCCGCACACCTCGACTAATATCGAAGTTCTGAAGTTATGTACGGATAAACCTCCTTGGCTCCAAGATCTGGAACGTTTAACCCTTCGTGGAATTTGATCTTGTACCATTAAAGAGCCTCCTAAACTGTTCTATCTGTTGTGGTAAAAATCTGGGAGAGCAACCAACAGTCAGAATTGCTCCTCGGCCTCGGCGCTGGACCTCAGCTAAAGCTAGGCGACCTGCACAGCAACGAGCAAAAGTAATCGTCCGGGGTGAGGCCGCTCAAAACCCCTCCGGCGTGTGTATCAGACCAAAGCGACCAGGAGATAATTATAGGCAACTATGGGCGAGCACAATAGTAAATGTGTATGTGGTGCCTGTATTGAGCGTACCTTTTTTATTATGGGGAGCGGCCTTTACATAGACAGGAGAACTGAGTTGTGTCAGTGTAGTATGGCGAATTCCTCGGAAGGATAAGCATGGAAGGATATTCCAATCAAATCTGGAGATTAATCAGGAGGCTGCCAACTAGTGATCCATCCGTGATTATAGGTGTCGTTGTTGAGTTGGAGTCTATTGGAGATATTTCTCTTGTAGAGGTGGAACTCTTTATAGAGATGGACTTTAATCAGGTACAAGAGTGGTGATAGCAGACCTCTAATGGAGATGGAGTCCTTACAGAGAAGTCTTTGAGAAGACGTCTCTGCCTTGGACGAGGTAGATCATCTCGCCCTATGGTGATATGGAGGGAATATGTAAATGGAATGGAGCTCAATTTATTAACAATATGAGGCGACCTGGAAGGTGAGTTTGGAGATATTGGGCGACGTGCCTTGCTCGGAACATCTTATGATTCAGGACTTGTTCGAATTATTCCACATCAGTAGCCCCTTGCTCAAAAGTGCCGAGATATTCGGGACCTTTGAGTAATAACATTAAAAAGTCATTGGCCCGCGTGGGTGCGCATTAAATGCGCCCCTCCTCTCGGTTTGACACGTGGATGGGCATTGAATTCTGCAGAGAAGTTTAGGGGAAAAGGGCGGCGCCATAATGATGAGTTTTGGCGGGATTGATGGTACCGGGCTCGAATTTCAAAAGAAATTTCAAAAGGCAGCCTAATCTGGGCCATTAAAGTGGATGGATCTCATCCGTCATTCTTCCCTATATATAAGAGACCCTACCTACTCATTTTACCCTTTTTTGCCAAATCATCACTTGCCCTCCTAGTCTTCGTTTGTGGTCACTCTTCCTGCCTCGAGTTTCTTGCCTCTGCCTGTGGTCGTCTACGTTTCTTAGCACAGTAAGTAAACTAGCCTGTTCTCTTAGTTTTATGTCCCATAGGTCTAAGGTGAGTTCAACCTTAGATTCTTTGCCTTCTTGGATCTCCGACCATTTAGGAAAAGGCTCGTCGTATATTACCGACGAAGTTAGACAATCTCTTAAGTCGCCAATGGAAGACCCATCCATTGCTGAAGTCGCCCCTCTAGGTGACGTCCATCATTCTGTGACGAAAGAACACAACACCATGACTCCTGAGGAGCTCGACCTGTTAAGGGAGACCTATTCTTTCCCTCAGGGCGTACAGCTCAGACTCCCTGAGGAGGGCGAGACCATTCTTTCTGCTCGCCCTGGCGAGGTAGCCTTCTACGAGGCCGCCTTCTCTGCGGGCCTCCGCTTTCCCATTCCTTCAATAATTAGGTTAATTTTGTTTTTTATCAAATTTGTCCTGCTTAACTTGTCCCCAACACGTGGCGCAGTATCGTCGGCGCCGTAACGTTGTGGCGAGTTCATAAATATACGATGACTCTTTTCGAGTTTAGGAACATTTTCTCTCTCAATAATAATTCCAAACCCGACCAAGGGTGGCTATATTTTAAGGCAAGGTACAAGAGAACTATCCTCGGAGGATACACCAACAATGTGAAGGGGTGGAAAAGTAGGTTCTTTTTTGCCTCTGGGATAGTTGGGAGCTTTTCGATGAAGAACCTCGGGAGGGAGTCCCAAGGATTCCGAGGTCGTGGAGAACTCCAGGTCAGTTTTTTTTTTTTTTTTTAACTAGGTCGGTATTAACATGGGTCTTTTTTCAGATAAACGTTTCAACGAGCTGCCCACGTTGCTGTCGTTTGAGCAGGAATTTTACGAAAAAATTTCACAGTCAGTGGCGGCACGTGGGCACTACATGGTCCCTATGCTCTTAAAAACCAATGCCTTCGGTCGGGTTTTCAGCTCACCCGGCCCTACAGAACCAGGAAAAGAGGGTAAGCATCCGCGAGCACCATCGACGTCGGGTGAAGCGGGTGAGTCCCGCTCTTCCCGTGGTGAACCCCTTCAAGACGGCCAATCCCGAGAAGACTCCATAGAATATCTAGGGACAGTTAGGAGGGAACTGAGGGCGCTGTTCCTCACATTCCCGACCTTACTTTACTAAGATGGTCGGGGGGAAAAATTCGAGACCCCGTTTTAGAATTTTATTCAGCTTATGGATCGAGCTCGGAATCATCATCGGAATCCTGGTCGGATTTCGAGCTATCCCCCGAGCTTAGATCGGATGGTATAAACCCTTGCTACCTTTGTTGATTATTTTTTACGTCTGATATATATTATTATTATTTTTTTTTGCAGCAATGTCGAAGAGGATCAGCCTCAAGAAGCTCGGCGAGCCGGTGGAGAGATCCCGAGGTAAGAGTTCATCCAAAAAATCTGCTTTTCCTCCTGCAAAGGGGGTGGTTATTGGCGAGAAGCGCCCGGTGGATGAACCTCCCACCTCGCCGAGCAAGAAGGCGAAGTCCGGGGATGATTCCAAAGGCAAAGGGCAAGCCCCCATCCTTGAACCAAAAAAGAAGTCTGGTCCAGCATGCCATCCAGTGGCCCTTTCTTCGGGTCCTGGGGAGGGAAGCTCGCCCTCGTTGGGTACAGCTCTTGGTCCGAGGGCCTCCATTTTGGGGAGCCCTTCGGTGGCCGAGAAGATCCTTCGAGGGGTAATCCCTCCTACGGATCAAGAGAAGGTAGGGCAACTTTCTCTGGACCAGACTACCTCAAAATTTTTCCAAGCTCTCGGCCAGGTATTATTTTGATACTAACTTCTATTTGTTTTATCCTTTTGATCTGATTAGATTTGTTTGTAGCAGACGCTTGTGTTCGGATCTTCTCTGGCGGTGAAGAGCAGGAAGACAGTCGAGGAGGCAAGCTTTCAACAGGGGCGAGCTGCCTCTTTGGATACTGAATTTTCTCGCCTTCAGAAGTTATCCGCCGATCTGGAGCAGCAACTGGCCGAGGCCCGAGCTCGGGAACAACAAGTCGGCGACGAGTTCGCCAAACTTAAGGCTGAAAGGGACACCTTCTCCGATAGTCTGGCAAAGGCAGGGCTTCTGGTCGAGGATTTGAGGGGAAGAGTGGAACGTGCGGGGAAGCTAGCTGTTGAGGAATTTAAATCCTCGTCGAATTTCTCCGAGGCTATCGAAAGCTCATCCTCGAAGTATTTTGGCGAAGGGTTTGATTTCTGCAAACGTCAGATTCGCCACCACCATCCCGACCTAACCATAGATTTAAAGGAGATGCGTCTCGATCTCGACCTGCTTGCCTTGGAGGATGAAGAAGAAGGGAAGGGGGCGAGGAAGAAACGGTTGAAAAAGGAGATGCGAATCCCCCGGGCAACGCAGATCCTCAAGGCGATGACAACTCTCCCCCTTTATCATAAATGTAAAAATGTAATTTGGATTTATATATGAATATAAATATTGATTTCCTCCTCGGCAATTTTGAATGGATATATTTTTTTTGCAAGTTTGGCGATGTTCAATACTTTAGTTTGTGTATCCTTACATAATTCTTAACTAATGGCGAACTATTTTTAATTTTGGCGAGCAAGATGCCTTCATTAAGTGGTTTATGGCAATCTTGAATAGGCGATTAAGATGCCTCCGTCATCTTTTGATGAACTGGCGATCTCGATTAGGCGACCAAGATGCCTCTGTCATTTTTCGATGAACTGGCGATCTTGATTAGGCGACCTCCATCCTGCACTTTGTTATTGAAATAAACTGGAGAAGTTTTATTACTCGGAATAAAATCTAGGAGTTACAAGTATTTCGCCCAGGGGAGTTGTTATTGGAAATATTTCTTCAAATGCTCAGCGTTCCAAGGATGGGAGAGTGCTTTCCCCTTCATATCTTCTAGCCAATATGTCCCTGGTCTAGATACCTTGATGACTTTATAAGGGCTTTCCCATGTTGGTCCTAATTTCCCAGCATTTGGCTCTTTGGTTGATAGGGTAACTTTTCGCAGAACGAGGTCGCCAGGTAAAAATGATCTGTGTTTGACCATTCGATTAAAATATTTGGCGACCTGATGCTTGTATGCTGCTTGGCGTATTCCCGCTTGTTCCCGTTTTTTATCAAGGAGGTCAAGGTTGAGTCTCAGCTCACCTTCATTGCTATCCTTGTCAAAGTTTGAAGTTCTGAAACTCGGCATTCCGATTTCGACATGTACCACTGATTCAGTTCTATAAACCATGGAATAAGGCGTTTCACTAGTAGGAATCCTGCTAATCGTGTGATATGCCCATAATATACTCGGCAAGTCTTCCACCCACTCTCCTTTTGATTTCTCCAATCTCGTTTTTAAATTTCTTAGGATGATTCTATTGGTGACCTCTACTTGGCCATTGGCTTGAGGGTGACCGGGCGAGGAGAAATGATGTGATATGGCGAGGTCCATTTCCTAAACCCATCATTGTCGAATTGTTAAGCATTATCTGAGATGAGAACTTTGGGAATTCCAAACCGGCATACGATATCCTTCCACACAAAATTCTTCGTATTTTTTTCGGTGATTCTTGCTAACGGTTCTGCTTCTACCCACTTTGTGAAGTAATCAATAGCTACGATTAAGAACTTCCTCTGTAATGGAGCTTGAGGCAAAGGCCCTAGTATGTCGATCCCCCATTGGGCGAATGGTCACGGGCTGGTAATTGGCACCATCTCAGTATGGGGAAGGTGGTTGGATGGAGCGAACCTCTGGCATTTCTCACACTCCCTAGTGTATTTTGCTGCATCCTGTCCCATCTGGGGCCAGAAGTAGCCTTGGCGAATCGCCTTTCGTACCAGCGATCTCGCCCCCGAATGATTTCTGCAGATGCCTTCGTGGATTTCTCTCATCACATAATTGGCTTCCTCAGGTCGGAGACATCTTAGGAGGGGACCAGAGAAGGATCGTTTATATAAAATTCCATGAAGCAGGCAGAACCTTGCAGATCTATGGCGAATTCGGCGAGCTTGGAGTTTATCTGCCGGTAGTGTACCGCTCCGAAGGTAGGCGACGATCTCATCCATCCAGGTCGGGTTCATTTCTGTCGTACAGATGGATTTGGCGACCTCAATGCTTGGTTTGGACAAGAATTCCAAAGGTATACTTCTGTCCGATATAAAATCAAAAGTTGAAGCGAGATTGGTTAGGGCATCTGCTTTTCTGTTTTCTTCTCTGGGGATCTGTTGAATGGTGAACTTTTTGATCTTCTGAGTTAAGCATTTGACTTCATCCAAATAAGCTGTCATCCGTACGTCCCTGGCGAGGTAATCTCCCTGAACTTGGTTGGCCACTAATTGAGAATCACTGTAGGCTTCAATTGACTGGACTCCCAATCTTGTGGCGACCCGTAATCCGGCGAGGAGTGCTTCGTACTCAGCTTCGTTGTTGGTGACTTTAAACCCAATCCGTATAGCGTATTCCATCTGTTCACCTGTCGGAGTTTGGAGAACAAGCCCTGCACCGCATCCGTGTTGATTGGAAGACCCATCTACAAACAATTTCCATTTGTCAAGCGTTTCCCCCGAGCTGTCGAGACTGTTCTTCGAGCTTCCGAGGTCCTTTTCCAAGTTACGAATCTCTGCCTCCGAGAATTTTGGATTGGGTTCGTGAGTAGATTCAGCCACGAAGTCGGCTAAAGCCTGGGCTTTTATTGCCGTCCTCGGTTTGTAGTTAATATGGAATTCGCTCAACTCAATGGACCATTTCAGGAGTCTCCCCGAGGTATCTGGTCGTTGAAGAACTTGTTTCAACGGTTGATCAGTTAGCACGGCGATAGGATGGGCTTAAAAATAATGGCGAAGTTTTCTGGCGGCGATCAAGAGGGCGAAGGCGAGCTTTTCAATCATTACGTATCTGTTCTCAGCACCCATCAGGACCTTACTAACATAGTAAACCAATTTTTGGACATGGTCCTCTTCTCGGATGAGCACGGCGCTTACTGCTGTGGGCGAAACGGCGAGGTATATGAATAATTCTTCCCCCGTGGTCGGAACCACAAGCAGAGGAGGTGACCCTAAATACTTTTTGAGCTGTTAAAAAGCTTCCTCCGATTCTTCTGTCCATTGGAAATTTTGATTTTTCCTTAAGATTTTGAAGAACGGTAAACATTTGTCTGCTGATTTGGAAATAAATCGGTTGAGGGCGGCAACCCGCCCAGTTAACTGCTGGACTTCATGGATATTTCTGAGCGAGCTCATCCCGAGCAGAGCTTGAATTTGGTCTGGATTAGCTTCAATTCCACGTTTGGTTACTAAGAACCCTAAGAATTTTCCGGATGATACACCAAAAATGCATTTGAAAGGATTTAACATCATCTTGTGTTTTCTCAGAATGTTGAAAGCTTCTTCAAGGTGGAGGACGTGCTTTGCTGCTTCGAGGCTTTTCACGAGCATGTCGTCTATATATACTTCCATGATCTTTCCAATCAGCTCTTTGAACATCTTGTTCACCAATCTTTGATAAGTAGCCCCAGTATTTTTGAGACCAAATGGCATGACCTTGTAGCAATACAATCCTTGTTCCATGATAAAAGAAGTTTTTTCTACGTCGGGGGGAAACATCTTGATCTGGTGATATCCTGAGAAGGCATCCATGAAGCTAAGAAGCTTGTGCTTAGATGTGGCGTCGACTATTAAATCAATTTTTAGCAGTGAAAAACTGTCTTTTGGGCATGCTTTGTTGAGGTCAGTATAGTCCACGCATACTCTCCACTTCCTTCTCTTTTTTGGGGTGACGACGATATTAGCTAACCATTCCGGGTAGTGGGCTTCCTTGATAACTTTAGCTCTGATGAGTTTGGCGACTTCTTCGTCGATAACTCGAAGCTGCTCAGAGGTGAATTTTCTTCTCTTCTGGCGAACTGGAGGATTAGCCGGATTGATCTGTAATTTATGCATGGCGACCTGGGGATCTATCCCCGGGATGTCGCCTTGGGACCAGGCAAAAACATCGAAGTTTCTTTTTAAGAATTCTACTAAAGCACTGCGCAGTTCTTTGGTAAGTTCTGTTCCGATCATAACGTGGCGATCAGGATATTCCGGATGTATGAAAATCGAGGTAGTTTCTTCAAGGGGTTTAGTTTTTTCGGTTTCTCGGGGATCCATCAAGACAACCTGTTTCACCTCGTCCCTCAGAGGTTCCATCTCGCCATCGTAGATCGGTAATTGCTATTGGGCATTCTGTACTGGAGGGGTCTCGATCTTCATAGCTGAAATGAAACATTGTCTGGCTACTTTCTGGTCGCCCCGCACTTCACCCATTCCTACCGAAGTGGAGAACTTCATTTTCAGGTGGTAAGTTGAGGTGATCGCCCTAATTCCGCCTAGTGTTGGGCAACCTAAAATGGCATTGTAGGGGGAAGGACAATCAACCATGATGAAGTCCTGCCAAACGGTAGTTTGGCGAGGTTCTGTCCCCAAAGTAACCGGCAACTTAACCCATCCTAGTGGATGAGTCAGATTTCCTCCAAATCCCACCAAAGGTGTCAGGAAGGGCTGCAATTTGTCGAGCCCTATCTTCATTTTTTCGAATGCGGAGATGAACAGAATGTCGGCCTAGCTACCATTATCGACCAAAATTTTTTGGACGGTAAAATTGGCGATGATGGCTGAAACGACCAGGGCGTCGTCATGAGGCAGGTGCAGGCCTTTCAGGTCATCATTGTTGAAGGTAATTGGTGGGTGGACATCGGCCATGGGTGAGGAGAGATTGTAAACTTCTTCGGATAGCTTGTCTGCACTTCTGGCGTGCCTCTTTCTAGATGAATTCGAACTCCCTCCTGATCCAAACCCGCCGTGTATGACCTGAATGTCTCCAGCTGTAGGTCGATTGTCGCCATATCTTCTTTCCGGTGAATTGGGGGAAGGGCGATCTCCAACTTACTTTCTCAGATACCCTCTTTTGATGAGGTCGGCTATTTGCTCCTTTAGATGAAAGCAGTCTTCGGTGTTATGGCCATGGTCTCGGTGAAACTCGCAGTATTTGTTTTTATTTCTCTTCCGGGGATCAGTCTTGATTTTCGAGGGCCACTTGACGAACTCTTCATGCTTGATTTCTGTGAGGACTTGGGCAATAGAAGCATTAAGTGGAGGTAACACCAGCTCCGTGCGGCGAGGTGGAGTACGAGGTCGCCTATCACTGGTCCGCCTCGAGTCCCGATTAGGCTTCTTGCTCCTCCGTTCATCGTCCCTATAACCAGATCGCCTTGTATCAGGCTCTTTCCTCTTATGGTCCTCCTTTCCTCTTCGCCTCCGTTTGGCTTCGGCCAATTCCTCCGCGGTGATGTACTTATCGGCTTTACTTTGAAGGACGGACAATGTCTCCGGAACGTTCTTGGACAGAGAATCAAATAAGGGACCTGGGCGAAGCCCCTCCATCAATGCCATGACGACCACTTTGTCACTGGGATCTTCAACTTCTAATATGGCCTAGTTAAATCGTTTCACATAATCTTTCAAGTTCTCTGTTTCCTTCTGATGGATGGTGAAAAGATGGGATGCATTCTTCTGCCTTACCCTGCAGCTTATGAAATTAGCGACGAAAAGTCTGTTCAGTTCACCAAATGAATCTATGGTTCCGGGAGTCAACTTTCAGAACCATGATCTCGCCGACCCCTTCAATGTAGCAGAAAAAGCTTTACACATGACTTCGTCCGAGTAACCCTGGAGATGCATCAGACTTTTGTAAGAATCCAGGTGATCCATAGGATCCGTTTTGCCTTCATAGATCCCAAGCTGAGTAGGCAGTTTGAATCTGGATGACACCTTGGCTCTCATTATCCTCTAGGTAAAAGGCGGTTCAGTTTGCCTGATCAAAGCGTTTACAGTTATTGGGGCACCGGTCCCCATGTTGATGGCGTCCAGGCGAGCGTCCAGGTCCCTAATTTTTTGGGAAGTGGATATATCTTGTTCTTGATGGACCCGTCGAGGAGATCTATCTCGCCTTCCTCCTTCGCTTTCTAGTTCTGGCATCTTGCTGGATGATGACCCTAGTGATGGGCTTCTTGGGCTTCTCTCTCGTCGAGGGTGAGGGCTAGGAGAGAGACGGCGTCTGTCTCTTTCGGTGCTATGGTGACTTTGGGATACATTCCCTGATAGATGAGAACGACGAGGAGCCGGAGGAGGTGGTGGTGGTTGATTATTCGTGGTGAGGTGCTGTATAAGGAGGGCATTATTTTCGTTCATGATTCTCATTTGTTCAGCCATCCCTCGCATCTCATGATGAAGGCCCTCTAGATTTGGAGCTTGGCTAGTGTTGGCCATTGGACGAGCTCTATTATCCAAAGGGCTACTAGTGCTTGGTCTGGATAATAGTCGGTTACGCAGGTGCATGTGATCAAAAGAACTGTCGTTCCCACAGACGGCACCAAACTGTTGTGGTAAAAATCTGGGAGAGCAACCAACAGTCAGAATTGCTCCTCGGCCTCGGTGCTGGACCTCGGCTAAAGCTAGGCGACCTGCACAGCAACGAGCAATAGTAATCGGCCGGGGTGAGGCCGCTCAAAACCCCTCCGGCGTGTGTATCAGACCAAGGCTATCAGGAGATAATTATAAGCAACTATGGGCGAGCACAATAGTAAATGTGTATGTGGTACCTGTATTGAGTATACCTTTTTGATTATGGGGAGCGACCTTTATATAGACAAGAGAACTGAGTCGTGTCAGTGTAGTATGGCGAATTCCTCGGAAGGATAAGCATGGGAGGATAACCCAATCAAATCTGGAGATTAATCAGGAGGCTGCCAACTGGTGATCCATCCGTGATTATAGGTGTCGTTGTTGAGTTGGAGTCTATTGGAGACAGTTCTCTTGTAGAGGTGGAACTCTTTATGGAGATGGACTTTAATCAGGTACAAGAGTGGTGATAGCAGACCTCTAATGGAGATGGAGTCCTTATAGAGAAGTCTTTGAGAAGACGTCTCTGCCTTGGGCGAGGTAGATCATTTCGCCCTATGGCGATATGGAGGGAATATGTAAATGGAATGGAGCTCAATTTATTAACAATATGAGGCGACCTGGAAGGTGAGTTTGGAGATGTTGGGCGACGTGCCTTGCTCGGAATATCTTATGATTCAGGACTTGTTCGAATTATTCCACATCACTATCCACTTACTTGACTAAATACCTTATAGGTTATTCGTGTAAAGTTACAAAACATTTTTTGCATTAAATTCCAGTGTGTTTTAGGAATCATTAAATGAAAGGATAATCTTAAAAATTTATTATTTTACCACATCTGTTAAGACTTTGCCAATTGCAGCGCTATAAAAGTTTTGTTTTTATTATCGAAGCTCTCTCATACAAATTATCTTCTATTGCACTTGTAATTTTATTATTTCTTAATAAAAACTTTACTTTGCTAATAAAAAAATAAAGACAAAAAATAGAATATTTTTCAACTAAAAAAATGGGTATGAAAATCATTTCTCAATTTTTTTTAATAACTCGATAAACGATCCAAGAACCGATTAATCCGAGTGACTAACCAAAACCAAGATTGAACGTGGTATGAAATGTGGCCAAATTTTCACTCCCCCCGACCAAACCCTCTGGTTAATCTTCGATTAATTTTACACGGAACGATAAAATCGTGGTTCCCACCCTCAAACTCTCACTATCTATTTTTTGGATAAGATTTCAATACATTGAAAAAGTTGAGGTATGTTCGTTACGTACAAAGACCTCAGTTTGTTGTCATAATAGACTTTCTGAACCATGGGATCATCTGTACACAAATCAAAATTGTGCTTTCTGTCTCAGCAACCGCAACTATGAGCTGGTAGATAAAAATATTTAAGGTACCTTTTTTTTAAATTAATTTAACATTTTTTGTACATGTTTGTGAATTTTTCAAATTTAGGAATTTTTTTTGCTTATTTTATCAAAATCTTATACTGCGCGGGTACTTCTTGACAAGAACAAAATGAAAAGAAAATTTGATATTTACCTAAAAAATGAAGCTATTTTCTTTTTCAACAACCGCAACTTGGAGGTGGTCGAATAGGTAATATTCATGGTCAGTTATGCAAAAACAAAAAAAGATAGGGGAATTATTTACAAATCAATAACAAGTATTATCAAGTAAGTTGATTTAAAGAAAATTTTTAAGCACACTGAAAAGATCATTTATATAAAAAAATTATTAATCAGATATACAGTTAGTCATGTGATTGAAACACCTTTGTTTGGAAAAAAAAATGAATGACTTATCCTCAAAATTAAATTTGTTATGCCAACAAAAATAATATAATCAAGATGCCAGCTCTACCTCATTAACTTGATTAAATTTCTGCATGGATAATCGTCTTGGCGAGTCTTACAATTGAACAACAATTTATATTATCGATGTGGATTTATAGTGGGCTCATAATATTCTAACTTTACTGTAAAATTTAAACCCTAAATTTTATATTAGCTTTGCCCTTCATTTATTTGCTCAAGTTTGTTAGGCCATGGCGCCTTTTTTAGTTGGGTTGGGGCAACCATGGATCTTCTCATATTTTATCCTGGACAAAAGAACAAAATCTTGCTACAGATAAGATTAAGATTCTTGTGTAATATGCAAATTTAAAATATCTGTTATATTTGTTTTATTATGCATAAAAATTAAAAAAAAAAAAGAATTTTCTTCGGATGCATCTGATTAGGAAGAGAATTTTACAACAGTGGCATTTATGCTTTCATATTAAACAATTTAAAAAAAATCATTAGTTTGGATATTATAAAGGGGGAAATTACACTTACCTCCCTGTGGTTTGACCCCAAAATACATAACTCCCATGTAGTTTAAAATCAAACAGATGATCCCCTGTGGTTTGAACTTTTAACACATAACCCCCATGTGGGTTAAAATCGACACATAACTATCATGTGGTTTGAGAAAAAAATACATAACCTCCCTGTAGTATGGATTAATTTGTCAATTGAAAAAAAATACATTTTATGTTCGATTTTGGTAATTTTATGTTCAAAAAAATAATTTTGATAATTTTTTTTGCAAAGTATGCCCAAATTATTCCTTCTATGTATTGAATGTTGTGAACGGGACTCGAAATAACACAAAAAATTATTTTTTTGAACATAAAATTATCAAAATCGAACATAAAATGCTATTTTTTTAATTGGCAGATTGATCCAAACTACAGGGAGGTTATGTATTTTTTTTTCAAACCACAGGGTAGTTATGTGTCGATTTTAAACCACATGGAGTTATGTGTTTTTGGATCAAATCACAGGGAGATAAAGTGTAATTTCCCCTACTTTTTAACGTTTTCAATCTTTTCTTTTTCCGATGGGATGTTGTGAATCTTATGTTTTATTACTTTTGTGCATATTGCCCAAAAACACAAACAAGAAGAAATTAATAAATAAAATAAATTCAATACATGAAAAGAACAACCTATGAAGTAGGTGCTTGTTGGTCTGAATTTAAATAACTATCGTCTATACATATATAATTATGCATATTAAGATTTCCAAACAACGAAAAGCAAATACATGAATTTTACAAAATCCATTGAATATTTCATGCATGTAGAGTTGGGACTATGATTCATTACATGTTCTACATTCACCTAAATGTTGTCATTTAGCTGCAGGTTCTTTTGAATAATAAGCTTGGATTTAATAAAGTTGAATACTACTACTTTCTACATAAAATTTATACAAAAAATATTCTATATATAAAATGAAGTGTGATGCAGGGATAACGTGATGGGTGAAAGTTAATCCAAATAAACACACACAATACAATACGAGAAACTAATTATCTGAAATATTCTGTAATATTATTAATCAAAAAATTATTTAGGACAAATGTTCTTACAATACTTATAAGCCCCAAAACTCTAATTATCAAAATTAAATTAAAAAATTAAAAAATTAAGAAAAATTACCCAAAAAAAAATTAATAAAATTAGAACTAAATCTAGATTCTAGATACCTAAAGAATAATATACCAAAAAATTTAGCCTAAATCGGAATTATATGGACCAACTTATTAAGGAAATAAATCTTTCCTAAAACGGCAAAATCGCCTTTTCGAGGCCTAAACGGTAGAATTTGCCCAAAATTCAATGTATATCACAGCAAATTTGTGAGTATTGCTCGTTGAACTATTTCCCATCAGATTAGGGTTTCCTGATCCAAATTTTATGGAACTCCGAATATGAATAGAACCGATCTGCATCGTTCTCCCCGGGTTGAAAAAATTCGTCCTCGAGTTTGGATTCTAAAGACATACTCTGAATTTTCTAACCTAAGTCACAACCTCCATCCAATCTGTCTATTGAGTCAAAATAAAATGCTCCATGATCAATTTTTTGATAAACCATCAAGAAGAAAACTTGGTAGCCACAAAATCGAACGGATCTTCATTGTAATAATTCTCTTGAATGTCTTCAAAGCAATCAACTTGAAGCATTTCCTTTTGCAAATATAATTTCTCATCATCTTCCATTTTAGTTTCTTCTTTAATGTGTATTTCTTCTTGAATATATAGTTCTTGCTCAATGAAAGTTTCTTCATCAAAACTTGGTAGCTTGCTCAAATCAACAACTAGACTTGAAGTAGGTGTTGATGTGAATAAACAATCATTATTAAATACATCACCATTGTCAGGGTAATCATCACAAATTGGTGATGAATTTCAATCCAAAAATTCATCAAGCATTAAATTGCCCTTAAATTCATAGACGTCAATTTTTAACGCAGATTCTCAATGAGAATCACGGTTGTTTGTGATAACTCTCCGTTCCAAATTCTGTAATCTCTGGTACGTCTCGCGTGAATAGTTATGGGATAAGAAAGCAGTTCTCAGATGCTTCTTCATTTTTTTTCACAAACTAATCTTCTATTTTCCTTGTTGATTTTTGGTGAGTTTGGTTTGCTGCCACCATGCAGCAGCTCTGCCTCAGAACCGGTAGCCACCAAATGCACCCGCTTCTCATCGGGCACTTCTTTAAACTCTAAAATATTCTAAGCAGTATTGACCCAATTCAAGAAATCCTCTACCACCAACCCTACATGAAATTCTGGGATGTCTATCTTCAATCTTGCCTCCCAACGGGAATCACAGTTGTTTGGGATAAATCTTCGTTCCCCCCTTTCCCTTGGTGGGTAATTGCCAAAAGTGTTGGAGGCCTCATCATCAAAAATCTCCACATCTAAAGCACGTTTTCTTGGATGATGGTGAGATTGACGTCCAACTTGCAAGACAACAAACTGAGTCAACATAGTCTCTTGTAGTTGATCCAATCGCTGCTCCAATAGTTGGAACCGCTCCTTAGTAGTCGCATCGCGACCAACATCGTCACCATCATAAACATCTGCAAGGTTAGCCATTCGTGCATCACCTCCTCGGTCTCGATCTGCAGCACCACCGTGAACCATGATCGACTCTGTTACCAACTGATGCAGGGATAACGTGATGGGTGAAAGCTAATCCAAACAAACACACACAACACAATACGAGAAACTAATTCTATAAAATATTCTGTAATATTATTAATCAAAAAACTACTTAGGACGAAGGTCCTTACAATACTTATAAGTCCAAAAATCCTAATTACCAAAATTAAACCCAAAAATTAGAAAATTAAGAAAATTATCAAAAAAAAAAAATCAAATTAGGACTAAATCTAGATTCTAGACACTAAAGAATCATATACCAAAAAATTTAGCCTAAATCGGAATTATATAGACCAACTTATTAAGGAAATGAATCTTTCCTAAAATGGCAAAATCGCCTTTTCGAGGCCTAAATGGTGGAATTTGCTTAAAATTTAACGTACATCACAGCAAATCTATGAGTATTGCTCATTGGGCTGTTTTTCATCAGACTAGGGTCTTCCGGCCCAAATTTTATGGAACTCCGACATAAATGGGACCGATATGCATCAAAGTGGGTTGAAATTATGTAAGCATCGAGTCAAAAATCAATTGACGATAGGTGCAGCTGTGTTTAGATCATTATTTCTACCAAATTTGGTGGATTTGATAACTGATGTAGAACAAGTTTAATAATTCTCGACACGTGCAACCCAAATATACGTAGAGGTGACTGAGAGATAGACAAAACCAAATAGAAAGACTCAGTAGAGAATTGGACAAAGAAAACAAATGAAAGTGTTAGATTTGTTTGACATTGGTTATCTTGGCGTATCCAATGATCTAAATTAAAGGTTATATTACCTATTGTAAATCGATTTTAGGTTGAATACCTCAAATACATTTTGGTTAATAAAAAACATCTAAGATCTACATTATTCTGTACACATTCCTGTTTAGTATTTAGCTATATATATAGCTAAACAGGAATGAAATATTTAGTTTGAATGAAATATAGCCAATGGGAATGAATTAATGCATGAGCTACTTTGTAAAGGAAATCAAATAATGGGATGTCATAGCACAGATTCATAGCATATACTTGTACGCATTACTTACCTCAATTCGCACTTGATCCATTAATTGCAGTGGATCAAAGGCATAAGATCCCTTTGAAAATGGGGTCCTGAGAAGCCACTTTGTTTGTTCTAAGCTTTAAGATTGAAAAGAAAGACATTTGAACATCGTGTGCATAAACAATAGTCGGCCGCAAGTGCAGAAGTAGTTTTTCTTATTATAAGAACTTCTCCGTTGGCTTCAAAAA
>BRYE01000027.1:18386812-18391812 GCA_030159115.1 Actinidia arguta var. hypoleuca | reverse complement strand
AAAACCACACATCGGGCCCCTTAATTTCCATGCCCCATAACCATTTTATGTTGTAGAAATAAATTAAAGCCACAGTACTATCACACCACCATGTATGATTGTTTTTTTTTCTTTTTTTAATACCTTCGTCATGTATGTAAGAGAGAGGGTGCACAAAGGAATAACGATTTCGAGGGGGCTAGGGAGGGGAGAGGGGACGTTGGATTTTGGATAGACTTAGGTTGTATTAAGATCAAGGATTTAATGGGAGAAGGAAAATAATGAAAAAATTAGAGGGTCCGACTGTTCGAGACAATTAGATCTTCTATTTTTTCCCCCTTTTTTTCCCCTTTTCCTCGTCAAATGCATAATTCGAACACTAATTTTAGGGCTTTCAACTTCGATTGGCAAAAGAATATGAAGATTTATTGTCTTTTAAAATCTAATCGATCTTTGACTTGGAAATTTTTGTACTAGAATAGGAGTGCAACACAATTTTCATTAAATTGGATTGAAAATTTGACTAAAGGTAGGTAAGCCAAATATAGCCAAAAACATGAAGATGCAATCTAGCTTTGCTATCGTGTCTCGAGTGGTCAAGTGGAAGTTTAACCACGACTAAAGCGCTTATCTCCCAAGGTCACAGGTTCAGATTCCTTGCCAATAACTTTCGGGGCTAGTCCATAAGAGACTTTGCCCCGACTTTAATTAATCGGGTCCTCGTTAGTAGACGGTGGGATTAATCACTTGAATTAATTGGTCTTTTACAGCGGTTATGAAGTTATGAAAAAAAAATCCTATGTTATCGTGTCCAGATTTTTATTATTTCGTTTTAATCTTATTATATTCGAGTTAATTCTTTTGCTTATCAAAAACAAGTAGCTATATATTTTTAAAAGCAATATGCTCCAAACCCAAATTGAAAAACCTAGCCTATGTCTATGTTTTATCGAAAAATCTAAACTCTACAATATTAATTTAAGATATTACGATTATGGGCAATATTGTATGATCCAAGACAGAAAGAGAACAAACCATTCAATCACGTACACACTAGAATTTTTTCGTAAAAATTCTTGAATGAGAGAAAAATCACGTGTCTCCTTTGCCGGACAAAGATCATGCACTATAGTTTAATGTTCAAATAGTTACAAGACTCTTTCTAATCAAAACCTATCAATTCCTAGATCTAATAATTGTCTAGATCTTACTCATATCCACGATTCACCGTCTCTGTGCTTGACCACCGTTCAGATCGCCTTAAAATGGATTTCACACCTTGAACTACTTCAATAATCTTGATTTCTTCAATTTGGTTGAAGAAAATTAATGCTAAGATTTGTTTCTGAGCTTATTGGAAGATAGATAATAATTTTCTCTAGGGTTTTATGATGGAGGCAACTCAGATATATTTTTGGGAAAGTGTGTTAGGCTTTTTATAAGTGCAAAAACCCTGATAGCACGATTTTTTAAGTTGCAGATTTCACGCATCTCGCTCCAGCAAAATCTTGCGAGGATCCCGCGAGCTCATCATAGATTTTTGCTAGCTCTCAGTATTTACCCTCGAGATCCCTCGACATCTCTCAAGGTAACCATGAGGTCTTGATTAAATTCTAGCCCACTGTATTTGCCCTCAAAATTCCTTGGCATCCCTCGAAGTCCTCTTCATCGTGTTGACCCAATAGGCAACCCAAGAGGGGGGGTGAATTGGGTTTTTAAAACTTAATTGGTGATTTATAATTAATTTCTTTAATAACAATAAATGTAAATATGCTATAATAAGTTTAATGCAAGAAATGGAATAAAGAAGCAATAGCAATAATAGGAGAGAGCACACCAGATTTACCGAGGTTCGATCACAACTTGTGATCTACGTCTTCCCAAGACCTTCTCAAGATCTTCTTCCACTATTTGTAATCCGCAACTACAACGTGGGGGTTGGTTGTTCAAGTGCCCAACTCACTTTTACACCAAGTGGTTTTGTCCAAGCTCCACTTAAACTTTTTAGTGTTTTACTTACAAGAGGAAACACTCAAACTCTTAAGTGTTTGGCTTTCAACAAGAGAAACACTCAAAAACTCTCACCAAGTATTTTTGATCAAGTCACACTCAAACTTACAAGGATGGAAATATAGAGGTGTTTTAAGATGATCAATGACTCTCTCAAATAGAGTGGATAAGAATGAAATATCACAATCAATGCTCACACAAAGGGACAAAAAGAATATTCAAGGATTCTTGACTTTGAAGCTTGTTGGATGAATCAAATATATGTTTAGGATTGTTCCCTTGTGTGTTAAATGCCCTTGGAGACTTGTATTTAATGGCTTGAGTGAAGATTGTACCGTTGGTGGTAGTTGGGAGGCCATTAATGCTGTATCAGATATCTCTGCGTTTGAAAATATTCCCGTTGGGTGTCGACACTTTCCATGTGTCGACACATTGCTTCATGGTGTCGACACGTCAAGTTTTCTGTTCTTGCCTTAAAACTGTCTCCAGGTGCTGATCTCGGTGTCGACACTTCACATCAGAAAATCTTTCTTTGGCTACTGACTTTTGGTTCTGATGTAGGTGTCGACACTTCTTTTTATCAGGATTCTGTTTTTAGCTACTGACATTTGGTGCTGATGAAGGTGTCGACACTTCTCTTCTTCAGGATTCTGTTTTCAGCTACTGACATTTGGTGCTGATGTAGGTGTCGACACTTCTCTTCTTCCGGATTTTGTTTTCAGCTACTGACATTTGGTGTCGATACAGGTGTCGACACTTTGTCTTCAAAAGTCTTCAGTGAGAAGCTACTGACATTTGGTGTCGATACATGGTGTCGACACTTTGTCTTCAAAAGTCTTCAGTGAGTAGCTATTGACATTTGGTGTCGATACATGGTGTCGACACTTTGTCTCAAAAGTCTTCAGTGAGTAGCAACTGACATTTGGTGTCGATACATGGTGTCAACACTTCTTCCCTCAGATTCTGATTTTCGGTTACTGACTTTTGGGGTCGACACTTATACACAGGGTGTCGACACTTCCATCCAGAATGCGTTCCATCTATTCTTTGATAATCCAAGCGTTAAGTTGCTTATCTTTCTTTATGATGTTCTTCCATGGATTTACAAGATCTTTGTTCATCTTTATCAAAACCAGAATGATGAGTTATTCAGGTCTTTCACCTATTTGATCATATTGGCTTCTAGGCTCAAGGTGTCGACACTTTAGAATAAGGTGTCGACACTTTCTGTTAGAAAGTGTTTAAGAAGCTTTCTTTGATCAGTTGAGTTGTAGGTCGCTATGTTTCTTTGTTGCACGCTTAGTAAACATATTAAACATTAATAAATGGTTTTGTTATCATCGAAATCGAGGCTTGATTCAACATTCTCCCCCTTTTTGATGATGACAAAACATGAACACGAAGATTATGTAAAATTCCATTTCGTATTGTATTACACTATGTATTGCTTCCCCTTTCTTATCTCCCCCTATCTTTTGTACTATGTACCATCTTTCTCCCCCTTTTTGTCAATTCATCAAAAAAAAAAAGGGTAGCATACAATGACTCGAATGAGGAACAAATTATAACCAATATCATTCATGCCCATTTATGTACTGAGATACCATCATTTGACACAAGCATGTGCACTGAGATAAACACGATGTCATATAGCGAATTCATAAGATCAATCACACTATTTTCATTCCATAATTCATAAGCCATAAACATAAACCATTGTTCATCCAACTTAAATCAAGGCTTACCAATCATATCATATGACATAAACATTTAGAAGTTAAATCATCAGCCATACATATTGTTCAAAACAAAAAACATATTGTTAGAGAATCATAATTCATATACATTAGATTACATAACACATTTTTCCAAAACAAAGCACAGGGATTTATGGAGAGGGTGAGGTGGACGACGCATTATGGACAGGTGTGGAGGGGGCTGGAGATGGAGATGGAGATAGTTCTAGAGCCGTTTCTGGAGTGTTTTTGAATTTTGATCGCAGTTCCCAATTTCGGGTACTGTATCGTCGTTGTGTAGCGCGAGAGATGAGTGGAGCAGCATTCGAATCAGTCTCGGAGGAGTCACCAAGATTTGCATTGCTGCCATCTTTCTTTTCTTCCTCCTTTTCTACTTCCTCATCTTCCTTCTCCTTTTCTTTGCTTTCTTCCCCTTCTTCACTCTTGTTTACCTCCCCCTCGTCCGAACTTTCACTGTCCTCAGATGATTTCTTTCCTTTGCTCACCATATTTGACAGGTTTCAGATTTTCTTTTCACACACCACTAATCGAAACGCCATATTATCGACCTTTGTATGCAATAGGGTTATTGATTCAGTCATTTTGATCATGAATATATGCATTTTATTTTCAAAACTTCCTTCTTCACTGGCTTCTTCTCCTCCCATTTTCTTCTTCCCTTTTGAACTACCACCTGTCTCAATTCTCTTAGTTGATTTCGAAATCCATTTGTTTCCAACTAACTCATATCCCATGCATTTCAGAGTTTTCTCATTATACTCATCGCTTACAGCCTTTGGGATTCTTATGGCTTCATCGTCCAAGTCAATTTGAAGATATTTAAAAATTCTTGTTAGGAGCATTCCATAAGGTAAGCTTACCTTCTTGATGGTGGCTTTGAACATTTGGTCTAGAATGAACAGGGCCAAATCAATTTTTTAACCAGTAACATATGCCCAAAGGAAAAATAGTTCCCTATCCGATACGTATTCAAATTTTTCCGTCTTGGGAATCAAAATCGTGCAAATGAAATGGTGCACTAATCTTAACTCTAAGGGTAGCGTATTAGCCTTTGGTTGTGCGGCTAAATTCACATCATTACCATAGACGGCCTGCATTTGTTGTTTCCTTGTAATACTATGCCTGCCTATTTCGCCTTCAGATTTGATTCCCAATATTTTTCGAATTGTCAGTCGGTCCAGTGTTATATGAGTTCCTTTCACGTAGCTTTTTATTTCATCGGAGTGGAGTCCTCGTGATGCATTGGCATAAAAG
>BRYE01000027.1:18376812-18379312 GCA_030159115.1 Actinidia arguta var. hypoleuca | reverse complement strand
AAAACTTTCCGAATGCTTGTGATTGATAACTCAAATTCCCAAATTACATCAAATAAGACATATCACAAATTTTTTATAATTACATAACCTTTCACAAACCACTAGGGAGTTAAAAAATCTACACTTAGTGTGGGGGGTTGAAGATGAGAGGAAACTGAATACAGACGATAACGGTGGTAAACAAGCGGATTTCGATGGTTAGACTATTTGGAACTATTTCGGGGACTTTTCTCCATTTGGAAAGTTAGTAACTAGAAAGAAGAGAGAGTGCAAAAGCAAGGTTCTTGACTCTGTCTTAGAGAGAGAAAGTCGAGAGAGAGAGAGAGTCAGGATCATTTACTTGTGAGAGATGATATGTCCTCTTTTATAGTTCAGCTCGGTGCTTGTGAGGATGTGTCAAGTGCCATGTCAGCAAGTAGATGACTGACTCAATCATGCCATAAGGCAGTTGGTAGCTAGCCCATCGCATTATCGGAGTTTTAACCCAAGCGTGTGGGTAGCAGAGGAAACTTGCCGTGTACGTTGCCCTCTGACTCTAAACCTAGCCTTGGGCATCTCTGCCAAGATAAGTACATCGACCGAGCTCTTGCGTTAAGGTGCCAATCGAACTTATTATGAAGCGATAGTCTCACGGCGATGCTCGCCTAAGCTCGGTTGGGAATAAAATAAGATATTTTATCCTATAACATTTAGGAACCTTTTTTTTTTAGCATAGGAGACTTCGAATGCTATTTTCTACAAGTCTATCATTGTAAAAAAAACTCTATTGTCTCCGAATTTGAATCAAAAAGTATTTTGCGAATTTAAAAATAGTTAGTACAAATTCATTTGGATATATCATTTCATATACTTAAGTGAATTTGAATTATTTATTTTAAATTCAAATTTTTTTTTAATTCAAATTCAAAAACTGAAACATTGTTGCCGTTGTAAACTTACAGAAACGTTACTTTTTGAAGGCGACAGATACCGAATGCGACGACTGTTAGATGAGACTTCCAAATCTAATGCATTCTTGCGAATTTGCGATGATAGTGCGCCTAGAAAAGCCAGCGAAGAAGTCGCCATCACTGAGGCTAACACATAACCTAACCGATGAACTTGTAAAAGAACAAGTCAAATTACAACCAAGTCGTCTTAAATGTGGTTGGTGTAATCACAACCTTGGAAAAACAAAATGTTACGAGAGCTACTATCCCTTAACCACTAACTTATTTCTAGCAAATAGAAAATAACAGCATAGTTACTTTAATAAAAATTAGTACATAACACAACCATTCGAACAAGCAAGTAATTTTATGGTGATCCTAATTTAGGTAATATCATAGTTATTTAGTTTTATGTACCCAGTATACAAGTTGTAGGCTGGAGGTATATGTATTGTTGGAATGTCACTTAGAGGACTAGTTTCTTTCAAAACAAAAGTAAAAATATCAGACATTCGTGTAGATACGCTCCTTGTATTTAAGGGTGAACCGCAAATGAATATGTGAGTCAAATATAAGTCGCAAATTATATTTTGCACTTCTAAGCTTTTACTAAAATCTCACTCTGTAACCCTTACTATTAATTGTGTGTTTAAAGCCCTTAAAGATCAAGTATCAGTGTTGTCCTTATGTGTATCTTTCATTCGATTAAGGTCCACATGGCTTGTTTCTGTAAAGTGACATGGTCTCTTTCTATCGCCAAATTTAATAGCTGATGAACGGAAGTGCCATATTGATAGTTGACTGCCACAATTAAATACCAAGGGTGCAAAGTAAGATTTTGTCCAAAGTGCAGAGGGAACTGGCGTAATTTACCCTTGGATAAGTACTGAATTCCATGGTCTTTATAAGCTGCATTACACAATAAAAGCAATGCCAAGGGGCTAAACTCTCCACCACCAGGTCCACCACCACCCACCACCATTACGCCGCCATTACTTCATTTCCAATATTTTCCGGGGAATTTTAAGGAAAAAAGCGGTATCCGGTCACTCACCTAGATTTCCCAATCCCTCATCACATTCCAAACATGGCCAAAATTGTTATTTCCCTCCTAGCCCCTATAGAGGAGCTGATTTTTTGTATTTCATTTGTGACAGTTTTTGGCATCCTCCAACTGCCATATGAGAAAATTGGCGGTAACCCTATCCCAACGGTCATATTTAAGGACAAGTCCTCCTTCTTTCATGCTTTTCTACTGTGTCTCAATTTCGCCTTCACGGGGGCTGTCATAACAATTTCGCTCCGCGAGGGTTACCCAAAAGTCGCAAGGCAGGGTCGCCGTCTCGCCGTTGCTTGCATGGCAGTGGCGGGAGGGATACTGATGTGGTTGGTTGTACCTTCGTGTTTCGCTGTGGTGGCAGCAACTTCGTGCCGTCAATTCAGCACATAATACGATGGCAACTCTGGTTGCTTAGCCTCCAATTTCAGCTCAAAATTTCACGATGGGTGTGGTGCCACTGTCAATTAGAAAAAATCAGTGGGTTTGGTGGTAATTTGCCAGATTTGGGGTG
>BRYE01000027.1:18349312-18371812 GCA_030159115.1 Actinidia arguta var. hypoleuca | reverse complement strand
TTCGGAGATGATCGCCTTTTACCTTGGTCAAGAGGGTTCGGACAAGACCTTGTGACCTCGTTTTACCTCGGTCAAGAGGGTTTGGAGATGACCTCACTTTTTCTCGGTCAAGAGGGTTCGGAGATGACCTCATTTTTCCTATGCAAGAGGGTTCGGAGATGACCTCGTTTTACCTTGGTCAAGAGGGTTTGGAGATAACCTCGTTTTTCCTCTGTTCGGCCATACCATGTATCTCATAGTAGAGTTCCTCTAGATCCGGAGCTTGGCTGATATTGGCCATTGGATGAGCTCTATAATCTGAAGGGCTGCTGACACTTGGTCTGGGTATCAATCGGTTGTGCAGGTGCATAGAAAATTAAGAACTATCGTTCCCACAGACGGCGCCAACCTATTATGGTAAAAATCTAGTAGAGCAACCAATAGTCAGAATTGCTCCACAGCCTTGTCACTGGACCTCGGCTAAAACTGGGGCGACCTGCGCAACAATGAACAAACGTAATCGACCGGGGTGAGGCCGCTCAAAACTCCTACGGCGTGTGTATCAGACCAAGGTGATCAGGAGATAATTAAAGGCAATATGGGTGAGCACAATAGTATATGTGTTTGTGGTGCCTGTGTTGAGCGTACCTTTTTGTAATGGAAGAGCGGCCTTTATATAAACGGAGTAATGAGCCGTGTAGGTGGATCACGGCGAGTTCCTCGGAAGGATAAGTATGGAAGAATATCTCAAAAGTATCAAAGATAACATAGGAAGCTGCCAATTGATGAACAACCCGCATTTATAGGTGTTGTGATGGAGCTGGAGTCTATTGAAGATAGTTCTCATGTAGCGATAGAATTCTCACGGAGGTAGACTCTGATCAGGTGTAGGAATGATGGAGAAGGAGTCTTATGATAACAGACTTCTAATCGGAGATGGAGTCCTTTTGGAGAATCAAGTCTTCATGGAGATGGTCTCTGACTCGGCGAGATAGATTACCTCGCTCTATGGCGATCTAGAGAGCAATTTATGTGTAGGCGAAGTGGAGCTCAGTTGTTTTTAACAATTTAGGCGACCAGGAATGTGGACGCTATGAACCCTCGGGCGACGTGTGCCACTTAGAGGGGTGGTGTTTATATTTGGTTTATATTTCCCACATCAATAGTGTTTAATGGCAACAAAACTCTACCCTTGTCTTCGACGTTTGTAATTCTTTTAGGGTCAAAATCTTGTACAAATTTCATCGGCATTATCAAATTGTATCCAAACGGAGGATTCGAAATTCATAGAGATTTGAAATACTTATGTTGTGTTTGTATCAAAGATTTTGTGAGGGAAAAAAAAATAAAAAAAGTATTAGATCCAATGGTTCTGAACGGTTAGATCGTATAAATTTTTTTTAATTTTTTTTTTCTCATCAAATCTGTAATCCAAACAGAGCCATAAGGATTTAAAATCTCCACGTATTTAAATTCCACATATTCAAATGGAACCGTATTTTGGAGAGAGAGAGTCAAGCGATGAGAGAGAAGATAAGAGTGAAGTGTTGAAGACTAGCCAAATACCCCAAACCCTACCCAAACTATATATATATATACATACAATAAAGAGAGTTAGGATTATGAATAAAGAGAATTAGGATGAAAAAAAATATGCATTATAAATTTCGTTGAATTGATTTTTTTTTATTATAGTGTGTGATGTATAAATTAGATGAGGAATGATGTGTAATAAGTGGTGTATTTAAAATATTTTCTATTGTATGTTGGAATTTGATATGTGAATAGGTTAAATTTATACTTTTGTTTCTTTTTGTTTTTTAAGATTCAAGTATTGGGTATATCCAAATTACCCAATATCCGATTGAGTTTGGGATTGGTAGGCATAACTAATACCCGTCAGTATTGGGTATGGATATATGGATGAAAGTGAGTTTCAAGCATGCGTATGGTCTATATGGAGAATGTTCCCCTTGCGATTTGGATTGAATTGCTAATTCCAATTAATTGGAATATGTTATCCAATATGAACTTCTAGTATTCTCCATATAGTTTTTATTGACAAGAACAAAGTATTCTCCATAGTTCCATGACTATTAACGAAAACAAATCCCAAGGACTTGTCCTTTAGTTTTGGAACTGAAGTACTTGTAGGCAAAAACAAATAGAGAGAAAGGCATAAACCTAGTGATCCAACTGGAACCGGTAGCAATGGTGAAACCGTAAATGATAATGACTAGTATGCACTATGGGACGATTGAACGAGAAAGAGTTGGGGTCACGAGAGAGGAGAAATCTCCTGATAACAGTAGTAGGTAACAGTTGTTTTAACAGCAGACTCGGCATCCACATTCAGATGAGTCATGTATGACAGAGAATTGAAGTTTTCTTCGCTGATATGGAATTATGATGCACGTGCGTGCAGACAGTTGGATAGGTATGCAGATAATTCAGTTTGAATACAGAGTTAAGTCTAAACCAATGCACTTATACAGGAAGTAAAATTACGTTCAGAAGATAGTTGAAATGCCAAGCACATCGATAGTAATGAAAAATGTGCCGTTATGCAGTGGGTACATTTTTATATGTTGCCAGCCAAATTTAACAGCAGCAGCTCAACTCCAGATGGTAGGACGAACAATTTGCAACTTCAAACACGACTAACTGTCGAAGAGAATTTTGAAGGATTAACTAATGGACATGGCGTAAACACAAACACAACTCAAATAATAATAATTCAACCGGCCGATTTGGAGGGGCTCTCCACAAGACGCAAGAAGTTGACCAAAAAGAATTAAAAGATGATAATAATCGACTACACAGGAAGAAAAAAAAAAAATACAATGAATCTCATTAACTCAAATGTGAACACAATAAATCCTACACTTTGTTTGGAGTTAATGATATTTTTCTGGTATAGGATTTGAATTTTTATACTCTCACCCCACAACTTTTTATGCATCTCATTTTTCTTTTGTGCAAATCTCTATGATTTCATTCTCATCTTCCACCCTTCATGCTTGTCAAATTTTAGGTCAATTGAAGAGAAAAGCAATCTCATCATATGCAAGCATGCAAGTCAAGTGAACAAATAAACAAAAGAAAGAGATGAAAAGCAAAAATAAATAAATAAGCAAAATAAAAATGACACCTATAACATAATTAACCCAAATAAAATTGTGCATTTTGTACATGTCAGAGTGATGCATTTCCATTCATGAAAGACTGACTGTCTATGAGTTTTGTTCCTGTATGAAGTCAATTACTTGGCTACAATTGTTTGAGTTATAACGTTATTGTTAGCTATTAGCTTATTTTTTGTCATCTTTTATTTTTAAAGGACTAATATGTAATTAGTTATTTCTATTGATTAATATAAAAGGGAAGAGGCATCCTAACCTCAAACCTAATCTTTCTGTTTTACTGAACACACTTTATTTCATGGTATCAAAGCAATAAAGATCCTAACCCTAACCCTAATCTGCACCACCCATCCTCTTACCTCTGGTAACTGTTGCCAGAGGCCTCTGACCTCCGACAAGGGCTCTTCACACTCTGGTGACCTCAATTTAGGCCTCTACCAACGTGACGAATCTCTGAAAGGCTTGATTTGGACTTGCGAAGGTGAGACGCAACCCATACAGGCCTCGCTTGACTTTGACAAGGCTCATTGGTGCTCGTCTAGGTCCGACGAGCCACACCGGAGTGTGTTCTGGCTCTCTGAGAGTCTCGATTTGGATTTGTGAAAATCCGACGTGATGCCGAAACAAATTAGTGAGACTATAGTTTCTCTGCAAACCCCACTGTGACGCCGGGATAAATTGTTGTCTCCAATGAAAATTTTAATCTAAGAATCACCATGAACTCATTTGATAGTACTAATTACCTATCTTGTTCAAAAATTTTACACTCTTCCTGAAAAGTAGAGGTTAATTAGGTATGTCAACGGTACTATTACTTCTCTCAATGTGGGATCCTACATTTAATAAGTGGCAGCAATAAAACTCTTTTAATTATGAGTTGGTTACTTCATTCCATGATTTCAGAGATTGGTGAGGGATTCTTATCTCTTAATATAGCCAATGATATTTGGGATACTATCTTTGAGACATATTCTAGACAAGGTAACATAGCACATTGTATGATCTGCAGCGGTGTGTAAATCATTTGGATAAGGGCAAGATGACGTCCATGTAGTACTATTCTGCTTTTACTACTTTATGGTAGTGCCTTGATCACTTGACTGATTACACCCTATTTGTTTTGATGATACTATTGCCTTCAATAAATTTATTGATAGACAACGAGTATTCAAGTTTTTAGCAGGCTTACAAGATGGGTATAATCAAGTTCGATGTCATATACTATTCGTTCCCTTATTGAGAGAGGTTTTTGCCATTATCAACCTTTTGTTTTTGTTCCACAATCTGAGCATTATAGTCCACCTACCTATCGTGATTCTGGTCCTTCTTTTAGTAGTGATTATATGGATAAATTACATTATGATTACAACTAATGACCTCGGCACACTAGGGAGACTTGTTGGCATCTCCATGCTCGACCTCTTACTCGAGGACGAGGTGGTCGTTCAGGCTCTATGGGTGGCCATGGTGGCAGTTCTCATAGTCATCATTCTATAGTGTTTAAGCCTCCTCCTTCAGGCTCTGAGACTATAGCCTTATCTACCTCTAAGACTGAGTTGCATTTATGTCCCATTTCGCTCTTCCTTGGATTATTGATTTTGGTGCATCTAATCATATGATTAGTCAATCAAATATTTTCTCATCTTATACTCCATATATAGCCCCTAACAAAGTTAAAATAGTTGATGATATTTTTTATTTTGTTTCTGGCAAAAGTTGGATGCATATCACACCTTCTCTTTTCTTATCTTCTAATTTACATGTCCCTAGTTTTATTGCAAATCTTGTATCAATTGAATCATTTTTCCTTTTTCTTGTGTGTTTCAAGATCTTCAAATGAGGATTACGATTGACAGAGTTAGGGAGACCAACGGCCTATATTTTTTTAATCTTCTAGCTCTTACACAAGGATAGTTGTCTATTGATCACCACACCTCCATCTCTCCATATGTTGAAGAGACTATTTAGCTTTAGCACCGTAAGTTTGGGCATCCCTCATTTTATTTGATCCAATATTTATTTCCCTCTTTATTATCCGGTAGTTCTATTTCCTTATTTCAATGTGACTTTTGTGAACTTGACAAAAACTATCATGTTCATTTTTCTATCAATTCTAATAAAACAAAAGTTCATTTTTTAATTTTCAATCTGATGTTGGGAGTCCTTCTAGAACTCTCACTCTTACAGGGCATAAATAGTTTATAACATTTTATCGATGATTTTTTCCACACTACTTGGATTTATTTACTTAAAGAAAAAATAAAGGTGTCATGTATTTCAAATATTTCATAAAATAATTCGTATTCAATTTGGTACTAAAATTAAAATTCTTCGGGCTGATAATGAGAAAGAATATGACAACTCTGGTCTTAATTCTTATCTTGCCTCTAATGACATTATTCACTAGAGTTCTTTCGTTTACACTCCTCAACAAAATGGACTTTCTGAAAACAAGAATCGTCATTTCCTTGACGTTACTAGGTTTATGTTATTTTCAACGAATGTTCTAAAAATCATTGGGGATATGCCGGTTTAACTGCCTGTTATCTTATTAACCGCCTTCCTACTTGAGTTCTTGGTAAGAAACCTCCACTAGAAGTTCTTTCCAAATCTTCATCTATTTTTTCTATTTCTCCTCGAGTCTTTGGATGTACTTGTTTTTTTTGAGACCATAATCCAGCCCGTGAAAAATTGGACATACATGCCTTTAAATGCGTATTTGTAGGTTACTCTCCTACTCAAAAAGGGTATAAATGTTACCATCCTCCTTTTACAAAAGTATTTGTGTCCATGGGTTTGATTTTCTTTGAGTCCCAACTTTGATTTTTAATCCAGTTAGCCACCACTTCACGAAAAAATTTAAAGTCATGATAAAGTGATATCTTGTAAGGATAAAAATGAAGAAGAAATATGAGTGTTCTCGAGTATGATCCAACCGAAAGTGTCAAAAGCTAAATTAGTTCCGGTAGATGGTAAGGTAAAATCAAATAACAAAGATAAATTACTACTGGTGTATGAGCAAAAGAGACGGAAAGATAACGTCACTACAAGCCTACCACCACAATCAGTGTATCCGGTTGAAGGTTCAGGTAATCCACATCCCATTATCCATGAGTCCATCGATTTAGATGCACCTATTGCTATTCGTAAGGGAGTTAAGTCATGTACCAAATACCTTATATCTAATTTTGTTTCATACACTCGTTTGTCTTCTACCTACAAAGCCTATATATAAAAAATATTCTCTATCTCTATTCCTAATCTGAACAAGATGCACTTACTGACCCCAAATAAAAGCCCTTCATAAAAATCATACCTAGGAGTTGGTTGAGTTACCTGGTGGAAAGAGAATAGTGGGGTGCGGGTGGGTATTTACAGTAAAACATAATATTGACGGTTCTATTGAGAGATACAAGGCAAAGCTTGTATTAAAAGGGCATACACAAATATATGGGGTAGACTAATAGGAGACCTTTGCACCAATTGTTAAAATAAATTATGTAAGAATTCTACTTTTCTTAGCTGCAAATAAGGATTAGACACTTCACTAGTTTTATGTAAAAAATACTTTTTTACATGGTGATTTAGAAAATGAGGTATATATGGACATTCCTCTAGGTTTGATGATTTTAAATCAGCAAAAAAAAGTGTGCAAGTTCAAAAAATTATTATATGACCTGAAACAATCTCTACGAGCATGGTTCAAGAGATTTACCCATGTGATACTTAAATAGGGATTTAAACAAAGTCAAGAAGATTATACACTGGTTATTAAGCATTATTCACAAGAAAAAATAACAACACTGATAGTATATGTTGACGATATAATTGTCACAAGAGATGGCTTGGAAGAAATTCTGAAATTAAAAAAGAGTCTGTCAAAGGAGTTTGTGATGAAGGATTTGGGTGCTCTGAAATATTTTCTAGGTATTGAGGTTGCAAGGTCTAAGTATGTCCTAGACCTTCTGCAAGAAACTGGTATATTGGGATGCAAAAGCAATAATATACCAATTGATCCAAATTTAAAATTGAATGAGGATTCTAATCAAAGACTAGTAGGCAAGTTAATTTATTTATCTCACACACAACTTGATAATGCTTATGCGGTCAATTTAGTTAGCCAGTTTATGTATGCACCTCGTGAGTCACATTTGGAGATTGTCCTCTATATCCCCATATATTTAAAATATGGTCCAAAAAATGATTATTTTTCATGAGAAATAATCATCTACAGGTTGAGTCATATACTTATTTAGTTTATGGAGGTTCTATAATTGACAGGAGGTCGACCTCAGCCTACTGTACCTTTGGTATTACTTGGCGCAGTAAGAAACGGATTATTATTGCTAGATCAAGTGTGGAGGCAGAATTTCATACCATTACTCAAGGAGTGTGTGAATTGTTATAGATAAATATAATCTTGATGGAGATGAAATTAGCACCATCGGGGTCTATGAAACTGTTTCATGATAATAAAGCTGTCATTAATATTGTACAAATTCCGGTTCAGTATGATAGAACCAAGCATATGAAGATTAACAAGCACTTTATCATGGAAAAGTTAAGAGAGGGTCTGATTTTTACTACATTTGTGAAGACTGGAGATTAACTGTTTGATATTCTAACTGAAGGGATAACTAGTAGACCGTTTTATCATATTCTTATCAAGCTAGGCATGAGATATATCTTTGCACTAATTTGAGGGGGAGTGTTAGATATTATATTATTATGTGTCATCTTTATCTTTGAGGAACTAATATGTAATTAATTATTTCTGATAATTAATATAAAAAGAAAGAGACATCTTAATCTCAACTCTAATTTTTATGTTTTTCTAAACACACTTTATTTCTGTTATCATAGTGCAGAAGTTAGTTCCATATAAAAATCACATAATCATAACACAAGCAAATTAGCAATACAACTTTTAAACGGGGCAGAGCTCTGTGTGAGGTCTTTAGTTGACGTAGACTAAAGATTCGAGATCTTTATATCTGATCCAAACCAATCTGATCTAGTAACAATTAGCTGGCGTCTACATAAGTCGCCTTTGAAATGCCATGAGTTAGGTATCATAAACAACACATATCAAGATCAGACATTAGTGCTAATTGTTGGCTGTAGAAGCTGCCTGATGCACGTATGAAGGGAAAAAAATGGAATGATGTTCTATGTGATAGAATTTGCAAGGGAGAGATAGAGAAGAAAAGAGACGGCTAGGGTTTGTATTAACAAAACTTATGAGAATATTACAAAAGTAAGCCTTATATAGGCAAGGAAATAAAAGGAATAAAAGGTTAGCCTAAAATAACACAAAAATAATAAAAGACATAAATAATACTAATATTATTTCCTAACATCCTCCCTCAAACTCATGATCCAGCAGCGTGCAGCATCGAGAGTTTGCCAACAAAGAAGCGAAATCGTTGCACCGTTTGAGATTTCGTAAAAAAATCCGCCAACTGGAGAGAAGAGGTGACAAAGGGCAGGGAAATCGTGCCGCGATCAAGTTGCTGACGAGTAGTATGGCAATCGATCTCAATATGCTTTGTCCGCTCATGAAAAACTGAGTTATGAGCAATCTGAATAGCACTTTTATTATCACAATAAAGAGGGGTCGGTCCAGAGAACGTGACACCCATATCCGCTAGCAACCAACGCAGCCAAACAATCTCATTGGTGGTAGAGGCCATAGCACAATACTCTGCTTCAGTGGAAGAACGAGAGACAACTTGTTGTTTTTTGCTCTTCCAAGAAATAAGAGAATCACCCAAGAATACACAAAAGCCTGTAATAGACTTGCGGTCAGATGAATCACCGGCCCAATCAGCATCTGAATAAGCAGAAAGCTCCAGGGAAGACGTCGAAGGGAACAAAAGACTCTGGCAAATAGTCCCACGAAGATACCGCAAAATGCGAACAACAGCAGCCCAATGAACTGTGGTAGGAGCAGTAACAAACTGACTAACAATATGGACCGCATGTGCAATATCAGGACGAGTGATAGTGAGGTAGACAAGGCTCCCAACTATAGTCCGATACAAGGTAGGGTCAGGTAAGAGAGTGCCGTCAGTAGGAGCATAACGAGCATTTAGCTCAAGAGGAGTATCAACTGTCCTGGTGTCCGAGAGACGAGCTCGCTGAAGAATATCTGCAGTGTATTTGGATTGGGACAATAAATAACCCTTAAGCGAGAAGGCAACTTCGATGCCCAAGAAATAGCGAAGAGACCCCAAGTCCTTCATATCAAACTGACGGGCCAACTCAATCTTTAAAGCAGCAATCCCATCAATATCATCACCGGTAATAATCATGTCATCCACATACAAGGAAAGGATAATACGGCCTGTAGAAGTGGACTTTACAAATAAAGCCGAATCATGATGGCTAGGAGAGAAACCAAGAGATGTGACCACCAAAGAGAATTTCTCAAACCAAGCTCTAGGAGCCTGTTTGAGACCATACAGTGCCTTTTTGAGGTGGCAAACCTGTCCAGAAGAGTGAGCAACACCTAGAGGAGGAATCATATACACTTCTTCTTTGAGATCACCATTCAAGAAGGCATTTTTAACATCCAACTGAGAAATATGCCAATGACGAACAGAAGCCACTGCAATAAGTGCACGAATAGTGGTCATCTTTGCAACAGGAGCAAAGGTCTCCTCATAATCCGTGCCATATTGTTGAGCAAATCCTTTAGCAACCAAGCGGGCCTTATAACGCTCGACTGAACCATCAGAGTTGGTCTTAATTTTATAGACCCAACGAGAACCAATAGCCTTTTTACTAGGCGGAAGCATCACCAAATCCCAAGTACCAGTGCGATGCAAAGCAGATAGTTCCGCATCCATAGCTTGCTACCAAAGAGGGTCACGAGCAGCCTCTGTATATGACTGAGGCTCACAAAGATTGTGAATAGAAGACAGAAAAGAGGTAAAGGAACTGGAGTAACATGAGTAGTCAAAATCAGGCAAACGAGTGGACTTACGAATACGCTTGGCAGAAGGCGGTGTGGAATCCACAACTTCAGGAGCTTCTTGGGTGGCCGAAGAAGGGGGAGCATCAGTAGGTGTGTTAGACCTACGAGAGTAATGTATAGGAAAAGGCTGCAAAAGAGATTGGTTAGGAGAAGAAACAGTAGAGTCTAGAACATCATCGGCATCATCAGAAAAAGGATCAATATGAATCAGATCAGCCTTAGTTACAGTATGAGATGGAAAAGGAATAGAGAAGAAAGAAATATGCTCCATAAATACAACATGACGAGAGACATAAAATTTGTTAGAGACGGGATCAAAACAACGATAACCCTTTCTTCCCTCACCATAACCAAGAAAAACACATGCAGCAGATCGAGCAGACAACTTATTGCGCTCAGCTTCAGGACGAAGAACAAAACATGTGCTACCAAAGACTCTCAAGGATGAATAATCAGGAGCACTACCAAATAACCTTTCATAAGGAGAGATTCCAGCAGTAAGAGCTGTCGGAATCCGATTGATCAAATGTACAGCTGTAAGAACAGCCTCTCCCCAAAAAATACTAGGAACACTGGCAGATAGCAAAAGGGAACGGGCTGTCTCTACAATGTGTCTATGTTTCCTTTCAGCAACCCCATTTTGAGCTGGAGTATCAGTGCAAGAAGATTGGTGCACTGTACCATCAGATAAGAGTAATCTTTCAAATGCATTGAAAGTATATTCCCCGCCCAAATCAGCCCTAAAGCATCTAATAATTGCATCATGCTGAGTACGAACAAGTGCCCTAAAAGCCATGTAAATGTCAAAAAATTCGGAACAATGCTTCATGAAATAAACCTAACAATATCGAGTGTAATCATCAATGAAAGATACATAATATTGGGACCCTCCTTTAGTGACAACAGGGGCAGGTCCCCACACATCAGAATGAATTAACTGAAAAGGTGCAGTAGAATAAGATATACTAGGATTAAAAGGTAAAGCGGTAAATTTTGCAAGTTTACAACCACTGCAATCGGAAATATCATGAGCATGCAAATTTCCCAAACAACCCTTAGAAGCTAAAAATTTTAAACGAGGGGCCGAAACATGACCAAGTCTAGAATGCCACAAGTAAAAACTAGAAGAATCTTTATTAAGACGAAAAGAGGACAAATCAGGAGTGGAAGCAGCAACAACAGGCACTTTCAGCTCATCCAAGACATATAATCCCCCCTTCCTATGGCCTGTCCCAATCAGCTTCTTGGATTGTGGATCCTGCACAAAACAAGAGGTGGAAGAAAAGTGAACAGAAAATCCAGAATCACACAACTGACCAACTGAAGCAAGATTCATTTTAAGAGATGGAATACAATAAACATCAGAAAGAGACAATATAGGCGTGCAAACAGAACCAATAAAAGACAAAGGCATAGGAGATCCATCAGCTGTAATAACAGAAACAGGAGAAGAAGATTGATTGGTAGAACTAAACACAGAAGAATCTGGTGACATATGATTAGAGGCACCAGAATCTAAAATCCATAGGGATGCAGTTGTACCTGAGGGACCCGATGAGGACAGACCTGTAGAAGAGGTAGTAGACATAGCATATGGTGGTTGGTGTGACTGAGCCTGAGTAGAGAGGAACTTCTGAAACTGATCTGCAAAAGCAACCATATTGGGATTTAGCGGCAAAGCAACCTCTGGAACAGGAGCTGCAGTATTCGAGTGTTGTGGAGGCTTATGGTTGCGTTGCTGCTGAGATGATACAGGGGACTGATTCAACAACTTAGGGCACTGAGCTTTCCAATGACCTTTTTGCTTGCAAAAATTGCACTCATCATTATTTGTACGCTTCTGGAAAGAACGATTCTGATTGCTAGAATATGATCTCGAAGGGACAGCCAAAACAGAATGATTAGGAACAGCAAGAATTCCCTTGCCAGCCAAGGTCCTGAGACGAGTTTCTTCAGCCAACAACTCACTAACCACATCATCAACAAGCGGATGTGGGCTTCGATGCAGGATATTACCACGAATACCCTCAAAGTCAGATCGAAGAGCCATCAAAAATTGAACAAGCCGCTGCTCTTCTCGATGAAGAATATAATCAGAATTACTCTGTAGAGATAGAGGCTCTGTGAGAGCAAGCTGGTCCCATAGACCAGTAAGAGTCGTGTAAAACTCTTGCACAGTCATATCCTACTGCTGCACTGCACGAATATCAGATTCCAATTGATACCTCTGGGCAAAATTTGAGTGCGTGTATAACTTAGCCAAGTGATCCCAAACCTGCTTGGCTGTGTTATACTTGGCCAACTGCGTACCAATAGAGTGCTGAACAGAGTTATTTATCCAAGTAATGATTTTTGAATTGTCGGCCTCCCAAGTATCCAACAGATCTGCATAATCCTTAGCTTTGTCATCCGTTGGCTTGATCGAAACCCCGCTGACATAGCGCCATAACTTCTTGCCCTTCAAAAAATTCTTCATAACTAACACCAGTAGGAATAGTTCTTGCCATTCAACCGAACACTGATCGATTGCAGAGAGTCATCTCTTTCACCAGCCATTGCAAACAGATCCGATTATTGAACCAATAGACTAAAACGAAATCGAAAACAAATCAACTAGGTCAGATCGGAACTGACTACGAACCAACAATCGCGAATCAAACTCAAAAAAAAAAAGATAGAGAAGAAAAGAGACGGTATTTTCATTAACAATGCTCTGATACCATGATAGAATTTGCAAGGGAGAGATAGAGAAGAAAAGAGACGGCTAGGGTTTGTATTAACAAAACTTATGAGAATATTACAAAAGTAAGCCTTATATAGGCAAGGAAATAAAAGGAATAAAAGGCTAGCCTAAAATAACACAAAAATAATAAAAGACATAAATAATACTAATATTATTTCCTAACAGGCTGGAAGGTTGTGTTTGGATCCCGGATTAGGTGAGATAAAAAAAAATAAAAACGAAAAAGTTAGACGATCGAGTCGTTCTGAATCATTGGATCATCTACCTTTTCTATTTCCATTTCCATTTTTATTTCCATTTCATATTTCCCTAGCTAAATCTTTGATCTAAACACAGCCGAAAAGAATTCTAGGGCAGGGCCATTATTGAGCATTGTTTATTTGAAACAGGAATCTAGCGTTCATGTAGTGGCAGACAGAAACAGAAACATAAGCTCCTCTAAGTCTTAGGTGGTGAGCTGGAAATGAAGAACATTTGAGTAAACTACAGAGGTTGGCTCATCAGTTATGTGTAAACAATGCATGTGAAATCTGATCTACTTTGGTCATGTATAATATCTATAATACAAATCACAACTACGTTTGAATTCTAAATCTATCTCTTGCAATCTATGGTTGAAATTTATTTAACTTAATCTAACGACTGAGATTTCACCTGAAATTATTTTTTTAGCCTAAAATAACATAAAAATAATAAAAAACATAAATAATACTAATATTATTTCCTAACAGGGATATTGCCACAAAGTTTCTTCTGTCACAACCTTTGTTTTAAAATGCAGCAGCTTTCTTTATAACATGGAATCATCTATTATGTCCAAAATACCTAGAACTTGAGTATCCTGATATTCAACACGCAATTTCAAAATACGATAAGAACTGATATTTCATTTTTTTTCTTATTTTCACTATGAAATCAATGTCGACATTGATTTTTAATTTGTTCAAGAAAGCTTTGAAATGTACTCTTCTTACACTCTTTGTTCAAAAACATGTCCCCAGAAAAAAAAACAAAAAAACTTCACAGCAACTTTAAGATAGCATAAAAGTTAATTATTGAACAAAATCCACCAGAAACCATTTACGAAGACAAAATACGGGGAAATGGAAAAATTACAGTTTCGTTTGCCTTCACCGTCATACATTTTTTGTGTTAGTAGCACTTTTTTGGTTATACATTTTCTCTACATGCAAAATTATTTTTCCCAAGTTCTTGTGGTGTGTACATTTTACTCGGTTTATCTTCCAATTCTTCTCCATGTCTAGTTTGCTCCAATCTCTGTCTTGATCATGCTTAGTTATTTTGCTTTCTCTCTAACTGCACAGATTATATTATTCGACTTATATAAGATGATCTCGAAGGGACAGCCAAAACAGAATGATTAGGAACAGCAAGAATTCCCTTGCCAGCCAAGGTCCTGAGACGAGTTTCTTCAGCCAACAACTCACTAACCACATCATCAACAAGCGGATGTGGGCTTCGATGCAGGATATTACCACGAATACCCTCAAAGTCAGATCGAAGAGCCATCAAAAATTGAACAAGCCGCTGCTCTTCTTGATGAAGAATATAATCAGAATTACTCTGTAGAGATAGAGGCTCTGTGAGAGCAAGCTGGTCCCATAGACCAGTAAGAGTCGTGTAAAACTCTTGCACAGTCATATCCTGCTGCTGTACTGCACGAATATCAGATTCCAATTGATACCTCTGGGCAAAATTTGAGTGCGTGTATAACTTAGCCAAGTGATCCCAAACCTGCTTGGCTGTGTCATACTTGGCCAACTGCATACCAATAGAGTGCTCAACAGAGTTATTTATCCAAGTAATGATTTTTGAATTGTCGGCCTCCCAAGTATCCAACAGATCTGCATAATCCTTAGCTTTGTCATCCGTTGGCTTGATCGAAACCCCGCTGACATAGCGCCATAACTTCTTGCCCTTCAAAAAATTCTTCATAACGTAACACCAGTAGGAATAGTTCTTGCCATTCAACCGAACACTGATCGATTGCAGAGAGTCATCTCTTTCACCAGCCATTGCAAACAGATCCGATTATTGAACCAATAGACTAAAACGAAATCGAAAACAAATCAACTAGGTCAGATCGGAACTGACTACGAACCAACAATCGCGAATCAAACTCAAAAAAAAAAGATAGAGAAGAAAAGAGACGGTATTTTCATTAACAATGCTCTGATACCATGATAGAATTTGCAAGGGAGAGATAGAGAAGAAAAGAGACGGCTAGGGTTTGTATTAACAAAACTTATGAGAATATTACAAAAGTAAGCCTTATATAGGCAAGGAAATAAAAGGAATAAAAGGCTAGCCTAAAATAACACAAAAATAATAAAAGACATAAATAATACTAATATTATTTCCTAACAGGCTGGAAGGTTGTGTTTGGATCCCGGATTAGGTGAGATAAAAAAAAATAAAAACGAAAAAGTTAGACGATCGAGTCGTTCTGAATCATTGGATCATCTACCTTTTCTATTTCCATTTCCATTTTTATTTCCATTTCATATTTCCCTAGCTAAATCTTTGATCTAAACACAGCCGAAAAAAATTCTAGGGCAGGGCCATTATTGAGCATTGTTTATTTGAAAAAGGAATCTAGCGTTCATGTAGTGGCAGACAGAAACAGAAACATAAGCTCCTCTAAGTCTTAGGTGGTGAGCTGGAAATGAAGAACATTTGAGTAAACTACAGAGGTTGGCTCATCAGTTATGTGTAAACAATGCATGTGAAATCTGATCTACTTTGGTCATGTATAATATCTATAATACAAATCACAACTACGTTTGAATTCTAAATCTATCTCTTGCAATCTATGGTTGAAATTTATTTAACTTAATCTAACGACTGAGATTTCACCTGAAATTATTTTTTTAGCCTAAAATAACACAAAAATAATAAAAAACATAAATAATACTAATATTATTTCCTAACAGGGATATTGCCACAAAGTTTCTTCTGTCACAACCTTTGTTTTAAAATGCAGCAGCTTTCTTTATAACATGGAATCATCTATTATGTCCAAAATACCTAGAACTTGAGTATCCTGATATTCAACACGCAATTTCAAAATACGATAAGAACTGATATTTCATTTTTTTTCTTATTTTCACTATGAAATCAATGTCGACATTGATTTTTAATTTGTTCAAGAAAGCTTTGAAATGTACTCTTCTTACACTCTTTGTTCAAAAACATGTCCCCAGAAAAAAAAACAAAAAACTTCACAGCAACTTTAAGATAGCATAAAAGTTAATTATTGAACAAAATCCACCAGAAACCATTTACGAAGACAAAATACGGGGAAATGGAAAAATTACAGTTTCGTTTGCCTTCACCGTCATACATTTTTTGTGTTAGTAGCACTTTTTTGGTTATACATTTTCTCTACATGCAAAATTATTTTTCCCAAGTTCTTGTGGTGTGTACATTTGACTCGGTTTATCTTCCAATTCTTCTCCATGTCTAGTTTGCTCCAATCTCTGTCTTGATCATGCTTAGTTATTTTGCTTTCTCTCTAACTGCACAGATTATATTATTCGACTTATATAAGATGATCTCGAAGGGACAGCCAAAACAGAATGATTAGGAACAGCAAGAATTCCCTTGCCAGCCAAGGTCCTGAGACGAGTTTCTTCAGCCAACAACTCACTAACCACATCATCAACAAGCGGATGTGGGCTTCGATGCAGGATATTACCACGAATACCCTCAAAGTCAGATCGAAGAGCCATCAAAAATTGAACAAGCCGCTGCTCTTCTCGATGAAGAATATAATCAGAATTACTCTGTAGAGATAGAGGCTCTGTGAGAGCAAGCTGGTCCCATAGACCAGTAAGAGTCGTGTAAAACTCTTGCACAGTCATATCCTGCTGCTGTACTGCACGAATATCAGATTCCAATTGATACCTCTGGGCAAAATTTGAGTGCGTGTATAACTTAGCCAAGTGATCCCAAACCTGCTTGGCTGTGTCATACTTGGCCAACTGCATACCAATAGAGTGCTCAACAGAGTTATTTATCCAAGTAATGATTTTTGAATTGTCGGCCTCCCAAGTATCCAACAGATCTGCATAATCCTTAGCTTTGTCATCCGTTGGCTTGATCGAAACCCCGCTGACATAGCGCCATAACTTCTTGCCCTTCAAAAAATTCTTCATAACGTAACACCAGTAGGAATAGTTCTTGCCATTCAACCGAACACTGATCGATTGCAGAGAGTCATCTCTTTCACCAGCCATTGCAAACAGATCCGATTATTGAACCAATAGACTAAAACGAAATCGAAAACAAATCAACTAGGTCAGATCGGAACTGACTACGAACCAACAATCGCGAATCAAACTCAAAAAAAAAAGATAGAGAAGAAAAGAGACGGTATTTTCATTAACAATGCTCTGATACCATGATAGAATTTGCAAGGGAGAGATAGAGAAGAAAAGAGACGGCTAGGGTTTGTATTAACAAAACTTATGAGAATATTACAAAAGTAAGCCTTATATAGGCAAGGAAATAAAAGGAATAAAAGGCTAGCCTAAAATAACACAAAAATAATAAAAGACATAAATAATACTAATATTATTTCCTAACAGGCTGGAAGGTTGTGTTTGGATCCCGGATTAGGTGAGATAAAAAAAAATAAAAACGAAAAAGTTAGACGATCGAGTCGTTCTGAATCATTGGATCATCTACCTTTTCTATTTCCATTTCCATTTTTATTTCCATTTCATATTTCCCTAGCTAAATCTTTGATCTAAACACAGCCGAAAAGAATTCTAGGGCAGGGCCATTATTGAGCATTGTTTATTTGAAAAAGGAATCTAGCGTTCATGTAGTGGCAGACAGAAACAGAAACATAAGCTCCTCTAAGTCTTAGGTGGTGAGCTGGAAATGAAGAACATTTGAGTAAACTACAGAGGTTGGCTCATCAGTTATGTGTAAACAATGCATGTGAAATCTGATCTACTTTGGTCATGTATAATATCTATAATACAAATCACAACTACGTTTGAATTCTAAATCTATCTCTTGCAATCTATGGTTGAAATTTATTTAACTTAATCTAACGACTGAGATTTCACCTGAAATTATTTTTTTAGCCTAAAATAACACAAAAATAATAAAAAACATAAATAATACTAATATTATTTCCTAACAGGGATATTGCCACAAAGTTTCTTCTGTCACAACCTTTGTTTTAAAATGCAGCAGCTTTCTTTATAACATGGAATCATCTATTATGTCCAAAATACCTAGAACTTGAGTATCCTGATATTCAACACGCAATTTCAAAATACGATAAGAACTGATATTTCATTTTTTTTCTTATTTTCACTATGAAATCAATGTCGACATTGATTTTTAATTTGTTCAAGAAAGCTTTGAAATGTACTCTTCTTACACTCTTTGTTCAAAAACATGTCCCCAGAAAAAAAAACAAAAAACTTCACAGCAACTTTAAGATAGCATAAAAGTTAATTATTGAACAAAATCCACCAGAAACCATTTACGAAGACAAAATACGGGGAAATGGAAAAATTACAGTTTCGTTTGCCTTCACCGTCATACATTTTTTGTGTTAGTAGCACTTTTTTGGTTATACATTTTCTCTACATGCAAAATTATTTTTCCCAAGTTCTTGTGGTGTGTACATTTGACTCGGTTTATCTTCCAATTCTTCTCCATGTCTAGTTTGCTCCAATCTCTGTCTTGATCATGCTTAGTTATTTTGCTTTCTCTCTAACTGCACAGATTATATTATTCGACTTATATAAGATGATCTCGAAGGGACAGCCAAAACAGAATGATTAGGAACAGCAAGAATTCCCTTGCCAGCCAAGGTCCTGAGACGAGTTTCTTCAGCCAACAACTCACTAACCACATCATCAACAAGCGGATGTGGGCTTCGATGCAGGATATTACCACGAATACCCTCAAAGTCAGATCGAAGAGCCATCAAAAATTGAACAAGCCGCTGCTCTTCTCGATGAAGAATATAATCAGAATTACTCTGTAGAGATAGAGGCTCTGTGAGAGCAAGCTGGTCCCATAGACCAGTAAGAGTCGTGTAAAACTCTTGCACAGTCATATCCTGCTGCTGTACTGCACGAATATCAGATTCCAATTGATACCTCTGGGCAAAATTTGAGTGCGTGTATAACTTAGCCAAGTGATCCCAAACCTGCTTGGCTGTGTCATACTTGGCCAACTGCATACCAATAGAGTGCTCAACAGAGTTATTTATCCAAGTAATGATTTTTGAATTGTCGGCCTCCCAAGTATCCAACAGATCTGCATAATCCTTAGCTTTGTCATCCGTTGGCTTGATCGAAACCCCGCTGACATAGCGCCATAACTTCTTGCCCTTCAAAAAATTCTTCATAACGTAACACCAGTAGGAATAGTTCTTGCCATTCAACCGAACACTGATCGATTGCAGAGAGTCATCTCTTTCACCAGCCATTGCAAACAGATCCGATTATTGAACCAATAGACTAAAACGAAATCGAAAACAAATCAACTAGGTCAGATCGGAACTGACTACGAACCAACAATCGCGAATCAAACTCAAAAAAAAAAGATAGAGAAGAAAAGAGACGGTATTTTCATTAACAATGCTCTGATACCATGATAGAATTTGCAAGGGAGAGATAGAGAAGAAAAGAGACGGCTAGGGTTTGTATTAACAAAACTTATGAGAATATTACAAAAGTAAGCCTTATATAGGCAAGGAAATAAAAGGAATAAAAGGTTAGCCTAAAATAACACAAAAATAATAAAAGACATAAATAATACTAATATTATTTCCTAACACTATGTAGTAGAATATGAAAATATCAGTACCCTAATGCTTATGATAATTTCTTCTTTTGAAGAACAAAGTATAACGATAACTTTAAGGTGAAATACGGTGACAAGATGCCTAATAACACAAGATCAAAGCCTGACAAACAATGAATCTGCAATTACAAATATGTCTATTCGAAACGAAAACCTTCCGTTCCCACTGACACTGCCCGAGTTGGACTTATTTTCTGAAAAATTAAATATGCAGATTGATTCAAGCAGGTAACGGCACAATGATGCATCTCAATTAATTATTTGCATCTATTATCGTGGTATTAATTGATTTTATATTCCATGTTTGATTTAAAGGGACGAAGAACATCAAGATTAGATTGTATTAACGAACAAAGTATACTACTTATATTTCACAGGTCAATTTCTTCTGTATTACGTATCTGATCCAGTTATTTTGTATATATGTACATCTGGAGCTTCAACAGTATTTCTTTCCTCTCCTATTCCATAGGAGACCAGGTAAAATAAATACAATATGGGAACTATTTCAACCACCACTCAAAGCCTTATTTGGTAAACGGTCTTCTAAAATTAATAATTATTTTACACCTTCCACCATATTCAGCAACAACCGCAGCATTGGGTAGCTGAGCTTAGATACATCATTCTAAACTACGTGCCTCCAAGTTCTCAGGAGCCCTGTCCCTTGTAGGAAGAAGATTCAAGATGAATGGTACAATGGAGACTGCGCAACAAACCCCCGAGACCCACAAAAGGTGTGGTGGGAGATATAATCCCAACAAACCGATGACGGACAGTATAAAACAAACCGCTCCAGATTGCTCAATTGCATCGGAGATTCTAGGGTATCTGTTGCCGAGTAACTGCCCATTCCACAGAGCAGCCAGCCCGATGTAAAGCATCAGTTTCAGTGAGGAGTCCCTTGTAATGCCTCTTGTCAGAGGCATTACTAAAGCCAGAACTGTTCTTCCTATTTCTTGATCTCGAAGAAGTTGAACCATGGGATTCACCATCTGTTGTTGCCCGCTTGAACGGGGGTTTTCTGTGTGATAGTTGCTAGTAGATGAATCGGAAAACGAGGCAACTCTTCTGATCCTGATCAGGTTACAAAGAGACTCTACTAGCGGAATTGAAGTCGAAATGGTAAGAGATAGTTTGCAGAGTGGTGAGGCAAAGGTCCAAACGTAGAGGCAAAGATCTAAAAGCTTAGAGGTCTAAGGATTGCTAAGGGGTGGGTGGGTGGGTGGGTGCTAGCAGTGTAAGCCGAAGGTAGGTGCCATGGTGGTTCTGGCTGGGGGCGGTTGCTATCACCAGAGCACTTGATATTTGAAAGAAGCCAAGATGATAGTCCACTGAAGCAGTGACTGTCTGTAAAAGCCATATAATTAACTCTCCTCTGTCATAGCTATTATAACTCAATCAAAGCTCAAGAGATTGAATGCCCTTTTGTTTTGCAAATGAAGTGGATATAACCTCAAAAGGTTGTAAGTTAGGAAGGAATATACCTTAATAATCCTACTAGACCTGCTGGCAATGGTAGAAGGGGAAAATGAGAACGACCTGTATACAATGACTCTTGGTACTTCTCCAGGTCTCCTTTAAGATTGTGATGTCACTTCATCTAGAAGATGAATACGAAAGAAAATAATCCACCATAGACTCTTGTTACTTCTCCAGGTCTCCTTTAAGATTGTGATGTCACTTCCTCTAGAAGATGAATACGAAAGAAAATAATCCACCATAATAGAGGAATATAATATAATCTATTAATTTCATTAACATTAATAAGTAGCAGTTTTATCAACAACACAGTTGGCATTGACATTTAGACAAGTCGTGAACAAGAGAAGTTTGAAACGTTCTACTCTGATATGGAATTAGTGTTAGTGTTAGTGGGGGTTGGGGTGGGGGATGCAGATAGCAAAGCTGAAGATTACTTGGAGACCCGAGGCTGTCGTTATACTCGCGTGGTCGGTAAACTGTAATCAGTTGTAACTTTTGTTGCGTAACTCCGTTTTTCTATTATAATCATTTTTCGGCTCAGGAAAATGCGAAAAAACGCCTCTAAGTATGAGTTGTGGCTCGTTTAGTGTTTTGGGCCTGTTTTTGGGCTTATTATTTTAGGGTTTCGTTAAGTATTTCTTTTAACCCAGTTTGTACTGGGCCTTAGGGTTTTGGATGACTTATTTATACTCTTATTCGTATTATTTTTAATAGTTTTTGGAGATTAATAATATTTGTGTGCAACTTTGCGCCGTTTTTCAATCGTTCGGTATTCTCGAGAATCAACGAGCGTTTGATGTCTCTTTGCCTGGTATTACTTTGAATCAACAGGTTTAGGGAAGAAATCCGAACCGGTATTCTTCGGAATCAACGGCTAGGGTTTGGTTTTCAATTTCTTGTTTGTGGTCAATGCATCAGTGAGTGCTGAAGTCTAACCCTAGGTCACATAATTCATCACTATGCGAATTCAAGCTCGAATTTGCAAATTCAAACAAATTCGATCATAAATTCGCAAATTGAATTTTTTCACAAAGGGAATTCACACTTACAAAAGAGGATTCGAAGTCAAATACCATATTAGAAATGACATTGGCTCATAATAAATGAATACACTCATTAGAGCCATAGCTTTGACAGTTTTTGGACCTACAAATGCTTAGGCATGCAAAGGTTTTGACTTTTCCTAGCTATTAATAACAGCTAAGCTTTGTGAAGTCTTGTTTGGAGTGAGAGGCCATTATATAGAAATAGAGGAGAGAATACTTTAGTTCATGGCCGATGTGAGATTATTGGGTTGTTGAAAGATTTTATAC
>BRYE01000027.1:18339312-18341812 GCA_030159115.1 Actinidia arguta var. hypoleuca | reverse complement strand
ATCTTCATCTTCATGTTATATACAATCTGGAAGAATGAGTTTGTCATGGAGGATTTTGTTTTTTTGTCACGCTTGCGAGTCACCGGCAGCAGCACTTGTGGAGAATGCTACTTTCTTGTCAGATTGATCCAACGGTCTTAACTAGAAATATTTACTAAATTTGGAAATGAATTTATTGCAAACTAGCAAGTCATATCGTGGTTTGTTAATTTTTATTCTTCCAAATGAACAGAGCACATCAAATTTGATTTTTTTTTTAGTTGTATCGATAAATAATTTTTGTTTTTGTTTTTGAGAAATGCATTATTTTTGTGATCGAGGGAGAAAGTGGACTGGTTATAGGGTGCTTTACAATAGTCGAGTGGATGACTGAGAAAGAAAAATGGAGTTTGTTATGTAGAAACTAGAATCAATTTATTGAAATAAATAGGTTTCCCTTCTCTACGTCAATACAAAAACTAGACAACATGGATTAGGTGAACCATTCAATTGAGTCCACATCATGTCCAAAAGAAGAAAAAAATATAGTAGATCACTTATTTGGTCTGTGATTTTAGCTAATCACCCACTGCTTTTAACCCACTGGATCACTTCAAAGGAAAACACTTATTGAGTGTGCTGTGTATGCCACAATCTAATTTTCTTTCTTTGCAGCACTGTTAAATTACTCAAAAATTTATGTTACTCGTCTTCCAAATTTTTAAGTCAATCTACCCTCAGATTTTTAACCAGTTTCTGAAGTTTCTCATATCTTGTTTTTCTTTCTGATATGGTAACTATATGAAGACATGGAGAACCGAATCACAACAGTGGTCAAGTTTGGACGAATCTCTGAAAGCATAAGCTCAAAACACACAGGATTTTCCCAATGGAATTCATTTTTCTTCCGAAACACCCATGACGCAATCCTTCAATGAGAATAAATGGGTTAGATATCATTACTAAGCATTCCATAACATAGTTTCCTATATGGAAACAGAAGCAAGAAATAATACCGAATAACATAAACATGAAACGTAGTCTAAAATTGGCGTGGGAAACGGGAAATTGCCATGTGAGATAAGATTGAATAGAATATCTAAGGAAATTTAGAAGGAACCTTAAAATAACAATATAATGTAATAAATGCTTTAATGATCAATTAAAATATCCATGCTGGAGATTGTTTTCGGAACTTATTAGAAAAAGTAGTAGAAAACCCACAAATTTTATTCTTGTTTCCCTAAAATTGGGGAGTTTGTTTGTAATTTATTAAAGTTGGCGTCACAAAATTAGTCGTTGGATCGAGTGGGTTTGAGATAAAAGGACGGAGATACAAAGCCGTGATTCATCCAAGATAAAAGTTCTTTTTAGAGCGAGAACAGTTCTTTTGAAATGCTAAACTTAATAAAGTTCCGAAGACGATTAGTGCATTTGTCATTTAGTCTGCGTGATCAATTTAATTATTTTGAAAAGATAATTGAAGTATTAAATATATTTGAATTTAAATGGGCTAAGCTATGGTGCTCCGTACTATGCACTCTCGCCAGGCACGTAGGTACATCATAATGGGCTATGTGGCTGCAATGTGACGCTTTGATGGCACCCTTTGCACGTAGGTGTACTTTTTTATTGCAACTTAGTAACAAGTGGTAGTGACATGGCACTTGTGCGGCGGTCGAATCAGATGACCGTTGATGATGACGTGGCGCACGCGTGGACCAAATGATGCAATTGTTCGAATGATTGTGATCTCAGCCGTCGACCGTAATAATGTGATCCAACAGATATAATTTAATCTAAAAAATTGTGACTATTCGGATTGATCTAACGGTCACAACTGTACACCAAAAATTGTGGTTGAAGGGGTGCGTGGTAGCCTATAAATAGACCATCTCTTAGAATATTTTTTGACATCAGAAATATTTTAGAGAAAAAATACTGATTAATTCCATATTGTTTTGAGCATTCATTCTAAGATTTGGTTGTTCTGCAAAAATAAATTTTAGTAGTTTCTGGTTCTCTTGATACTATTTACGCAGATATTCTGACTGTTCTGTGTGTGCAAACAAAAACAGTAAGATTTTAGAATTCGAGTTTCATTGTATCTTGAAGACAGATTTACTGTAATCCGTGCACACCATCTGGTGGGAACAAATACTATCTTTAAGAAAGAGACGCAATAACATGCTTTGAATTGTACTGTATTTAAAGACACCATCATTCCTCAAAAGAATTTTTCCAACAAGAAAGTGGGTATATGGCTTGTGTGAACCAAACAGTGGCTTGTGAGATTTGTTTTGTTTCTTAGGCTTGTATGAACCAAACCGGGGTGGGGTGAGCTAATGGGAGACCAAGCAGCTGAACGAAGCTTTTTATTTACTGTCTATGTATATACTAAGCAAATGTATATGACAGGTGAAAAAAAAAAATTTAAATCCACGTCACCGCCCCTCTTCCTCCTCTCCGCTTTCCCGATCAAAGGCAAGTGGGAAAAACAGCTAAAACACACTTTTGTCCT
>BRYE01000027.1:18329312-18334312 GCA_030159115.1 Actinidia arguta var. hypoleuca | reverse complement strand
AAGGTTACAAGACTTATTTAGTCACTGCTAATCTGGGCAATGAAAATCCTCGTTGAATTCAAAAAATCCTAATTGAATTCTAAAGAAAGTGATCCGATAATTTCAAAATTAGCACTCACCAAAAATTAGGAAAGGAAAATAAGTCATGACAGCTAAAGCCAACGAGTTGATTCCCTTTCAAGGCCCATCTTATATAGTAAACTATCTTATGAACAACGAATCATTTTTAGCCATTGAGCTCGATTAAAGGTCAAATGTTTACCGAAATTCAATTCAATCAAAAGGTCAATCAGGTAACATTCTAGGCTATGGGTGTTTATTGGGCGTCGCACTACTTTGGCCTATACCTTTTTGTCCTACTATATGATGGAATGATTTACTCCATCGTTGAGGTAGTGAGTGACCTTAGGCAAACAAGTAGATGTTATGTAAATAGTACATGCATTGAACAAGATCCGGTTTAACGACACCCTATACGTGCAATTCAAGTCCACATCATACCCAAATCCAAACCCAAAAAATTGATCACCTTCGTTGTTCTCCCAACACCATTTCCTACCCTACCCTATCCTAGCCGTCTTCTCCTCACCCTCATCACTAACAACCACTTCCACTCTCTTGCTCCGCACCCCTACACCTCCAGCCTCCAGCCTCCAGCCACCACCAAAGACCCGAGTAAAAATTCATTGCAATAGTAATTCTATTTCATCATCACCATACAATAATAAACTCCAAGAGTTCGAATATAATTGCTAATTTTGAAATTCGATCGATCACCGTATTGAATCCGTTAGGATTATTGAGTGGTGTATGTGTTATCATAACACCATTGCAATGATTTTTTTTCCCAAAGACCCATTCCTTCCCCGCTGAAATCTAGTTCAATGGGAGGTTTAGAGTCGGAGTATATGAAAAATAATCAAATATTCGTAGTGGTAATCTAATTGACCAATCCATGAACATCGTATGTATAGATGATATCTATAGAATAAGGGAGCTCAGATGGGAGATAATTATCTACTTTGAAATCCTATGGCTTATATCCCACCGTAGTTGCCGTCCTCATAGAGATACAAAGGGGAAGAACTTTTCGCTGTCATGAAAGTTGGTGTAACAAATTTAGCCGTTGGATTGAGTGCAGGTACATATCAAAGGATGGAGAGACAAAGCGGTGATTCAAAACCCAAGGTCCCAATTTTCCAAGCCAACGTGTTTCTCTCTCTTCAAAATTCAAAATCCACTGTTCTCTGCCATACCCATCAGGACGGACTTCTTTCTCTCTATCCACCGCCACTGCCACCGCCACTGCCACTGCCACTGCCACTGCCACGGCGAAGAGTATTGTTTTCTTCCATTTATCAAGCCCACCACTGGTCACTCAGGTAAGACACGGGTGTCTCTCTCTTGCTGGCTCGATCCCTCTCTCATGACATGTTCTTTGTGTCATCCATCGGGAGCCCTAAGGATGCTGTTTTTCACATTCAGTTTGCATTGATTTGTTGTTCTTGCCAACATTGGTTCATTTTAGTGCAGGGCTCTTTCATTTTTATTTTTTTTCGAAATTTAGGATTATTGCCTTTTGGTTTCTGTTTTTAGGAATTCCCTTTTCCATTCTATTGTAAAAAAGTGGCCGCCGCCGAATTTCTGGGATATCCAATTGGATCTATTGGGTGTTCTTTCTGTTCTATTTTTCTTATATTTATCCTCACAAAACCTTTTTGTTTCCTTCAATTGCATCCCTTTTGTGTACAAGTAACATGGAATTGTCTGCGCAAGCGAGTGGACAAACGAAAGGAAAAGAAAGTCCCATGAACGATGTTGAGTCGTCCAATTCTTCTCATTTAAAACCGGGTGTTTGAGAAAAATGATTTGTGTGCAGAACATAGTTTCAACTCTACTTGAAGAAGTGGACAGCAGTGGAGGAAAAAGGTAATTTGGAAAATTTCAAAATGTATTTTGAACCTTTTCAAGAGGGATGGATGCATCATTCCAATGTTCCAAATAGGTATATCATATTCTGTAATTAGAAATTCTTTGTACTTTTGCATGGCAAGTATTTCTTTGAGGCAAAGGTTCCTACGGATGTCTCTCTCTTTCTTTTTCTTTCTTCAAGCTTATACAGCGAAACATTTTGTATTTGATGTACCTTCGTGGGATCACTTATGCTCTTGGTAATTGTTTCTTTATTATACGGATTCTACGAGCGTTCGTGGTTACATGGATCCTTATATGGTATATAGGGAAAAGGAATTCTATTTTTCCTTTTTTTTTCTTTCGTTTCAATTTATATTTGTTCAAATTTGTTTGAAGATTGGTTTTTAACTATGTGTTGTGAACACATTTTGGGATTAAAATTTATTAAGTTTCATATACTAAATTAAATGAAATGATTGATTCATGTTCTCCTAAATGAGTAGATGAATTTAGTGTATTCATTGGTTAAAAATCAAGTTGATTTGAATAAGAAATTGTTTCTCAAAGAAGTGTCAATGAAAAGAAAAAAATTGTGGATAGACAAAATTGTCCCACATTTGAAAAAGAAAGAAAAATTGGTAAAAATATAAAGTCAAACTTTGGACTCTTTAAATTGGGCCCTTGGGCAACTCAAGTTTTTAAGGGAGGAGTTATATATAAAGTGGGCTTGATCCATTAGCCTTTGGGCTTATGAGTTTGACCCACGTGCGGCTGCGCCGCAACCTCCAGCCCGGTTAAGCTTGGGCTTGGGCTTGGGCTTCATTGAATATTAATTTTTTGGAGAAAATTTATTCAATTATTTTAATTTCTAAAATTAAAAATTACACTTTCTTCACCGGAGAACTTTCTTTTTGTGAACGGTCACACCGTTTCGAATTTAAACGAAGCGGTAATTATAATTTATTTTTGGAATTTTTTATTTTTATACGCGAACAAGTGCGACCTTTTAATTTGTGCAGAAAAGTCCCTATGCGTAGCTGTTTGGCCGAATGGGTGTAATTTAGGCCGAATGAATGCCTTTTCAAATAGGAGTGACCCTCTAGAAAGGTGTGAAAACTTCTATAAATTCCTCCACCATCCAGCATTCTTAATTCATTCAAAAATCATTCTAAGAAAGAGTTAGAGAGTGCTAGGAGCATCAATCATTCTTTAATTTTATTTGAGAGAGAGGAGACACTTGAAGGTTCGACGTGATCTACAAATTTGGAGTATTACTATCCGAAAATCGTAGCTGTAGTATCTTGGGAGTCGTACGGCATATTCCGTAAGTACCAAGTGAGGGTAGTAAACGACTTAAAGACACTGAATTTAATTCAGGTCTCAGCCGTATAAAATTCTGCATCCTTAAATTCATTTATTTTAAAGTTTCTGTTCTTCTTTGTCTTCTACTATTTATTTCATAATTCTGTTCAAATTTTTTATAAATTATTTTAATAAATTTTCTGAGTTAAAGAAAAAGAACACACAATTTTCTTACAAAATTCTATTTCGATTTTGACTTAAAAAAATTATTGGAATACACTAGAAGTGCCTTTTTTTTAGGCACGGTTGATTTCGCTAGTGTATATATATATATATATATATATATATATATATATATATATATATATATATATCAACGTAATTGTAACATATTAACATGGGGTTATAGATGTGGTTCTATAATAGAAAAATAATTTGACTCATCTTCCTTTTTAATTATTAGATGAGGTAGTAATGTAAGAGAGTGTTGCGTATAACTATATTTATGTTAGAATTGTTTGTTTAAAAGAAAAAGTAGAAAAGTTTTAAATTAGAGCTTCTAAAAATTAGTTGTTTTTTAATTTTTGTAGATTATTTTTTGCATGTGAGCAAAATCGGAAATTGTGTTAAACACTCGTGCAAACACTCTAGTACAACTTTCAAGATAGAAAAAAGTAAAAATTGTGACATGTAAGTTGTGTTAAACATGCACTAAGATTACTACGGTGGGGGAAATGGAGGAATCAACTTCCTCCTTGGAATTCTATTTTCACTGGAATGAGAGATAGGGAACACATCTTCATTTATGTAAAATTTATTTTGGAATGAAGGATAAGGAATCATATTCTTATTCTTGTCACATCCAAACGATGGAATTATAAAGACTAAAAATAACATTCTCATTCTCTCTCAAATTTCCTCCATCCAAACACGGCCTAAAATTAATTTAATTAGAAGTTAGGCATTCAAATTCCTCTCTCTCCAATCTCCATAAAGAATTGAAATGCTAAATACAGGGGTGGGCTTTGGGGCAAGGCCCATAAAGGGGTCGCTACCTTGGGCCTCCAAAAATTTGCGTATAGCAAACAAATAAATACCATGTTTGTTCACTTATAGACGTGGACAAAGGACTAAATGATCAAAAATATATGTAATATTACTATAGGCATCTCCAAGACATTTCAAATCTTTTTGCTCTCTCTTCCAATGTGACATTTGAAAAGCAACCTTCAAATTTGAAAGCACAACTACAAAACAAATTGTGTTTTTTTCTTTTTTGGAAACATAAAGAATGAATTGAAATATACTATACATGTACCACAAAAACATAAAAATTACGGAATATGTATTAAGACGAGAAAAATTGAGTTTATTTGAATGTCCAAAATTTTTTTTTACATAAATGGAGATTGACGGAAACTTCGAATTGTCCACTGATCATTTTTTCAATCATTCACAATTGTTGCCATCAAGTTACATGAATAGAGACTGACGAAGAATTCAAATTATGACAGGTTTGAAAGTTCATAATTTAATTTTTTCAAATTAAAAACTCAGAATTTAATTTGTTACTAATATCAAATCCTATAAATATTTTTATAATTTTTTCAAAAATAAAAGTTATAATAAACACCAGCTTGTCCTATTTAGACCGGAATATGTCAAGTAGGACACAGTCCATGTGCAATCAAGGAAACACTCATTGCCACTAAAGACTTTTGCTGTTTCCAAAATGATATTTTCTTCTACTGTTCTACATTAATACTACATACATGTTGTCAGTT
>BRYE01000027.1:18321812-18324312 GCA_030159115.1 Actinidia arguta var. hypoleuca | reverse complement strand
TTAAAAATTAAGAAGAGGTAGAGAATTGTTAGAGGATGATGATCGTCTTTGTGCCAATCACAATGTGATGATCTCATGAGAGAGAGTGTTAGGTGGGGCTGTTCAAATATCCGCCAATCCATCCGATCAGACCGGACCCAACTCAAACCCGATCAAATCCGTTCACTCTACGGATGAATAACGGGTGAAATTTAACTAACTCAATCACATTCGGTTTAGGTATCGGGCCATTAAATTGTCCAATCCGACCGCCTAACCCGCCCAATCCGACAAAATATTACACTAAAATTTATATTTTTTATCCAACTCGACCCCAACCTGATCATATTCCACCCGATCCGATCCGATCCGATCCGATCCGATCCAATCATTTATTGGATCGGATTCGGATCCAAATTCCTCCAACCCGACCAGTTTGATTTGGGTGTCGGGTGACCCCAAACCCGATTCGAACCGACCCGTGAACAACCCTAGTTGGATTGTTTAAGTGGGGTGAAAGTGGAGACATATATGGTACAAGTGATGGTGCCAAAGAAATTGTGAGAGTCCATGATGGAAGCTTAAAGGTTTGAATAGAGAACTAGATGTGGTGACCGGAGGTCGCACGGAATTCTCATCAATCTTGACGTTGGCAGGCTGGCAGCGACATGTATTACTATTACCTATCACCCTAATAGTATAAATATAAAGGTATTTAAATAATTTTACATGAGTAATAAAGATAAAAAAACTAAATACGCTTAAAAAAAATAGAAATGCAAAAATCACTATCCTACTTTTAACAAGTTTTTAAACTAAAAGTTCCAATACAATCTTTTAAAAGATTGTAAGAAAATAGTGAGATTTCAATCCGTATTATATATAAATGGCGAATATGCAAATGCACCTAAAGCTATATTACAAACCGACAATCGGTAATCGTTACAATTTTTCTCATAAAGAATAATAGTAGACTTTGCGCACAAAAAATTATATCCAATTCATCTGAAATAAATAAAAGCTTTGCAATGAAAAATGATGTATAAATTCACTATCAGCTTAAACCTCGACCATTAATCAATCAATACGCATGTTAATATGTTGATTAAAAGGCAACTAGAGTCTTCAAAATTATTGTTGTTTATTGTTGCTATTAACAGCCCGCCTGTAGCTTCGTGTGGTGTAGAAATTCTGTATGAATTGCATCACTTTCATCAATCATAAAAACCCTAACTTTTCAATGCAGTTTTTTTTAAAAAAAATTAAAAACCACAACTTGACCACAAAAATACATGAGGCCAAGAATACATTTACGTGTGTGCTTTTTGTGTGAGTTGATGGGTGCACAATTGAGTGGCACCACGGTGAGCGAGGCACCCACGCGCAAGGGCCCACTTTAATTAAGAGAAGTATAATAATCATAGGGAAATTTTTACTTTGCTTCTAACGTGGTTTGGGCAATGTGTGGATTAAAGTGCATTTTTGATAATTCTTTGTGATTTTTGGATTAAAATGTATCTTCGAGATATGTTAACAGAATAAGTAAAATGATCTTAATACTCTCATCATCTTACTAACATATAAAAGAACACATGCATGCACAACAGATTCATACAGATATATAAATACACACATAGGTAGTGGTAGAGGGATGGTAAGGTATTGGGGTGTGGGAATGGCGAGAGACGAAGGAAGGTCGGGGTTGAGATAGTAAGAGAGAGAAACAGTGGATAAATGAAGAAAGTAGGAGTACAACCATTTTTTTTAATATTTGAAGATTTTATGACAGTACTTTTACCTTAAGAACAAGATAAAAAATTAAAAAATGAGATGATGCATTTTAATTTCTAAAACAGAAGAAGTTATGTGAAAAATTTTAAATGTCAAGAAAGTGATCCGTACGTGACCAATACTACTAGGGGTCAAAGTGAAAGTTTTATGCTTGTTGTTGAACATTCTACATTGTATACACTTTCATACATAATACATAATGTACAACTATTTTTATCAAGTTGACTAGTGTTCCTAGGGACACATGATTTTTCAAGTTCATGATGAGACCAATCTCATGATTTTTTTAAGATACATATATTATGTTGGCAGAACACAAGCTTGTATGTCGACATCTCTTCTTAATTTTATAGGCCCGCAATTCCAATACCCATATGTTAAGCGAAATGAGTCTCACAATATTTGAACTTCACTTTTCACATCTCTTCTTGCGCAATTATGTGTCTATTTCGGTGTTCGGTATTTGTATACACAACTTTTTTTCCATATATATTCATAATTATAAATCAAATAAAATGATTGAAAAACTCTAATGCATGGATAAATTCATTATGAATGTGGCAACATATTCCAACATTGAATCCTACATCATTTGATCTATCAATTTCCATAGATAGGTAGGTATCATGGGATGGGACTTGACTCTTATTTGTTGCTATATAGACCAAATCAAAAAATGATATCGGGTACAAAAATTGAAAGGGGTTAAATCAAGTCTCCCTCCGTACGT
>BRYE01000027.1:18294312-18309312 GCA_030159115.1 Actinidia arguta var. hypoleuca | reverse complement strand
CTATTGGGCTGTTTTGGTGAGCTTTATATTTACCAACCCAACTGCCTAGGGCCTGGATTTACCTTGGGCTTTTTGGTTCAAACGTTTTAATGGATAAAAAGAAAATGAAAAAATTGATGAATTAATAGCTAAATTTAAAAAAAAAAAATCATAATTTTTTTTCATCACAAATTCCTTAATCCAAATACAACATTAGGCATTGTTTGGAACTACGGAAAAAAATGAAAAATAAAAATTTTAATCTTCCCTTATTTGGTTCCTAATTTTTTAGGGAAAAAAAATAAAATATTATTTTATTTTTCTTCTCGTTTTGAAATATTTCTTTCACATTCGTCCCTTTTACTTTATTCTTTGTTAGTTTAAAGTTATTTTATTATTTTATTTTCTATTTCTTCTAAAATCAAACAAAGGAATTTTTTTTCATTTTATTTTATTACCTTACAAAACCAAACAAAAAAAAACAAATAATTTTTTATAGAATCTTTCTTTCTTAATTTATCTTCTTTTTTTTTCACAAGTTCCAAACATAGCCTGGACTTTATCATAGATATAGTGTTTTATGTCAATGATTTTTCCAAACCGTTTTATAGGAAGGTTATATAAAACATATATATATATATATATATATATAGTTTATCATATATAATATTACAACAAGATTGAATTATATACACATACAGCATAAATATAAACTTCAAACATCCAATCAATAATCAACACATCATGAATTTGTTGAGAAAATCAAGGAACTTAACTAATTATTATCAAAAAATCATAATGTCTCAATAAATAATTGAATGTGCATAAACTCTTTGTTTATGCTGCATACATAAAGAATTTAATTTCTATTATAAATGGTGATTCTCTTTATTATTTTTTTTTAATATTTTTCATAAGCTCAAAACCTCTTTAATATGTAATATTCATCATAAATACAAAACCAATCATGAGGATTTAATCATAAATATTTTTTTAGATAGTCAAGTATCTAACTATATTAATAATAAAATGAGCCAACAAAATTCAGTAACATAAAAACATTTTTCTATTGCCATGACATTATTACAAGCCATATCAGTGGAAAATAGAGAGAGATCAAATTCAAGGGTATCCGCTGAGGTCTTGGGTATAGATATAGTCAGTGTGAGCAACCACGGACCTCCTCATCATACACCCTTCACTTTCCAAATCTTCACATCCGTCATCCCCAATGTTTGCTTCCTGCTAATAGAACAAAGGGCACAAAAATAGAAGAGTAATTAGTACCCACAATGAAGCTATATGAATCGAAAAAGCACGTCCCAAGTACACGTACTGTACATGTCAAATTTAGCAAGCTCTCGGGTGATGTTATTATGTGACAACAGGACCAATAATCAATTAAAAATTTTATTTACAATTATATTCAGGTTAGTTAATCAAGTTATTTTTTACTGAGCGATGACACCATCGAAAATGAGGATACTGGTACGGTGCCTAATCTTTGTACATGACCTAGCTAGAGAAAGGTAAATTTCACGGACTCTCATTAGCTTTATGACAAATGTAAATATAACTATTATAGTTGTTATAGTAGAAATTTGGGGACAAACAAGCAACAGTCAGAATTACTTTTTGATCTCGGAAGTGATCTCTGCTATGACCTGCACAAGAGAATAAACGTAACCGGTCGGGGCGAGGCCGCTACAAACCCCTCCGGCGTGGAGATTAGACTAAGGCGACGAAGCTAGATAGAAAACATATGAGCTCTCAAAGTGAGAATGCAAATGATTCCGTGCGTACCTTTTCTAGTGGAAAGGGACAGTCTTTTACAGATGGAGGATGGAGAGCCGTGCAAGGAGATCACGGCGTAATCCTCGGGTGGTTAAGTATGAAAGGAGATCCCGAGAATACCGGAGATAGAATAGGAGGATGTCATATGGAGATTGTACCACGAATATAGGAGTCCAATAGAATAGGAGGATGAAATATGGAGATTGTACCACGAATATAGGAGTCCAAAATGAGGAGGAGTCTCATATTGATCTTATCCTCTGAGAGTCAGGCAAGGTAGTTCACCTCGCCCATATGCGAGGTGGTGACACTAGGGTGGCAAGATCACTCGAGGGATCTGGGCAAAATCAGTGTAGACCATGGGAGAAGTTGGCGATGCGGTCCCTTGGGCAACATGCCCACCTCGGGATATCTACAAGTGGAGAATTTTTCCCTCATCTCAGATCGTCGGGGCGGTGGGGATTTTACCCCTCATCAGTTGCCCCCCACTCGAGATACTAAGGTGAAACACTTAGTATCTTCGGGTATGGAATCACAGGTTATTGTTGGACGATGTAGGCACGTAATGATGGTATGGCTTCATGGGTTGACGCGTGGATGAGCGCTTTAATGGCAGAATGACATTTCAACAGGAATGGCAATTACTACCTCGAGACGTAAAGCATCGCGTGATCCTGGACATTGAAGAAAACATATCTCAGCCCTTGGCCCTCCCTATAAATAAGGGCTTCTTCACAGCTTTGCACTCTTCTTGCTTTCGCTGTTAAACTGCTGTCGTTGCTCCGACGTTCACCTTGCCCTTGTCACCTCGCCATCAATATCTCGCCCTTGATTCAGTAAGTATCAACTATCTGATTTGTTTTCAATTTTTAAGTCTTTAGTGTATGTCCAGTAGAGTCAACGTAAGAGACTTAAAAAATTCCTTGCCCTGAAAGGTCATATATGGAGGACGAGGTTACCTTCCTTCCTTCCTCCTCTAGGGAAGATCCCCCTAGTCCTGAGAGGAGCCCATTGGTTGATGCCTCTCCTCCAATTGAGAGGGAGACTAACACCATGACTCAAGGCGAGCTAGATCACTTTAGAGAGTCCTACTATTTTCTGTCCAACATTCAAATCAGGCTTCTTGAGGTGGGCGATACCATAGCGTCTACCCGTTCAGGCAAGGTGGCCTCTTACGAGGCAGCCTTTTATGCAGGTCTTCGTCTCCAAATCGATCCTATTATTAGGAGTACAACATCTGCCCCACCCAGCTCATTCCCAATGCGTGGCGAAGTCTCGTCTGTGCAGTAGTATGGCGAGCTCATAAATTCCCTCTCTCTCATAACCAGTTTAGGAGTCTATTTACCTTATATAAGAATCTGAAGCCAAACTTTGGATAACTCTACTTTAAGGCTAGGACAAAAAAGATCCTACTCAAATGATATCCTACCAATGTCAAGGGATAAAAGAATAAATTCTTCTTCATCTCGAGAGATGATTGAGAGTTCTCCTCGGTGATATCCAGAAAGATCGAGGGTCCAAGAGTTTCGAGGTCGTGGGGCACCCCAAGTTAGTTTTAGTCTACTTAAATCATTCCTTTAACTAACAAGTATAGCTTCTCGCTCGTGACTAATAAGCATTCTCCAATTTTCAGGTAAGCATTGCAATATACCACCCATCTTATCCACAACCAAACATCAAAGGCTTACAGGGATTCTGGACTCACCAGTGAGGGGAGACTTCTTTACAATCAAGGAAGTTCTCGAATCTAAGTTCTTCCATAGGTGTTTTCGGCCCAGCCCTATATTAATGGCGTCAAATGGGACCATTCCCAAGATGGCTTGGTAGAATACATAAGAACTATCAAGAAAGAAATGAGAAAAGTTTTTATCTCATCTTCCTGATCTAACATTGTTAAGGCTACTAAAGGAAAAAGTCCGACCATTCTTATCTGGTTTGGAATCAGGTAGCTCGAGTTCAAGCTCTAGCTTGGAGGCCTGGTCGGATCCACGACTGCCCCCCCCCCCCCGAGCTTAGATCAGATGGTACTGTCTCCATTCTTTTCCAAGTGTTATACCTCTTGTATTCTATGACACTAATTTTCTTTTTGCAGTTATGCCAAAGAAAATCAGCCTAAAAAAGCTCACCCTGCTAGCGGGGGGTCCAAAAGTGCAAATCCAGCAGCAAAGTCGACCCCAGCAGCAAAGTCGACCCCAGCGACAAAGGGGATTGCTATTGGTGAGAAACACCCTCGAGATAAGTCACCAAACATCTTGCCATTCAAAAAGGGCAAATCGGCATTTGATGCAAGGAATAATGGTCTCATGCCGCCGCTTCAGGAGAAAAAAAAAAAGGCTAAGGCGTCGCCAAGTAAGGTAGCAACTGTCACAGTTACTAGGGAGGGTATCTTGGCCAACTCTGGTGCTATGTTAAGGCGCAGGGCCTCTATGTTGAAGAATCCTGCCATGACAGAAAAACTTCTGGAGGGGGTGATTCCATTTGTTGATAAGGAGTAGGTGGAAAAATTGGATCTAGACCGGGCAATTTTAAAGTTCTTCCATATTGTCGGTCAGGTAGTCATTTGAATTTATGTTCAACCGAGGTAGTCATTTGAATTTATCCTTTTCAGGAGGTTATGCTCGAGTCTTCCCTCGCTAGTCGTGGAAGGGAGATTAGGAATGAGGCGATGCTTTAGCAGGGCTAGGCTACCTCGGTTGAGAGTGAGATGACTCATGCTCAAAATTTAGACAAAGATCTAGAGAAACAATTGGCCGAGCTCAGAGTCTGAGAATAGCAAGCCATTGATGAGCTGAAGAAGACTAAGGAGGATCGAAACGCCACCGTGGTGAGGCTTGAGAAGGAGAAGGCCAAACTAAATAAGAAGGCCATTGAGGAGTACAAGTCCTCAGACGACTTTTAAGAGGCTGCTGAATTTACGACTTTCAAGTATTTTAGCGAAGGCTTTGACTTCTACGAGAGGCAAATCAGCCATCTCCATCCCAACCTTGACATCCAAGATATGGGAATTAACGCCCAGATGCTCGAGGAAGAGGAGGAAGTTAAAGAAGAGGCGAAGGATGAGGGGAAAGAGGAGAGGAGAAGGAGAAGGAAGAGGAGAAGGATGGAAATAAGGGAGATACCAGCCCTCTCTTTCCTTAAACACTTGTAAATTTTTTCTTTTTTGTAATGGCGAGGTGTAACCTTTACTCTTTCAGTGAATGAAAAGTACTTTCTCCTTCTTGTTTCGTACTTGTCTTCCTTATTTCTTAGCATAGTAATTGCTTACGTCGGCGATATCATGTGTCCTAAAATTGACGAACAAAACTTAACACACTTGTGTTTGGCAAACTAAATTTGGCAAACATAATTTGATCATCTGGCGAATAAAGCTTCTTGGTGATTAAGTTTAAGTCACTTATTAAACTTTAACTTGGCAAGCTCGATTAATAGGCGAACGAGGCTTGTTAAAGTTGTTTGAAAGTGAACGTTAATTCTTATCATGGCAATATAAATTATCAAGCGAGTTAACTTCTAGCGATCAAGATACCTTGGCGAATAATTTAGAAATTTCTCAATAAATGGGCGATCTTGATATTAGTGATACCCAAAATTTGTTTTTATCCATTTATATGGCGAAATTGGCAAATAGCTCTTTTTAAAATTGGCGACATAACCCATTATGGTCAATGCTAGCAATGTAAAAGATCGAACTGGAGATATATGATTTTATTAAAATAATCATCATCACATGGAGATAGACGAACACAATAAAGACTTTGGCGATCAAAATCATAAATACATGGAGATTTGGTCAAATAAAGACTTTGGAGACTTCTCATTGTTTAGGAGACCCTCATCTCATGGCGATCAAGGAAATTATTAGTAATATTTCTTCAGGTACTCAGCATTCTAGGGATGAGGTAGTGTCTTCCCGCTCATGTCTTCTAACTAATAAGTTCCTAACCTAGATACATTGATAACTTTGTAAGGACCTTCCCACGTGGAAAAAAAATTCCCAACATTAGGTTCTTTTGTAGACAACGTGACCATCCTTAAGACCAAGACGCCTGGTAAGAATGACATGTACTTGACCCTTTGGTTGTAGTACTTGGCGACTTGGTGTTTATAGGTAGCTTGGTGTACCTCGGCTTACTCCTTCTTTTCGTTAAGTAGATTAAGGTTAAGCCTTGGCTTGACTTCTTTGTTCTTTTTATCAAAATTTGAAATCCTGAAGCTCGGCATTCCTACATCCACTTGTATGACTGATTTTGTCCCATACACTATAGAGTATGGCATCTTGGCCATTGGGATTTCATTCATCGTGTGGTAAGCCCATAGTATGCTTGGAAAATCTTTTTCACATTCACTCTTAGATTTTTTTTAACCTCGCCTTTAGATTCCTTAGGATAGTTCTATTGGTGACTTCCACTTGACCATTAGTTTAAGGATGATTGGGCAAGGAAAAAAAGTTGGATATGGCGAGATCCGAGCAAAATTATTTGAACCCATCATTGTTAAATTATTTGGCGTTGTCTGAGATGATTACCTTAGGAATCTCAAATCGAAAAACGATGTTCTTCCACACAAAGTTTCTAGTGTTCCTCTTAGTGATCTTGGCGAGAGGCTCTACTTCTATCCACTTTGTGAAATAGTCAATGGCGATAATCAAAAATTTTCTCTGCAATGGAGCTTATGGTAGAGGTCCAAGAAGGTCAATCCCCCATTGAGCAAATGGCCATGGGTTGGTCATTGGTACCATCTCGGTATGAGGGAGATGACTCACTGAAGCAAACATTTGGCACTTCTCACACTTTCTGGTGAATGAGATCACATCTCGTTCCATTTAAGACCAAAATTACCCTTAGTGAATGGCCTTCCTAACTAGTGATCTCGCCCCGGAATGATTTTTACAAATGCCTTCATGAACTTCTCTAAGTAAATAATATGCTTCCTCAAGTCGGAGACACCTCAAGAGTGATCCCGAAAAGGACCTCTTGTACAAAGTTCCATGGAGGAGGCAAAATCTTGTTGATCAATATTGGATCCATTGTGCCTAGAGGCTATCTAATGACAGTTTCCCAACTTAGAGAAATGTGATGATGTCGTCCATCCAAGTTGGATCTGCTGCTACTTGGAAGATGGTTTTGGCGACATCAATACTTAGATTTGGAAAGAATTCCAGAGGGACACTCATTTCTGAGGTAAAATCAAAGGCTGAGGCTAGATTGGCTAGGATATCAGCCTTCTTATTCTCTTTTTTAGGAATTTAGCGAATCTTGAAATCCTTGATCTTTGTCGATATGGTCTTCACTTCATCTAAATAGGCCATCATTCGGAGATCCTTGGTGAGGTAATCACCTTGAACTTAATTTACTACAAGTTGGGAATCATTAAAGGCTTTTAAGGATTCTACTCCCAATTCTGTTGCAACTCTTAGTTCAGCGAGGAGAGCCTCATATTCAAACTCATTGTTGGTGACATTGAACCCAATACGTATGGCATATTCCATCTTCTCGTTCGAAGGAGTTTGGAGAACAAGCTCTGCACCACAGTCATGCTAGTTTGATGATACATCCATGAACAACTTCCATCTGGCGAGCCCATCATCTTGGTCTTGCTCTTCATAGGTCTCCACCTCAGAATCTAGAGTTGCATTGTGTGTGGACTCGACTATGAAATTGGCTAATGCCTGAGCTTTGATCGCCATCCTTGGTCGATAACTAACGTGAAAATCGCTTAGTTCAATAGACCATTTGAGAAGTTGCCCCATGGTATTAGGTCACTGTAGAATCTGCTTCAAGGGCTGATCAGTCAGCACAACAATGGGATGTGCCTAGAAATAATGGCAAAGCTTCTGACGACTATCAGAAAGTCATAGGCAAGTTTCTCGATTTTTAAGGTATCTAGTTTTAGCTCCTATGAGGACTTTATTGACGTAGTAAACCTGCTTCTGAACCTTGTCCTTATCTTGAATGAGCATTGCGCTAACTGCTGTTGGCGAGATGGAGAGATAGAGAATGAGTTCCTCGCCCATGTCAGGAACAGTGAGTAGGGAGGCGACCCTAGATACTCCTTCAGCTGTTGGAACGCCACCTCGGACTCGTCTGTCCACTCAAAAATTTTATTCTGTCTCATAATTTTAAAAAATGGTAAGCACTTATCTACTGACTTCGAGACAAATCTGTTAAGAGTTGCTACTCGCCCAGTTAACCGTTGCACCTCGTGAATGTTCCTAGGCGAGCTCATTGCAAGTAAAGCTTGAATCTAGTTCGGGTTTGTCTCAATCCCTCATTTTGTTACTAGGAAGCCAAGGAAGTTTCTCGATGACACACCAAAGATGTATTTGGAGGGGTTAAGCATCATATAGTGTTTTCGCAGGATTCCAAACGTTTCCTCCAAATGGGTAACATGGTCAGTTGCTTTGAGGCTCTTGACTAGCATGTCATCTATGTAGATCTCCATTGTCTTCCTTATCGTCTTCTTGAATATCCTGTTGACCAATCTCTGGTATATCACTCCTGCATTCTTCAATCCAAAAGGTATAACCTTGTAGCAGTACAACCCTCTCTTTATGATAAAAAAAAAGCCTTCTCTACATCGGAAGGATGCATTTTGATTTGGTGATACCCTGAGAAGGTGACCATAAAGCTAATGGGTTCATGCTTGAAGGTTGCATCAACAATCAGATCAATCTTAGGTAGAGGAAAACTGTCTTTGGGGCAAGCCTTGTTTAAGTCAGTAAAATCGATACACACTAGCTTTGAAGAGTCAATATGAGTAGTGAGATTCTTTGATAATATTGGCTTGGACGAGCTTAGTCACTTCTTCTTCTATGACTTTCAAACGCTCTGGGGTGAACTTTCTTTTCTTTTGGCGCACTAGAGGATGATCAAGGTCGGTGAATAGTTTGTGGACGGCGACCTGAAGGTCTATTCCTGAGACATTGCCTTGTTACCATGTGAATACGTCGTAGTTTTTGTTTAAAAATTCCACCAAAGTACTCCATAGCTCCTCAGTCAATTCAGCTTCAATCATGACATGGCGATCATGATAGTCGGGGTGTATAAAAACTGGAGCTACTTCTTCTAATGGCTTGGTGTTTTTCATCTCTCTGGGATCAACAAGGGTAATCTCTTTCACTTCTTCTCTCAGTGCCTCCATCTCAGCAACGTTTACCTATAATTGCTATTTGGTGACTGGTTTTGATGGAAAGTCAGTCTTCATGATTGTGGTGAAGCACTATCTCACCATCTTTTGGTCACCACTCACCTTGCTTATCCCGGTTGAAGTGAAAAACTTCATCATTAAGTGATAGGAAGAGGTAATAGCCTTGATCTTTCCCAGAGTGGGGCGACCTAATATGGCGTTGTAAGGCGATGGGCAATCCACAATGATAAAGTCTTGTCACACAGTAGTTTGATGGGGCTCCGTTCCTAGGGCATCCAAAGGGATTTGTAGAGCTTCCCCCAAATCCAACTAGAGGGGTGTGGAATGGGTTGAGTCTATCTCGCCCTATTTTCATTTTGTCAAATGTTGAGATAAATAAGATATCAGCAGAACTCCTGTTGTCAACCAGGATCCTCTGAACGTTGAAATTGGCGATAGTGGTTGAGATTACTAAGGCATCGTCGTGGGGGAGATGTAAACCTCTCAAATCCTCATTGGTGAAGGTGATGGTCTGGTGAGGCCCAGGTATAGATGCGGAAAGATTATAAACTTGCTCTTCAGCCTGCCCACTCACTTCTTTGGCATGCCTCTTAAGGGACGAGTTTGAGCGTCCTCCTGATGCAAATCCTCCATGAATAGTTTGGATGTTGCCTTCCGTAGGGCTGTTGTCAGCGTATCTTCTGTCAGGAGAGTTTGGACATGGGCAATCAACTACATACTTTCTCAAATACCCTCTCTTGATTAGGTCGGCTATCTACTTCTTCAGTAGAAAGCAATCCTTAGTGTTGTGCTTATGATCTTTTGTAGAACTTATAATATTTGTTCTTGTTTCTTCTGAGGGGATTAGTCTTGATCTTCCTTGGCCATTTTATGAAGTCTTCATTCTTGATCTCCATAAGCATCTGGGCAACAGGGGTGTTAAGGGGAGGCAACACAAGGTCAGGTTAGCGAGGTAAAGTTTGAGGACATCGTTCATTAATTTGCCTCCTCACATCTCAATCAAATCTATTACTCTTCACCTCGCCCCTGTAATCAGTCCACCAAATGTCAGGCTCGCGTTTGTTGTGTAGGGAATGTAATCAGGGATGAAATGGGTTTGACCATAGAAAAGGCTGGAAAGGAGGTTCATAGTACTGCTACCAAGGTGGTGATAACTAAGGATTCTACGTTGATTGTAACTAATGGGAGCATTCAAGCAGCTGTTAAGCAGAGGGTTTGTCAAATCCGAAACCTTGTCAAGGTGGATAGAATGTTTTTTGGACTGTGCCTCCATGCAATTTGATGTTTTATTTTTAGTTAAATTCCCTCGTACCTCCATTTTACATGCAAAATCTATTATACAATTAAAAAGCACAACGCATATTAAGTTCACATACAAATAATCTGGCCAGTACTTCTATGGTGAGATCTGTTGGACAAACGTTTTAAATAAATGTTGACCACATAAATCGAAGCAGATGCAAGTATGTTGTCCAGTTAAAGGATTTGCAATCTCAGTCCTACTAAGAGAACTTAAACATAAATTATTTGCTCAAACTACATAAGTTTTTAGGTTTAAAGTTTTGGATTCATGATAGGAACAAAGTGAACATGCATAAGATAAAAACTCTTATTCTTGAGGTTGGATGGAACCACCTCTGGTCAATAGAGATGACAAATGAAGTTTTCAAATGAATTCTACCAAGGTATTGAAGGAATTTAATAGATGGTTTTCTTTGGGAATACTGACAGACTACAGTTTCTTTTCAGAACACCGAAGAAAAATTTGATAAGAAAATACTGAATGAGTGAATAGTGAGGTTATCTGGAGGAATTGCCATTCTTTAGGTTAACAGATTATTGTTGGAGCTGGCATTACAATTATCTGGAGTTTCCGAAACTGATTCCTTATGGGTTGATGCATCTGATTGTATGATATGATTAACAGGTAGGATCACAAACACAAGTAGAGCTGAAGGATAAACATTTAAGGATTGAAGATGCTCTTAATGCGACTAAGGTAGCCAGTTTCCCTTTTACCAATGCTCTTATGGACTAGTGAGGGTCAGGCTCTGAAATTGGCATGTTCCAGGCAGCTATTGAGGAAGGAATTGTATTTGTTGGAGGCTGTATTAAAATATAACAAACTTTGATTTTTTTTTTTTTGTTCGTGCAGATGTTGGACCCATTGTCTTCTAATTTTTGAATGGGATTCTATTGTCATCCCATTTTGGATGTTCAAATTCTGGATTGATCACTTCAGATACAGAGGAACTATTGAGAAAGAAGAAACTGAACCAAAATTCACGTTGATCATAATTCGTGAATTTTGGTCTCTTGAACTAGACTTCCAAGAGTAGCAATTTAAACAATCTGTTCCTTTGCATCAAATCGCTGTTGTGTCCCATTGACCATCACAATCTCCGGATAAAAGAGGATAGCATTGTGAAGAGGAAAGAAAGCACGATGTCATTGATGTCCAGTTTAACTCTCTTTTTAATGGGGGAAATTAAATCTCATGGCCTCTGCAATAATTCCATAGACGTAGACATAACAACACTGAAGCCTGAAGTGAAATTAACTACCTATTTAGTTTTGTGTTAATAGTACATTTGCAACAAATCCATGAAAAAGCTTGTTAGTTTTACAAGCTTCTAGTAGTTAATCTTCAATACGTGCTTACATTTCCGATGATTGGAGAAACTATCTGCATGCTTACATCTGTGAAGTTGTAGTTATTTAATTGTTGTGTAGAGAGTAAATGAAAGTAAAACAGGAAGAGTAGGAGAGAACATAGAAAAACAAGATAGATTAAAAGTAAATATGTTGTACTAAAAGGTTAATGTAAGGGGACAAAATATAAAATGACGGAGCCTGGCCTTATTAGGGTAGAAGCCTCCATTGAGATGTCGCTATGAAGCAAGCTTAGAGGTCCTCTGCATTGGAGCTTGGTGCAGACACATCGAAGACAGACCCTGTCCAAGCTAAGGCTACCCCTACTCCCGAGTTGTCGCTGCTTAGTAAGCTTGGTAAGGTGACCAAGCTTAAGTTTGGACGAGGGGCAACGGTCGGTGGTAATCCCGAGGGATGTCAGTGGAGACGTTGGCGGAATGATGAGAAGCTACCAGCCAGGTCCTAGAAGCTTGGCTAGGTCAGACGCCTACTCACTAACACAACGGTCGGAGCGTACAAGTATGTGTCGAGCTGCAATCTGTTCAGTGACAGGACAGCTTACGCGTCAAGGCATGCGCCGAGCTGTACTGTATAAAGTCAGCCTTCCTTTCATGTAAAGGTACACACTATTTGGTTAAGAAACGCATACACTCTCTCTCTCTCTCTCTACATACACCGGTTATCTAACTTGACCGTCAGAGAGTTGTTTCTCGAAAACAGCTCATGCAGTCGGTCTCATTATTTTGGTATTGCAGCTAGGGCATTGCTGGACAACGGGTTAAAGTCACCAATGCAGCCATAGAACCGCCACGGGCATCTATCCTCGATTTCCTTCCTCTCATCCTTCAAATATATAACCCCACAGTTAATAAGAACTTAACTTGTTTCTTTGTTTATGTTACACTGAAGGTATGTTTTTGTAACTATGGATAATGTCTGAATCAAAATGATTTTAAATGGTTTTTTAATGTAATGCTTGTAAGCTTCACAAAAATTTCTGTGTGACTCATTGTTTAGCTTTATAGAGTCCTTTTCTTTTGGAGGACTCTTGCTAGTTGCTACCTAGACATTGTGTGTGTGTGTGTGTGTGTGAGAGAGAGAGAGAGAGAGAGAGTTGCATGAAATAATATGATGCTTGTCCCAAGAATAGGGATAGGAGATAAGCCTGAGAAAGGAAAGGAGACAATGCTGTTAGCCTTATCTTACATATGTAAAGACTGTCCAGACAAGGCTATGTGCAGCGGTGGTTGGTTGTCTTCTTCTTAGCAAATCTTACCTATATCAAGATAACTAACTTACCCTTGCAACATCAAAGTATTGACAACACTGAGTTAATTTAACTGCATTAAATTACACTTTGCACCCCTGTACTATTACCTAAGTTTCACTTTGTGTGTTTTACTTCTATCCGTGTTAGTCAACTTCTTTTCTTTAGGTCAAGTGTTAATGTGGCCACTCCGTCTTTCTTTCATTCTATTTAGGATCACGTAATAATTGAGGCAATTGGAACTGAAGGGTGCAAAGTAATATATTTGGAAAAGTAAAAGGTTTCTCGTGTAGTTTACCCTTTTTAAATGCCATTGATAACAGTGAAGAAATGCAAAATCATGGGACTACTAATGAACCAAGACGGGCCTGCCATGTTATTTGAGGCCCAATTATCTAAAGGCCCTTCTAGATCAAACACTAACCAAACCTACAAAATGACATGACCCAAGAAAAACCAACAAAATGACATTGCAGTCCCTCTTCAAGCGAACTTTTTACTTTTTACAGTGTTTGTAGGGATGGGTCTTAAGCTTCCAACCCAGATGGGCCTGACTTAGCCCAGGCCCATAACCTCTGGTTGGACTGTTTGCTTGCCAGGTAAAGGTGTCAATTTTCCCAAGACCGATGAGAGAGAGAGAGAGAGAGAGAGAGAGAGAGAGAAGGCGACGATGTTGCTAATAGGAGTGAGTTTGCAGTGCATAATGGACCTAGTAGTAGCTGGTTTTTCTCTGGTAATTGGGTTGGGGATTTTCGCATGCATTGCTTCCATCCTCTGCTCTGCTGCTTTCTTGTATCACGCCAAGCAAGTCTCCTGATCCCCAAATTTCAAGGTACTCTTATTTGGGAAGTTCAATTTTGAACTGATTTTCAACATTTATGGATCTCGACGAATCATATAGATTTTCAAAGATTTGTGATGTTAGTATGCGCTAGAATTTTGATCAGATACGCGCGCGCGCGCACACACACACTCTCGATACCAATTCAAACTATCTACACAAAAATTACCCTATCTCAGCAAGGTTTGGTCGATCACCGATATTATATGGGCACAACCACGCAATTGAGGTCCAGAACTTCACTAGATACTTAAGTAAAGCCTGAACTGTGTATCAAGTATATATATGCCATGTTATATTTAATATGAATGCCTTCAATTATGTTGAAATGATAACCCAGATTGTCATGAGTGGTAGTCACCTGGCCACCATGGACCTTGTGAAGCATTTGGTGTGGTTCGATGCCCACATGCATGATATCAATTCCTACTGCTTTGGACCAGTCCATATGGAGATTTGTCTTGGCATTTAATGGCCCCCACTTATAAATAGTAAGATTTATCTCCCGAATTAGTCAGTCTAATGAGCCGGAGTTGTTAAAAAAATTATGTTGAAATGATTGTGCAACTAAGAAATGCGTTAAGTGGGTAGCTTAGGAAACTTAGAAATGGTCCATCAGGCATGCTTATTGGGTAGTTGATTGTTATTTGTTAGTAGGCATGTTGGACTTGTACCCCATTCCCATTCCCCCGTTCACCCACACCCATGACGTGTATTTAAACTGGCAAATATTACTCTTACTTTACTGTCCAATAGAATAGATCATGATCAATGCCACAACGCCATCCTGCTCTCACCATGTCGTTACTAAGAATTACACATTTGTATTTCATATCCATACACTGGAAGCAAATGACATGTTCTGACCAACTTGGGTATCTTTACTCGTTTTCAACTTTCCATGTGACAGAGACCACGGCCACTGCCACCGTGCCAACCTGACCTCACACTATTGTTCCTTCAATGTTGTCTTGCACATTAACAAATGATTGTTATGATCTATCATCTCTGACATTTACGCTTCTATTGTTGGAGTACCTCAATAAGTGCAGCGTCATCCTATACCTTCACCAATTGGTTTTGTCATCCCGCCTCCCTCAATTAGAGCAACCGAGTTCGAGACGTGCATTATTATGAGTTTTTATTCAGAACATAGAACAGGAAGATATATTTGAGGGTTAGTATTGAGGTTTATTGTGACCTTTGTGAACAAACTACAGCTAGGTGTAACTTGAGACAAATAAAATCAGAAAACAAACCTGCAACACAACAAATGAATGCCTAGTAGCCAATATGATCAGCAACAGTAAAAATATCCCCC
>BRYE01000027.1:18286812-18289312 GCA_030159115.1 Actinidia arguta var. hypoleuca | reverse complement strand
CTATTTTTGTAGTGAATGTCAGGTAGGTCCAACGTGGGAGACTTAGAAAATTTAGGAAATTCCTTGCCTTCTTGGATTTCAGATCACTTAGGAGAAAAAACATACATGGCCGACGAAGTTAACCAACTCCTTTTGCCCCCCCCTCCAATGAATCTCCTCCTCGTGATGAACCTTTTGACCACGGGAAAAATCTTGAGATAGATACTCATAGTTCCCTTGACAAAAAGTTTAATGTCATGACTCAAGGCAATCTGGATCACTTGAGAGAATTGTACTTTTTTCCTCTTGGGATGCAAGCTAGGATTCTTGAGGATGACGAGACTATTCTGTCAACTCGCCCTGGCAAGGTGGCTTTTTTATGAAGCTGCTTTCCCTACCGGCCTAAGGCTCCTAATTCACCCCACCATTAGGAGAATTTTGAATTTCTACAACATTTGCTCTGCCTAACTTTTTTCTAATGCATGGCGAAATGTCGTCTGTGTATTGGTGATATGGTGATTTTACAAGCATGCCATGTCCCCTCAATGAGTTCAGATGCCTCTATAGCTTGTTCAAAAGTCTGAAGCCAGACTCGGGATAGCTTTATTTTAAGGTGAGGCTGGGCATGAATGTTATCAAGGGGTCTCCCAGCAATGTCAAGGGGTGGAAGAGGAGATTCTTTTTCATCTCGGGAGACGACTGGGAGTTCTCCCCGAATATAGCTTGGGGTGAAGGAGTTCCACGGGTCCCGAGATCATGGGGCACCCCAGGTCAGTCTGATTTCTATATTATGTCATTTTATTAAGTACAACATCTCGCCCCAAATTAACAAATGTTCTTCATTCTCTAGGCAAACGCTGCAATAAGCTGCCCATCTTGACCGACATCAAAGATCGGAGGATAAAGAAGGTTTTCAAGAAATTAGGGCCAAGAGAATACTTCAAGGTACCAGTAGTCCTTGACTCCAAGGCGTTCAAAAAGTGATTCGCCCTCAATAGTGAGGGGATGGCGTCTAGTGGCGAAGACAATACTGAGGACACGTCTGTAGATGGCGCAGAGACTATAGTGGGCGACGAGGGTGAGTCTCACCATTCCCGAGATGAACACCCCCGGAGTGATAGCTCCCGAGATAAATCAATAGAATATATAGGAACCATTAGGAAGGAAATGAGGAGGATTTTACCTCGCCTTCCTGATCTAACCATGCTAAGGTGGTTAGGGAAAAAAGTTCGAGACCCTGTATTAGGTTTGGGACCATATAGTTCGAGCTCAAGCTCAGACTCTAAACTGGAGTCTTGGTCGAACCTAGGGTTGCCCCCCGAGCTTAGATCATATGGTACTATCTCCATCTTTCCAAGTGTTTTACCTCTTCCTTATATTGATGTCGGTTTATATTTTGTAGCTATGTCGAAGAGAATTAGCTAGAAGAAGTTCGCCTAAAAGGTAGAGGAATCCAAGGGTGCAAGCTCGGTGGCAACGTCAACCCCGGCTGCGAAGGGGGTTGTTATTTGAGAGAAACATCCGAGGGATGAGGTGCCATACATCTCGCCCAATGAGACGGGCTCCAAAGGAAAAGAATCCATGCCACCGCCAGAAGCCAAGTAGAAGGCCAGTCCATGGCGACGCCAAGTTAGGCGGCAAACATGGGAATGACACGGCTAGTGGCCCCAGGGGAGGGCACCTCGACCAATCTTGTTGCTGCCTTGGGGCCCAAAGTCACTATTTTGAGGAATTCTGCCACGACAAAAAAACTTCTTGAGGCCGTGATTCCACCCTTCGACAAGGAAGAGGTGAAAAAACTGGATCTTGACCGGGTAGTCTCCAAGCTCTTCCACATCCTGGGCCAGGTAATTGTTTAAATTTATGCACTCTGTATTTTCACTGTTTTAAGGTGATATTAAACACTTGGTGAATTTTTTTTTATCTTTCAGGCGGTTGTAGTCGGGTCCTCCCTCGTCAATCGTGGTTGGGAGATGAGGGACGAGATAACATTGCAATAAGGTTGGGCCGCATTGCTTGAGGGCAAGATGGCTCATGATTAGAAATTTGTTGGCGATCTAGAGAGGAAGATGACCGAGCTTAAAGTCCAGAATCAACAAGCCGCGGAAGAATTGCCCAAGGCAAAGGGTGAACGGGATGCTGCTGCGGATCAATTGGCGAAGCTGGAGATGTTGGTTATTGAATTGAGGGACAGAGAAGCTTGGTCCAAGAAGCTGATCGTTGAAGAGTTCAAATCCTCAGAGGACTTTTAGGAGGCTGTTGAAATGGCAACCTCCAAATATTTTTGTGAAGGGGTTGACTTTTACAAACGGCAACTTCATCGCCATCATCCTGACCTTGAAGGCATGGGCATTGATCTCAACTTGATCAAGGAGGAAGAAGAGGTGGAGGAGAACAAGGAGAAGGAGGAGGATAATAAGGAGAAAGGAGAGGAGAAAGGCAATACCAGCCCTTTCTCTCCTTAAACATTTGTAATTTTTTCTTTTCTCCTTTTTTGTGTAATGGCGAGTTATAATCCTTC
>BRYE01000027.1:18246812-18261812 GCA_030159115.1 Actinidia arguta var. hypoleuca | reverse complement strand
GTAATGGCGAGCTGTAATCCTTTCCATTTTTAATGAATGAAAAATTATTCTTTCTACATGTTTCCTTGTATTCTTTACATGATTGTATTGGTAATGTCACCTCTGATGAGGTTGGCGAGATGAATTAGGTGAACATAATATCCTGGCCATCACAACTTAACAAAATTGGCGATGTGAAATTGGCGAATATCAATTAATTTCTTTGGCGAATAAACCTTTGAGCCGAGATGATTTGGAGATCTTCTGGTCGTCCCTCACTTCACCTATCCCCGTTGAAGTGGAAAACTTTATCATCAGTTGATAGGTGGAGATGATTGTCTTGATTTTCTAAAGCATTTGGCGACCTAAGATAGCATTGTAAGGTAATGGACAATTCACAATAATGAAATCTTGTCATACTGTAGTCTGGTGGGGCTCTGTCCCTAAGATCACAAGCAATTTGATCCATCCAAGTGAATGTGTTGTGTTTCCTTCGAATCTGACCAGGGGATATGAAAGGGTGAAGTCTATCTCACCCAATCTTTATCTTGTCAAACGCCGAGATAAATAATATATTCGCAGAACTCCCGTTATCAACCAAAATTCTCTATACGTTGAAATTGACGATCGTAACAAAGATGACCAAAGCGTCATAATGGGGGAGATGTAAGCCTCTCAAGTCAATATTGGTGAACGTAATGGGCTGGTGGGCTTTAACCGCAGGTGTGGAGAGGTTATATACTTCTTTGTCAGCTCGCCCATTAACACTTCTGGCGTGTCTTTTCCTAGACGAGCTTGAACATCCTCCTAAACCAAATCCACCATGGATCACTTGGATATCTCCTACTGTTGCTCTGTTGTCACCATATCTTCTATCAAGCGAGTCATGTCTTCTCCTTCCCTCTACTTCGTGAGTCCAACTAGACAATTCAAACTTCGATGAAACAGGGCGTCTTTATTGCCTAGAGCGTAAGCTTGGTGATTGAGGTTAGTGATTTCTGGCCCGACCAGTGCTTTGGCAACTTTAAGATTCACGATCGCCTAATCGACGAGAACGGCGAGATCGGCTAACTTCTAGGACAGGCGCGGTAGGAGGTGGCGGGTTATTTGTGGTGAGGTATTGTATCAGGCGGGCATTATTCTCATTCATGATTCTGATCTGCTCAGCAATCCCATGCATCTCACGGTGAAGATCCTCAAGATCTGGAGTTTGACTAGCGTTAGTCATAGAATAAGCTCTATTATCTAAAGGGTTGCTAGTACTTGGTGTAGATAATAAATGGCTACGCAGGTGTATAAGGTATAGAGAACTGTCATTTCCACAAACAACGTCAAACTGTTGTAATAGAAATCTAGCGATGAGCAACCAATAGTTAGAATTGCCCCTGACCTCGGTAATGACTCGGGCGACATGTGCAAGTGAACAAACGTGAATGTCTATGGTGAGGCCGACCAAAACCCCTCCAGCGCGAAGATCAGATCAAGGCAAATAAGCAGAACAAAGCAAAGTAAAGCAATAGAGCTGTCAAAATGAGAATGCAAGGGTTTCAATCATAACTCTTTATGGTAGGGGGAGTGGCCTTTTATAGTTGGAGAATAGAGAGCTGTGTGAGAAGATTTTGGAGAGATCTTCGGGTGACTAAGTACAGAAGGAAATCTCGTGAATATTGGATACAAAATAAGGAGATGTCATTTGGAGAGTATACCGCGATTATAGGTGACGTAGTAGGAAAGGAGTCTCATGGAGGTGGTCTCTGGGATGACGAAGTACTTCACCTCACCTCACCTCGCCCATAGGCGAGGTGAATAATACGTGGTGAGATTATGATGATATGAACACTGGAAGGAGGCAAAGTTGTTTGGAATGCTTGATTAAACTCATAGGCAACCAAGACTAACTAGAGAACTGGTCGATTCAGGCGACATGTCTATCTAAGATAATAAGCCAGTGGTGATTTTATCCCACATCAGTCTATATCTAATATTTCCTCTTCCAGATCCTCATTAATGGGTATTAATTGGATGCAACTTTTATGTAATGATTCTTATTTTATGTTTTTATCATTATGTACTTACGAAAAAGTAGAAAGATTGCTAACCCACGTATTGCACGAGTCCACAAGTACTAGCTTGCATTGCATTGATGCTTTGAGTAAATGTATTTCGTAATTCAATCTGGACTTGTTCTCAGCCATTATTAATGCATGAATCTATTCTCACCGTTCTTTCTCTCTATGTGTGTTAATCCATTACAATGACGGTGTGACTAGACTTCGGGCATTTGATGAACATGGCACCATACAAAGGGCAAGGGTTAATGGTCCGTTAGGTGTCTGTTGTTGACTGATATCGGAAAAAGATATGACTAAGTAACAATAGCAGAAATTGGAAGAGAAATGAAAGAAAAGGGTGCAACAAGATCAAGTGAAATGATTAGTTTTTTATTCTCTTCCAAATCGTTCAACTTCAATTCCCATTGAAATTGAGCTTTTATTTGTTTAAATTACATCATCCCATCGTGAGCGACATTCATAAAGGGATAGCAGAAGATACTGATACAGATGATAGAAAACCCTAGACCAAGGCAGTTGAACACTCGACAGTAGACAATAGGCTCAACCTTGCTTTGATACCACTTGTCAGGCCAACTTATCTTTCTCTTTAAAATCCATGTATTAAGGAGAGGGGAACATGAGTCTTATAGACAACATAGAGGAGCCATAACTGGGCGATGTGGGACATTTCAACAAACAAGAACATGTATCTTGTCAATAGAGTGGAGGTACATTCGGTCATCAAGTCTACAACTTGTGCTTGATAAGTGCTTCTTTCATGATTCAGATCAAACGTCATGCACTCTTTCGATGCTCCAAAGGTCTGCCAACTTGAAGAGTCTCTAGATAAAGGTAAGATCTCAAAAATGACATAAGATTTGTTATTCATTCCATAAGGAAAATAAAAAGTTAAAAAGAGTTTCTTTTTAATATCTTCTCTTACAAGAATTTACAGTCAGGGAACCGAATTCAAGCTATTTGAATGCACTAGGAGACATGAACCAGAGGAGAGAAACTTTGATTTGTGGAGATCAAGGTCATCAATGGTTCGAGGGATGAATCATTTTTCATCAAATGCATAATTGCCTCTTCTCCATTGCTTAAGAGGATGCTTGTTCATTACAATGGAACATCTGACGTACATGAAGCGTGAAGAATCTCATTAGCGTTGTTGATGTGTCATCGACAATCACCAAGGGTAAAAGTAAGATATAGAAGAGCCATAATCATATCTTTGGAGGATCTTCCTTCTTTATGCTTCATCAAGCTTGTCATTGCTCTCTTTGCTTACAAAAGCATTTTGCTAGAGCTAGTAGGGATTTGCCATGCCTTAAGCTTTTCAATACGATACTTATTTTATTTATTTACTGCTCTATTTATTTATTTACTATTGATTAGTTGATATGTTTTTCAATACAATATCAAGTCTTTTCTCTTACTATAAGTATTTTGTAAGGATGGTTATTGCTTTGGTTTTTTGTGGTAGAAATTTGGCGACAAGCAGCCAACAGTCAGAATCGCTTATCACCTCAGCACTTGACCTCGGCAATGACTTGGGCAACTTACACAGGGGAACAAACATGATCGGCCGGGGCAAGGCCGCTCAAAACCTCTCTAGTGTGGAGATCAGATCAAGGCGAACAATCTAGACAAAGCAAAGCACTAGAACTCTCAGAGTGAGTATGTAAGGGTTTTGTCATATCTTTTTATGATGGGGGAGCGGCCTTTTTATAGATGGAAAATGGAGAGCCGTGCGAGGAGATGATCGCGAAATTCTTAGATGGCTAAGTATGGAAGGAGATCCCAAAAATATCAAAGATAAAATAGGGAGATGCCATTTGTAGAATAAACTACGATTATAGGAGACGTGGTAGAGCAAAAATCTCATGAAGGTGGAGTCTCAATGTCTTCTCATCTTCACTGTGGATGGCAAGGTGAAAAGCAAATAGGTGAGCTCACTGCTATAGGCGAGGTGAGTACTCCTGGAATAGATGGAGCTTGGGCGAGTCTGATATGGGTCACCAAGGACATTGTCAACGTAAGCTTCACAGTGTCGACGAGGTTTTGGTTAGATAAATAGGTGAAAATTTTATCCCTCATCAGTTGCCCCCTGACTCGATATGTCGAGGTGAAACACTTGGCATTATCATGTCGTAAATTAAGGAATGCAGTTCGACGTCATGGGCACCTAATTATGGCATGTCTTTATAGGAGGACACATGGATGAAATCATTAATGGCGGAATGACATTTTGGCAAGGGGTGGCAGTTTCGACCTCAGTATTCGAAACAATGCGTGATCCTGGCCATTGGAACTGATAAATCTCAGCCTTCGGTACTCCTTATAAGTAGGAAGTTTCCCCACCACTTTGGACTCTTCTTACTTTCGTTGTTGAACTACTGCCCTTGTTCTCACCTTCACCCTACCTTAGTCAACTAGCGATTAGTACCTTGCCCTCAATTCAATAAATATCAACTGTTAGTCTTCTCTTTAGTTTTAGTTTTTAGTGTATGTATGGTAAATCTGACATGGGAGACTCAGAAAACTCCTTGCCTTCCTGGGTATCAAACCACATCCTTCCTCCCTCAGGAAAAATACCCCTGTCATACATGGCAGACGAAGTTACCCAGCTTCCTTCCTCCCCTAGGAAACATACCCCTAGCCCCGAGGTTAGACCATCGATTGATGATCTCCATCCGGTTGAGAAGGAGACTAACTCCATGTCTCAAGGCGAGCTGGATCACCTTAGAGAGTTATTTTCTTTTCCTTTCAGCATTCAAATCAGGCTTCTTGAGGTAGACAAGACCATAGCGTCTACTCACCCAGGCGAGGTGGTCTTTTAAGAGGCAGTTTTCCATGCCAATTTTTGTTTTCCTCTCCATTTTATCATTAGCTCATCCCCAATGCATGGCGAAGTCTCTTTCACACGATAGTGGTGTGGCGAGCTCACAAATTCATTATTTACCTTAATAAGTTTAGGAGCCTATTTACCTTGTACAAGAACCCAAAGCCAAGCTCTAAATGGCTCTATTTCAAGGCCAGGTCAGCAAAGACCCTACTCGGGGGGTATCCTAGCAACATCAAGGGATGGAAGAAGGAATTCTATTAGCCCAAAAGGCAACCTAAAAGGGGGTGAATTAGGTTTTTCAATAATAATCACAATTAAGATTAATTAAAACTTAATCTAATCAATCAAATAGTAAATCAATATATAACCAATGCAATTGTTAACAAGAATAAAAATAAAAGTAGGGAACAAGAAAGCACACCAAGATTTATTGAGGTTCAATCACAACGTGTGATCTACGTCCTCCCAAGACCTCCTTGAAGTCTTTTTCCACTATGCAATCAACAATTGTAAAGTAGGGATTGATTTACCAAGTACTCAGCTCCCTTTTACATAAGAACTTCTCCCAAGTTCTTTCAAGTGGTTTTGTCCAAGACTCACTTTAACTTACAAGTATTTTGATTATCTAAGAGAAAACTTAAACTCTCAAATACAAGTGTATAAAGGTTATACGAGTGAAAAATAAACTCACTACCAAGAGTGGATTAGGGTGGAATAGCTCACCCTTGAGGACAAGAGGACTTTTTCAAAGAATGATGAATTTGAAGTTCTTATAAGATCAATCAATGTAATAGGCTTGTGTCTTGGACCCCCATAAATGCATTTAGAGGCTTGTATATAATAGATTGGTGTAAATTTTCCCGTTGGTGCTAGTTGGACCTTATTAAATGCGAGTTCAGACATCTCTGCGTTCAAAAAACTAGTCGTTATGTGTCGACACATTGACTCATGTGTCGATACCTTAAGCGATGTATGAGGTTTATGGGTTTCATGAGTCGACTCCTTAAGAGCATGTGTCGAAACCTTCTACGCTGTATGAGGCTGCTGGTTTTATGTGTCGACTCTTCCAAGACCATGTGTTGACACTTCAAGTCTTCATTTTTCAGTTGTTATACACTGTCTCTATGTGTCGTCACTTTAACTTCCATGTGTCGACTCTTGATCATAAATTTTTCAAACTTTGGCCTCTAATGACATGTGTCGACAATTAAGATTCATGTGTCGACTCCTGCTTACTCATTCTCATAAATTTGGCCTCTATCTTTGCGTGTCAACACCTTAGACCCATGTGTCGACATTTTGCTTCTATATTTAATTTTTTTCCACTATCTTGATGTGTTGACTCTTCAACCTAATATGTCGACACTCAACACTTTTCATTCTGAATTCACATCTACTATCTTCATGTGTCGACTCTTTAGAACCATGTGTCGACACCTCTTTCTTAGAATGTTTAACTTTGTAGGACTTCATCAATTTTTCTTCAATGTATGTTGATCTAATAGATAATTAAAAGTGTAATAATAGTTATGCACTAAGTAGTATCATTAGATCACTTGACACAATATTTTGTTATCATCAAAATCAAGGCATGAAGTCAACAAATTCTTCTTTATCTCGGGAGATGACTGGGAGTTTGCCCTAGGGATATCCAAGGAAAAAAGGGGTCCAAGGGTTGTAAGGTCATGGGGAACCCCAAGTCAGTTCTCGCCTGTTATTTAATTTGTTACTTTACCAAGTGTAGCTTCTCGCCTGTGACTAACAAGTATTCTTCCATTTTTAGGTAAATGCTGCAACAAACCACCCTTCCTGCCAGAGGCTGAGAGAAAAAGGCTTGGTGATATTTTGGATTCTCTAGAGGAAGAAGACTTCTTTACAATCAAGAAAGTTCTCGAGTATAGGTATTTTTATAGGTGCTTTTAGCCCGCTACTGATACAATGGCGTCAAGTGGCAGGGACAATGGCGAGGACACATAGACAGGAAGTGCAACTCCGGTTATAGGCGATGAGGGTGAGTCTTATCATTCCCGAGATAAAACTCATCAAGGCGACATTCTCGAGATGGCTATAGGAACTATCAAGAAGGAAATTAGGAAAGTTTTCCCTCCCCAACAACCAAGGGCGTGGTGATCTGGGAGAAGCAATCTCATGATGAGTTTCCTGATACCTTGCCCAATAAAAAGGGCAAAATTGCTGATAACTCAAAGGGGAGAGAGACCATGCCACCTCTTGAGATTAAAAAAAGGGTGACAAAGTCCAGCAAAGTGGAAAGCATGGGAGCAACACCAGTACTGGTTCCCGAGGAGGTCACTTCAGCCAATCATGGTACTATCCATGCTGGAGAGTCCCTCCGTGGCAGAAAAAATCTTAGGGCGAGTGATTCCACTTGCTGACAAGGAGAAGGTGGACAAACTAACCCTAGATCAAGTGGTTATGAAGTCTTTCCACATCATCGGATAGGTATATATTTGATTTCATTCTCAATTCTTGTTCCTATACTTTCGTTGATTTAAGGCGATCACAGAAACTTATTCGAAGCAGGCGGTTGTGATCGGGTCTTCTCTTGTTGTACGAAGAAGGGAAATAGGGAATAAGGCCTCATTTTAGTTCGCCCGAGCTGAGTCAGCTGAGATTGAGATGGTTTGCGCTCAAATCCAGACCACAAAGCTGGAATGGTTTCTGACTGAGTTTGGCGAACGGGAGTAGAAGGCCACCTAGAAGCTTAAGGAGAAGATTGAGGTTGTGGTGAGGTTAGAGGCAAGGGTGGAAGAGCTAAAGAAGCAACAAACTATTGCCAAAAAATCAGTTGCTAAGGAGTTCAAGTCCTCGAACAATTTTCAAGAAGTTGTTGAATTCTCAGCTTTCAAATATTTTGGAGAGGGCTTTGATTTTTTCAAAAAACAAATTGATCAACATCATCCCAACCTTGACATTGACATCCAAGGCATGGGCATCGACGCCGATCTGCTCGAGGAGGAGGAAAAAGAGGTCGAGGAGAAAGAGGGCGGGGAGAAGGGTGATACCAGCCCTCTCTCTCCTTAAATACTTATAATTTTTCCTTCTTTATTGTAATGGCGAGATGTAATCCTTCCCATTTTTTAATGAATAAAAATCTTCTCCTTTTGCATGTTTTATTCCTGCACTTTCTACATGTATATACTGGCAACATCATATCTAATGAGATTAGCGAGTTGAACTTGGCGAACATAATCTACTGGCGATTATAATAAATGCAATTTACCTTAATCAGGCAAATGTTAACTTAATCCATGGTGACCAAAACTTAATAAACTAGTAATGTGAAGTTGACGAATATCTATTAATCTCTTGACGAATAAATCTGCTTTGCGAGTTTAATGCTTGGCAAAATTCTAAAACCTTTTAATCTTGACATGTTAATTTGAAAATAAAAAGATAACCTTGACGACCTCTACTAAGGCGATATCAATAAGTTTAAGCTTACTGACGTAATTTGATGGTTGACAGTGGAGGGACATGCGACATCAAATGCATAATGATGTCTTCCCATATAATGGAGAAATTGGAGAATTCAACTATTAGGCGAAGTAGGCTAACTTGGCGAGCTTGATTCATAGGTGATGAGTAATCGAGCGAGTTAATCAAGAGAGTTAACCTCTAGCGTTCAAGATGTCTTGATAAGGGCAATGTTGATATTGGCGATACTGATCTAAAATTGGCATTTTAATGGCAACTTGGAAGTGGCGATATAATTCAATAAGGCGAGATCAATTTTTCTGGCGAGATAATTAAACTTCAATCGACAAATTCGTTATTTTATTAAAATAACCATAATCACACAGAAATTGGCGATCACCATCACATGAGCTTTGGGTGAATAAAAATTTTAAAATTGGTAACTTTATCCATTTTGGCAACATATAAGGATCAAACTGGAAAAACGTGATTTTATAAAATAATCACTACTACATGGATAATGGCGAGCATAATAAAATAAAGGCTTTAGCGAAAATAATACTTTTGTGACATCTCGTTGTCTGGGCGACCATGATCACATGGAGATGGGCAATCATAGGACTTGGGCGATACCACACTATATAGGCGATCTTCTTCTCATGGCAACCAGCATAACTATTGGTAATATTTCTTCAAGTGTTTAGCATTTCAGGGATGAGGTAGTGCCTTCCCATTCATGTCTTCTAGACAATAAGTTTCTGGCCTGAACACTTTGACAATCTTGTAGGGGTCTTCCTAAGTAAGATCGAGCTTCCCAACGTTGGGCTCTTTTTGTAGATAGAGTTACCTTCCTCAAGACTAAGTCACTAGTCAGAAAAGATCTGTGCTTGACTCTATGGTTGTAGTACTTGACGACCTGGTGCTTGTAGGCTGCTTGGATACCGTAGCTCACTCCCTCTTTTCGTCAAGAAGATTGAGGTTGAGCCTTAGCTCCGTTTTGTTGTTCTCTTTGTTGAAATTTGAGATTCTAAAGCTCGGCATTCTTGTCTCCACTTGTATAACTAATTTTGTTCCATAAACCATCGAGTACAGCATCTCGCTAGTAGGAATTTTTCTCATCGTGTGGTAAGCCCACAGTATGCTTGGTAATTTATTTGCCCATTCACTCTTTGATTTATCTAACCTCGCCTTTAGATTCCTCAGGATTATTCTGTTGGTGACTTCTACTTGACCATTCGCTTGAAGATGATCAAGCAAGGAGAAATGGTTAGAGATGGCGATGTCTGAGCAGAATAGTTTGAATCCATCATTGTCGAATTGCTTTGCATTGGCTGAGATGATAACCTTAAGAATTTCAAATTGACAAACGATGTTTTTCCAAACAAAAGTTTTGGCATTCCTCTCAGTGATTTTGGTAAGAGGCTCAGCTTCTATCCAGTTTATAAAGTAATCTATGGTGACAATCAAGAACTTCTTTCGCAATGGAGCTTGAGGAAGAGGTTCGAGGATATCAATTTCCCATTGAGCAAATGGCCATGAGCTGGTCATTGGCACCATTTCCGTATGAGGGAGATGACTCACCAAAGCAAATTTATGGCACTTGTCACATTTTTGGGTGAGTGTCATGTCATCTTGTTCCATTTGAGGCCAGAAATATCCTTGGCGAAGAGCTTTCCTGACTAGTGATCTTGCTCCTGAGTGATTTTTATAAACGTTTTCATGAATTTCTCTAAGTACGTAATATTTTTCCTTAAGTCAGAGACATCTCATTAGTAGTCCCAAGAAGGATCTTTTGTATAAGATTCCTTGGATGTGGCAAAATCTGGCGGCTCAGTAATTGATTCAGCGTGCTTGGAGCTTGTTTGATGGCAGTGTTCAATCTCGGAGGTACCCAATGATATCGTCCATGCACGTCGGATCTGCTGCTACTTGATAGATGGTTTTGGAGATGTCAATACTAGAACTTGGCAAGAATTCTAGGGAAATACTCCCGTCAGAGATGAACTCAAATGTGGATGCGAGGTTAGTCAGGGCGTCAACCTTCTTGTTTCTTTCCAGGGGATTTGGAGAATCTTGAAGTCTTTGATCTTTGTCGACATAACTTTTACCTCATCCAGATAGGCCACCCTTCGAAGATCCTTGGCGAGATAATCCCCTTGCACTTGATTCGTCACAAGTTGAGAGTCACTGAAGGCGTCCAAGGATTCTACTCCTAATTCTGACGCGACCCTAAGTCCGACGAGGAAAGCCTCATATTCGGCTTCGTTGGTGGCGGCTTTGAATCCAATGCGTATAGCATATTTCATCTGTTCACCTAAAGGGGTCTAAAGAACGAGTCCTAGACTACAGCCGTGATGATTGGACTCGTCCATGAAGAGCTTCCATCTAGCGAGATCATTTTATTACCCCTACTTTTTTGAGGTTTCAATCTCATGAAGGTCACCTCAGGCTTCGAAGCAATGTCATGAGTAAATTCGGTTATGAAATTGGTTAATGCCTGGGCTTTGATCACCATCCTTGGTCGGTAACTGATATAAAATTCACTCAATTCAATAGACCATTTGAGAAGTCATCTCGAGGTGTCAAGTCGCTGGAGAATTTGCTTCAAGGGCTGATCTATCAACACCGCAATGGGATGAGCTTGAAAATAATATCGAAGCTTTCTGGAGGTGATCAGAAGGGTATAGGCAAGCTTCTCAATTTTTAGGTATTTAGTTTTAACTCCCATGAGGACTTTGCTGACATAGTAAACGGATTTTTGGACTTTGTCCTCTTCTCGAATAAGTACTGCACTTTCTGTTATTGGCGAGACGAACAGGTATACGATGAGCTCCTCGGACGTGGTAAGAACTGTGAGTAGGGGAGGTGATCTGAGGTACTCCTTAAGTTGTTGAAATGCCATCTCGGATTCATCCGTCCACTCAAAGGTTTTGTTTTTCCTCAGAATCTTAAAAAAAGATAAATATTTGTCTGTTGATTTGGAGACGAATTTGCTAAGAGCGGTTACTCACCCAATTAACTGCTGCACCTCATGTATGTTTCTAGACGAGCTCATTGCAAGTAGAGCTTGAATCTAGTCGGGGTTGGATTCAATTCCATGTTTAGTTATAAGGAAGCTAAGGAATTTATCTAAGGATACACCGAATATGCACTTGGAAGGATTCAACATCATGCGATACCTCCGCATGACGCCAAATGTTTCCTCTAAGTGGGCGATGTGATTAGCTACTTTTGGGCTCTTTACTAGCATGTCATTTATGTAAACTTCCATCATTTTCCTAATCATCTCCTTGCAAATCTTGTTGACCAATCTTTGGTATGTCGCCCCAGTATTCTTGAACCCAAAATACATGACTTTGTAGCAGTATAATCCTCTCTCCGTGATAAAAAAAAATTTCTCCATGTCGAGCAGATGCATCTTGATCTGATGATACCCCGAGAAGGCGTCCATGAAACTAAGAAGCTCATGTTTGGAGGTTGTATCAATGATTAGATCAATCTTTGGCAAAGGAAAATTATCTTTTGGGCAGGCTTTGTTGAGGTTGGTAAAGTCAACACATACTCTTCACTTTCTCTGCTTTTAGGGGGCGACAACAACGTTGGCGAGCCAATTCGAACAGTGAGATTCCCTGATAACATTGGCTTTGATGAGACACTTCTTCTTCTATGAATTTCAAGCTTTTGGGGGTGAATTTTCCCCTTTTTTGGAGAACCGGAGAATGGTTAGGGTTGGTGAACAGTTTATGAATGGCGACTTAGGGATCTATTCCTGGAATGTAACCTTGCGACCACGTGAACACATCATAATTCTTCTTTAAAAGTTCCACCGAGGCATTCCGTAACTCCTCAGTCAATTCGGTCCTGATCATGACATGGCGATTTAGATTGTCGGGATGTATGGAGATTGGAGTCACTTCTTCCATAGGCTTGGTGTTTTATGTCTCTCGGGGATCAACAAGAGTTATTCCTTCCACTTCATCTCTTAATGCCTTCATCTCGGCATCGGCAATTTGTAATTGCTATTGAGCACTTGATTTCAAAGGGAATTCAGCCTTCATGGCCGTGATGAAGCACTATCTAGCAACTTTTTGGTCGTCCCTTACCTTTCCTATTCCTGTTGAAGTGAAAAACTTCATTAGCAGGTGATAGGTAGAAGTGATGGCCTTGATTCTTTCAAGTGTTGGGAGACCTAGAATTGCATTGTAAGGCAAATGTCAATTCACAACAATGAAGTCTTGCCGAACTATGGTCTAGTGGGGCTCCATCCCTAATGTCATTGGCAATTTTATCCACCTAAGCGGATGTGTTTTGCTTCCTCCAAATCCAACCAGAGGATTGTGAAATGGATGAAGCTTATCTTGCCCAATCTTCATCTTATCGAATGCCGAGATGAACATGATATCCACAGAACTCCTGTTGTCAATCAAGATCCTCTGTACATTAAAATTGGTGATGGTGGAAGAGACGACCAGCGCATCATCATGTGGGAGATGCAAGCCTCTCAAATCATCGTTGGTAAAGGTGATGGGCTGGTGAACTTCAGTCAAAGGCGTTGAGAGGTTATAAACCTCCTCTTCAGCTTGCCCATTTGCTTCTCTTGCATGCATTTTTCGAGATGAACTTGAACATCCTCTTGAGCCAAAACCTCAATGGATTGTCTGGATATCCCCCCTATTGGCCTATTATCGCCGTATCTTCTGTCAGGTGAGTTTGGACGTGGGCGATCATTTACAAACTTTCTCGTATACCCTATCTTGATAAGGTCGGTTGTTTGCTCTTTTAGCTAGAAACAATCTCTAGTATTGTGCCCATGATCTCTGTGAAACTTGTAATACTTATTTTTGTTCCTCTTGAGGGGATTGGTCTTGATTTTTCCTAGCCATTTCACAAACTCTTCATTTTTGATCTCCATAAGCACCTGAGCTGTAGGAGTATTGAGATGGGATTAAATCAGATCGGGTCGGCGAGGTGGGGTGTGAGGACATCTATCATTGGTCTACCTCCTAGTATCTCGATTTGATCTTTTCCTCTTCACATCATCCCTGTAATCAGTTCGCCTGGTGTCAGGCTCCTTTCTTTTGTGATCATCTCTTCCTTGCCTTTTGTGCTTGGCCTCCTCCAATTCTTCTATGGCGATGTATTTGTCGGCTTTGCTTTAGAGTTATGACTTGGTCTCTAGAACATTCTTGGAGAGATAATCAAACAGTGGGCTTGGGCAGAGTCCTTCCATCATCGCCATAATCACCATTTTATCACTGGGGGCCTCCACCTTCAACACGGCTTGGTTGAACCGCTTGACGTAGTATTTCAGGCTTTTCTCTTCTTTTTGGTGGACTGTAAAGAGGTGAAAAGCATTCGTTTGCCTGACCCTACAGCTAATGAAATTAGCGACAAATAGCCTGCTTAGGTCGCCAAATGAGTCGATGGTCCTTGGAGCTAACTTTCTGAACCATATTCTCACCTAACCCTTTAAGGTTACCGAGAAGGCTTGCACATCACCTCATCTGAGTATCCCTACAGCGTCATTAGGTTCCTATACTAGTCCAGGTGGTCCATTGGATCTAACTTATCTTCATACACCCCGAGCTAAGATGGCAGTTTGAACTTGGATGAAACCCTGGTCCTCATCACTCTTTCTGTGAATGGAGGTGGAGTCTCAATGTCATCTCATCTTCACTGTGGATGGCGAGGTGAAGTGTAAATAGGCGAGCTCACAATGGCGAGGAAGTTCTGGTTGGATAAATAGGTTGAGAATTTATCCCTCATCACGTTTTATAGCTCTGCATTGCAAGGTTGGGTGCATTTATGTAGATGTGCTGATACCAAGAAGTACAAGGAGATAAAAGCAGCACTTGCAAGAAAAAAAAAGTTGATAAGAAAGGAGAGGATCTCAAAAGAGTTGGCTCGGTTTCCTTGGTTGTCACTGAAAGCGGCAATAATATACTTGAAAACGATGGCGTTGGCACGAATTTTTGCCTTAATTCTTCCCTTTTCTTGTTCTCATGTCATAGAAACGTTTGTGGAGATTTGATGAGCACAAACTGAAATAACTAAAACCTCATTAACACTGCAAAGTTGTGGATGCATTTATGTGCGTGTGTGGTTCAAAGACTGGCAGAGTCGGAAAATATTCTGATTGCAAGGGCTGCGAACTCTGGCAGAGTCGGAAAATAGCTTTCAATAGGAGAAAAATAGCTTGAAACAATATTAAAGGTTAAAAGAGAGAATCTTTTATTGCATGCGATAGAGTCGGATGGTGGCCTAAATGCAATCAGTTTAAGCATACACCAAGTATAATTGTGATAGTATAAGGCGTATCTCCTGGTGATTAATTTAATGTTCTGAGATTGAAAAGTTGTCACGTTTTGCAAATTAACCCAGTGAAATATGTAGCTTGACATTTGAACCAGAAGTGGATTCATTTAACAATATGCAATCAGTCTTCATAACCTCCATCTTCTAGGTTGATCCCCACGCATAAAAAGGTCTGTACAGTTTGCACTACATCACATGGATTCATAATCAACACCACAAATCTCATAACCACGTGTGTGTTTGCTTTAATTTGATCAAAAGTGGATCCCGATTCTGATTTGACCTTCACTTGATTTATAAATAACAACTCATTTATGGAGGCCCGAACCCAGAAAAAAAGGAAATAGATTTTTGTATAACTATGTTCTT
>BRYE01000027.1:18229312-18231812 GCA_030159115.1 Actinidia arguta var. hypoleuca | reverse complement strand
ATCTTTGCACAAGCGATCCTCTTCTCATCCTCAAAGTGATCTTATCCTCAGAGTAATGGGTGAGGTGACCATCATGGACGAGGTGAAAACTTTGAAGGATGTGGACATCATCCCAAGAAATTTGAGCTTAATGAGTCGATCTCATCAGATGGCAAGGTGAATCGTTCCTTTTATGGTCATCCTTTACTCGCCTCTTTTGTTTGTCCTCTGCTAACTCTTTTGCTGTAATGTATTTGTCAGCCTTGCTCTGGAGTGATGACAATGTTGTAGGGACGTTTTTGGAGACAAAGTCAAATAGTATGCCTGGGCGAAGTCCCTCCATCATAGCCATAATCACGACCTTATCACTTGGATCTTCCATCTCTAAGCCAACCTAATTGAATCGCTTGATGTACTCTTTCAAGCTCTCACTCTCCTTTTGGTGAACAGTGAACAAATGGGAGGCATTCTTTTTCCTAACCCGACAGCTCATGAAGTTGGCGACGAAGAGCCTACTCAGATTGTCAAACGAGTCAATGGTTCCCGGAGATAGCTTTCTGAACCATGACCTCGCCGGCCCATTTAAAGTAGAGGAGAAAGCTTTACACATTACCTCATTAGAGTATCCCTGGAGTGACATCAGGTTCTTGTACAAATCCATGTGGTCCATAGGATTTGTCTTTCCTTCATATACCCCGAGCTGAGTAGGCAACTTAAATCTAGAGGAGACCCTGGTTCTTATCACCCTCTTTGTAAATGGAGGTTCGGTCTGCTTGATTAAAGCTTTCACAATGACTGGAGCATTTACACTTGTATTGATGGCGTCAATACAGGCGTCGAGGTCCCTGATCTTCTGAGTGGTGGATCTATCTCGGTGTTCGGGTGCTTGGTTATCTTGGCGAGGTGATCTTCCTCTACTTCTGATCTCCTCGCCTTCTACTTTGGGAGTCTTGCTGGATGATCGAGATTTTGACGAGGAAGAAGAGTTTTCTCGTTTGGGATGAGGACTTGGTGATCGGCGTCGCCGGTTTCTGTTCGAACGTGCTCAAACTTTACTTTGATGGTTTTAGGATTTATCATTACCCAAACGTTGAGAGCAGCAAGATCGTTGAACTTCAAGAATGGGTACTGCAAGAGGGGGTGGGGGATTGTTAGTGGTGAGATGTTGTATTAGGTGGGCGTTGTTTTCATTCATGATCCTTATCTACTTTACAATACCATGCATCTCACTGTGGAGACTCTCTAGATCTGTAGTTTGGCTGGTATTAGCTATTGGATGAGCTCTGTAATCCAAAGGGCTGCTGACACTTGGTCTATGTACCAAACGACTGTACAAGTGCATAGAATGTTGAGAACTGTCGTTTCCACAAACGACGCCAAACTATTGAGGTAGAAAACTAGGGCAAGCAACCAACAGTCAATATTGCTATTGACTTCGGTACTGGACATCGGCAACAACTCGGGTGACCTGTGCAGACAAACAAACGTGATCGGTCGAGGCGAGGATGCTCAAAATCCCTCTAACGTGCTAATCAGACCAAGGCGAGAATAGACTAAGCAATAAAAAAACAGAGCTATCTGTGAGTGTATGCCAAGATTAAGTCATTACACTTCAATAAGATGAGGAAGCGGCCTTTATATAGGTGTAGGATAGGGATCAGTGTAAGGATATTTAGGCAAGATCTTCGGATAACTATGTTTGGAAAGTATATCCCTGAGATACTAGAGTAATAATAGGAGATTACCATGAGGTGAGCAATCAGCAATTGTAGGATTTGTGATGGAGATAGTTTCCTTTTAGAGGTGGAATCCTTCTGTAGGCGGACTCTGATCAGGTGGAGGAGTGACCAAGAAAGACTCTTGAGTAGGTGGAGTCCTTGTGGAAATAAAGCCCTCCTGAAGATGATTTCTGGTCTGGCGATGTAGACAACCTCGCCTAATGACGAGCTGTAGAAAGGGTTGTACACATATCGGCAAAGTAATCCATTGGCGATAATGCGATGGGCGACCAGGACTATATTGATGTTACGACGACGTGATCCTGCAAGCAATGTGCCTGACTCAGAATATCAGTAGGCAGATAATTTTTCCCACATCAAATACCAACCAACAAACACTGATAGCCTTAAAGTATGTGCTTGACACTATGTTTAGGTGCAAGTGCTTGCAAATCACAATTTATTTATTTTGAAAATTATATCCTCCATCTCTCTTTCTAATTCTTATGTTTTAAGGCTTCTTCTTGGTCTATTTGAACACTAGAAGTAATGCATTTCAAACACACTAAAATTACGTTGCCTATATCACTTTCTAATTCCTCTGTTCAATACTTATTCTTACAAATTTTTCCGATTTTATATTTTGTAATAATGTAACTACAAAACGTGATATTTTACAGTTAATCTTCATTTGTGTAGACACAGATCAATGCACAATTAGACTTCATTATGTCCTGAAGACAGTTTGCTGCTATCAGTGTACATTATTTATGGAGAAAAATAATATTTTAAGAAATACAACA
>BRYE01000027.1:18206812-18209312 GCA_030159115.1 Actinidia arguta var. hypoleuca | reverse complement strand
GTTTTCTTGTGTTTACCTTGACACTACTTCTCGTGGGATCGATACTACTTGTACTTCGAGTTTTTATTAATACTTCGCGTCCCGTACACTTGCGGTAAGGAATTCACTCCTGGAAGCGAATACAATAAGCTAGCGGCATATTTAAAGACAACGAGGTCAATGTAGAGCAGCTCTCCCTCATTCGACGTGAAAAAAAGCGGTGGTTCAATTATGTACTTTTTAAATTGTTGGAGTGCGATCTCACACTCCTCATTCCATAAAAATTTTGTACTTTTGCAAAGAATTTTGAAAAATGAACGACATTTATTTGAGGACTTACTAATGAATCTGTTCAGTGTTGCTGCCATCCCAGTCAGTTTTTGAACCTCCATCGTAGCCTTTGAGCTGATGAGGTTGCTGATTGCTATTATTTGCTCTGAATTCTCCGCGAGCCGTCGTCTCGTCACCCAAGTGTCCTAAAAATTTTCCCAAGTTCACCCCAAAACACACTTTGCTGCATTCAATCTTAACTTGTGTCTTTTCAATTTTTGTGAACACTTCGGTCAGGTTCCTGGTGTGGTCTGACTCTTATTTGCTTTTGACCACCATATCATCAATGTAAGCGTCCATGGTTTTACTCCAAATTGGCTCAAATATTTTTGTGATCATCTTCTGATATGTGGCTCCAGCGTTTTTCATACCAAAGGGCATAACTTTGTAACAGAATATGTTTCGGGGGTGATGAATGCAATCTTCTCCTAATTAGGCTCGTGCGTGGCTATTTGGTGGTAACCTCAGCATACATCTAAGAAGCTCATCTGGGTATGACCCGAGGTAGAGTCTACCAATTGATCAATTTTCGGCAAAGAACAGCAGTCTTTAGGACAAATTCGGTTGAGGCTTGTAAAGTCCACACACACTCTCCATTTGCCAGTCTTTTTCTTTACCACGATCGTGTTTGATAACCAACTCAGGTAAAGAACTTAAGTTATTGCATTTGTCTTATTCAGCTTTTCCACTTCTTTGATCACTGCATCTACGTGCTCGGTTGCGAATCTGCTCCTTCGTTGTTTCACTAGTTAGGCGTTAAGTAGGACGTTCAGCTCGTGTTTGATGAAGTTGGGTTCTATCTCAGGCATCTCATAAGATTTCCATGCAAATACCTCGATATTAGCTTTAAGGAATTGGATGAACTCGGTTCTCTCTCGTTCCTCTAGATTTGCACTAAGGAGAAAAAAACGATCTGAGCTTAACTCATCCAATTCATAGCGTATCAAGTCTTCCATGACCTTAACCTTGGGGTCTCTCTCGACATCCTCCAAGACTTCGTGCTCTGTCTCAATCAGTTGCACCTCTTACATGGCTGCCTTAGTGGAGACCATAGCGAGATAACACTGTTTGGCCACTACCGATCTCCATAAAGGGTTTTTTCACCTTTGGGGGTGACAAACTTGATGACCTGATGTAATGTGGAGGCCACCCCCTTCATCCTGTGCAACCAATCTCGGCTAACAATTGCATTATATGGGGAAGGTATATCCACAACAATAAACTATATCACTTGCTCTTGGGAGTCAGCTCGAACTTTGAGGGTCACGGTTCCCAAGGGCCAGTGCGTCTGAGTGTTGAATCCTACTAGGGGAGCTCGAGCTTGTTTTAATTTTGATTGAGAAAGCTTAACTTGTTTAAATAGATCTCCTCCCATGAGTTTGGGCTTTCTGAAATAAGGTTTATCTCAAATTCGAGCAAGGAGCTTATAGATTGGTTCTTTAAAAACCACATTGATCCCCTGTCTCACCCGACTCTTGTAGTCAACCGAGCTTTCCTTCTACTTTTTGAACGAACCCTCACTCCTGGCAGTAGTCCCTTTAGCTTTTTCTGCTTGTTTGACATTGTCCTCCAACTGGGCGACACATCTCGACCCAGGACATGAGGTCCCGAGGTCAGTTAGAGGGTTGAGTGTAAAGTTTTTCTTAAGTCTCTCTTCAGAAGTCAGCCTGAGCTTGTAGCTTGCCACTGCCAACTCCTCAGAGCATTCTTTAATCTCATTTTTCGTCCCCTAATATCACTTGCCAACTCCGTTGGAACAACCTTGCTCGTTGCCGCCGTTTTTCGGTCGTTGAGTTTGGTATGCAAGTCTCCCTCTCGATCTCGCTTAGCGTTGAGCATTTCGCAAAGATCCACATCAGACTTAGTTCGATCAAGTGATCTTCTCCACTTGCTCGTTGCTACTAATTTACTATCAGTTTGGCTATCCTAGCTAACATGGGATCTGTGTTGTCTCTCATCACAACCTTCCCGAGGTGGCTAGGATGTGTCTTTGTTCCCTATTGTAGATTGTCCTACCCATAATGCTAGGGTTGGCCTCATTAGCTTGTTGTCTCCATCTTGGCAAGAGGTGTCAAACGTGCCCGCCATGCCGTGCCGTGCCACTTTACTTCCGTGCCAATCGTGTTTCGTGCCGTGTCGTGCTGTGCTGGGCCCATTTAGTTAACGTGCCTTTCCGTGCCGTGTCGTGCCA
>BRYE01000027.1:18199312-18201812 GCA_030159115.1 Actinidia arguta var. hypoleuca | reverse complement strand
CCGCCACATCTCTCGCACTCCGCTACTTGCATCACGTCTCCATCACTACCGCTGCTACCTCCTCCACGATCTCTGTCTCCACCATAGCTACCTCCTCCACAATCTCCGTCTAAACCACCGCCATCACGCGCGCCACTTCTTTCGCAGTCCGCCACACACGCCACCACCATATATATAAACGGCAATAATTTTGTTGACAAACATGTTTTTATTTTTAAATTGTTTAGAAATAATTGAACACAAATATATTTTTTATTTCTGTTTTGCAAAAAAATAAAAAATAAAAAATAAAAATAAAAAAGTTACAACGTTACCAAACATTCCCTAAACAATCAACCAAAGTTACTCGAGCTCGAGGCGAGCTCGTTTGATATCAATTTATTACTTAAATAAATAAAATTTGAATAAGTCACTACTTGACTCGATAAATTTATACTGCATAAAAAAATCAATTTACTCGAACTTGGCTCATGATCAACTCAACGAGAAGATTCACTTAACCACAATGGCCATACATCACATGATATGTTGATTTTAACTCCAATGCATAAAGACTCATTCATGCTTAGATATCAAAAATAGGAGGGGGAAAAAAGGTACTAAATCAATCTGGTTCCCCAACTGAACCAGATTATATGGGGAACCACCATACAATTGAGGGGTATGCTATTAATATATATAGTCAAATTAGAAATTTTCATTTTTGAATTATCAGACAATTACACCAGCCAGAAATGGATGAAGATATATATCAACATCAATGAGATAATTAGTCGCATACATACAAAGAGACATGATGCATAATATTTTTTAGAGGATGAAAATTCAACCCCAACAAGAACAATTGTTTTGTCAAAATAGTGGACATTTTCAGGACTTGAGATATAAGGATGACCCATTATTTTTTTATCATACAAGAAAAAGGAACGACTCACTTTTTGTGTTTTGTCGTTCCTCATTTGCCGGGAATACCTCATAAACAGTGCCACATGATACTGCCGAACTACCTAACAATTTTCCCTCATCCAAAACTTGTGTTTGACAATAGCTTTTTCGAACGGAATTCTATAGGCTGATATTCATTTGTGTGTATGAGAGAGAGAGAGAGAGAGAGAGAGAGAGAGAGAGTCATTTCAAGTTTGATAGCTACAACGGTGTCTCACACAGAATAAATGTCACAAGAACAAATGTAGATCAGCACACCTTGCACTTACAAAGTTGCCGTAGAAAGGCTTCAATGCACGTTATCATTTAATGCGGCCAAAAAATGTATAACTTCAAAATCAAAGAGAAATCGCTTTTATGGAAATAAGTTATTTCAGAGCTACTTTGGAGTGAGCTGTGCCAATTTAACCATTTTCTAAAAGAAAAATAGAGGTCTATTCTTCGACACCCAATTTGTGTTTGTACTTTACTTTCGGGTTGCTCTTCCAAGCCTCCTTTGAGAGAGAGAGAGAGAGAGAGAGAGAGAGAGAGAGCATCTTCACTTTCATGTCGAATCTGGATTGTAATGGAAACCTCTGTAGGATGTGGAAGCAATGCGAGAAGAAATTCATTGAAAGAATGGTTCACTGTAACACTTCCTGACGAAATCATATTCTTCGATATACTCACAAGGCTACCGGTGAAGTCACTCCTCCGATTCAGGTCTGTCTCCAAACTCTGAGCTCTCTCATCCGTAGCCTTCCTTTTGTTGATCGCCACTTGATTCGCTCATGGAGCCATCAGCTCGATGGCTTTGCCCTCGTTTTATCTGTCTACGATCGTTCCTTGTAAAAGCAACACTTGCTATCCGCGAGCCATTGGGGTGGTCCGGCAACTCACCTCGTGACACTCGCTGATTCAACCGAACACCATCACATGTCGGAAAACCTCAATGGGTTGGCCTTTCTTTACCAGAGAAACCGCGCTACTTACCATAGACCAAAGAATTCCCACTCCGACCATTCTGTGTACATATGCAACCCATATGCAACCCTGGGAGACGGGAAATCACTAAGCTTCCTGTGAACTTTCAAATACCTAGCTTTCCTTACCATGTCTATTATCACTTTGGGTTCGAATCGTGCAAAAATGAGTATAAAGTTCTCAAAATGCGACTTTCTCAGATCAACATCTCAGAAAGAAATTGCCTTATCGAGTATGAGATTTTCACATTCGGCACTGATTCGTGGAGAAAAATATCCCTTAATTTCCCTCCAGAAGCTAAGGGGAGGTTGGGGCACCAAGTGTTTGCGTCAACGACGCTACACATTGGATCCTCCCAAAAAGGGGAATTATCATGGCATTCGACTTGAGAAACAAGAACTTTCGTGTAATCCCTCTCCATCGAGCTGCCATTGTATCCGGTGACCAAAAGCTCACTTATGTTCACGGTATTTTGTTCGCACCCTGGCCTTACATAATTCAAATGAACAGATTGTTGGCTGTAATACGTTATGAGCATGTATTCGAGCAAAATACAATGGAAATGTGGATTTTGGAAGACTACGAGAATAAG
>BRYE01000027.1:18186812-18189312 GCA_030159115.1 Actinidia arguta var. hypoleuca | reverse complement strand
TAGACTCAAAAAAAATTATATTTTATATTATAGATAGTTTGAAAGATAGTTTTTAATTCAAAATGAGTAGTGATTTATATTATATATATATATATTATATATATATAAGTATTATTTATTTATTTATTGGGAGAGGGGAAATAGAGAACTTTGTGATTTTGTGCAATTTATTGTTTATTTATTTATTTATTTTTATTTTTATTATTATTATTATTATTATTATTATTATTATTATTATTATTTATTTTTATTTATTTATTTTTTTTTTTTTGGGGGGGGGGGGAGGGGGGGATAGAGAACTTTGTAATTTTGTGCACTTTATTGTGTTGAGGTTGTGATATTAGACATGTTGAACTTCTTATATGGATAGGGTTTGGTCAAGTCACATAATGGCAATTTATGGACTTATCTCTAAAAGTTGTAAAATCGAATTCTACAAAAATTAAATATTTTAAATCTTAAGGTTTTATTAAAAATTTGCTCGATCATTAATTTCAAAATTCTAGAGTTAATTGATGTGTGCCGTGATCACAAAAAAATATAAAAAAATAAAAATAAAAATCTTATATGGGTGAGTGTGAAATTTGATGTGCTACTCTCATAACTAATATTTGAAAATAATCTCAAACAATTTTCACCCAACTAAGTGTAAATACTTTACTGCCACGTCGTTATGAAAATAACTTTTGTAAATAGTGTGTTATATTTTCAGCAATTGTACAGGGACAGGAAGGAGAATGAGAGTTTAACTACGGCACGTCAAGAACTTGCTCTTTAGATTTTTCAAACTTAAGGAAATTGATCGGTTTAAGTATTGGAGTCTCATTTTGAGTTTATTTTGATAATTTAAATCTTTTATATTATACATAAAATTATCGGGCTTAAATTAATATTCATTTAGTACTGTTTTATAACTAAATTAAAGAATACCTATATATCTTGATATAAATTGATGTTGATCAACTGTTCATTTGGATGAATGTGATCTTTAAAGTATTAAATTTTTTGATGAAATCTATAATAACAGTTTAAATCATCAAAATAGATTCAATAAACTTGGACTGCCAAAAAATTATTTCTAAAAACAAATTAATAGTGATATGAATGATTTACAAAAATGGATGTCTCCGTCCGGTGAAATTATTTTTTGCGTAACTAAAAATTCATACGTTGTACTTACCACTTTCAAATTAATGTCACAAGCATTACTTACCAAAGGTCTTCAACATGTGGGCCCATCCCAACGTGAAAATGTCAGTGGGACACGTGTTCAAGATCTACAAGAACAGTGACATGAGATCTCTAGTAAATCATGGTAGTAGAATTTAGAGACGTGGACAAATGAAAATGGACGCTTATTGCTTTACTCTCGTGCTCACCACTGACCTGTTACTTTCATTACACGCTTTTCACTTGGAAAAAACAAAGAAAAAACAAATTCGCCCACTCAACTCTCATTACTGATTGATTAAGCAATTTTGGTAACCAATTAAACACGTCACGTGTATTTATATATTTTTTATATTTACCGACAATTTTTTTTCCAATTAAGCACTATCCAATGGACGTGATTAGTATTTTTCTTGATTAAAATAGGAAATTTATTACGAATTTTACTATAGATTTAGGTAAATATTTGGTTCCCAACTTTAATTTCTTTTTTTATTATTTTTATTTTTATTTTACTATTTTTATTATTATTATTATAGTAATTCTTTAAGTTATAAAACAATACTGAATGAATATTTTGTTATTATTATAGTTTTAATTTTAGTAAATATTTTTACGTTTTTAATTCTCTGGTCACCAAAAACTTTCTAACCAAGAATTTAAAAATATCATTAAAAATAAAAGATACCGAAATTGAATCAAAAAAATAATCAAAAAACAAACAAACAAAGTCTACAGTTGATTTGGGCTAGCTAGTTTAACTCAAATTTGAACTAATTTAGCTAATTTTATTTTTGAATTTTTTATCTCTGAGCTATATTTGAATTAAAATAATTAATGAAGGAGTTTTGGGAGAAAAAAAAATATCTCAAGTAAATTTGTATAGTTGGGAATATAGTAGTTGTTTCTAATTAAACAAAATTTTTATATTTTTCAGATTCCTCTAGTCAAGAGGCACCCCAAAAACATAAAATTTTAATTAAAAAAGTGAAAAAGATTAGATAAAAAACTTAAGCACTAAAGTAGCTAAATTAACTAAAATAAAACTAGCTAACCTAAACTAACGCCTAAATGAAACCTATCTTATTGTTTCAATCAATGGTGATATTTACTGCTTTAGATGGTGAATAAACGTAACTATATTCCTCTCGCTAACGTATTTACAATGAAGAAGATAGAAATTTGGAGATTGCCAATTAGTGAATGAAAATTACTCACTATTTGATTCTTGAACACACATGTGGTTCATTTGAAATAGTAAAATATATATATATATATATATATATATATATATATATATATATATATATGTCCCATATAAATAAGTGAA
>BRYE01000027.1:18124312-18126812 GCA_030159115.1 Actinidia arguta var. hypoleuca | reverse complement strand
CTTTTGATTAATTTTCTTCTCATTTGAAAATTTTTAGTTAAACATGATTATAAGTAATCATAATATTTACATTATCTATAAATTTATCACGGTTAATTCATAAAACGATACTCAAAACATATGACCAATGCAAAAAGTACAAAATTAGCTCTGATATTGACTGATAAATTTATCACTATTAAATTTTTAAATGTTATTTAAACATATAACCACTGCATAAAATACAAAAGACTAATATTTATATGACTGATAAATTTTTTATTGTTAAATAATATGACCATTGATATTCTGATGAGGGGGAATATTCATAAAAAAATACTAATATTAAGATGACTAATAAATTTATGACTGCTAAATTTTATTGTCAAAAAATTATTTTTTTTATATTTTTATAATTTCATATTCAATATGAACCTTGTTCGATAAATCTCGTTGAGAATGTTCTAGAAATATAAATTTTATTAAAATAATTGTGTACAATAAATTTTTGGAATTTTTTAAATTTGTAATAAAAAAATAAAAAAATGTTTGTCATATCAGCACTTTTACAAAGAATTGGTCAAATCTTTTAAAGGATTTATAGGAGCACTCCTAAAGTATTTTTTTATGATTTACTTTATTTTTTAATAAGATGCTAGTAACTTGGGTTGCGCACATATAATGGTGGACAATCATGTAATCTTACTTACCTTTGCTAGTTAACAATTTTATACGCAATACACAATCATAAATAAGACCGATAAATAAATGGCAGTGTTAAAATATTTTTTTGTCTACACTACCAAAACACTAAAAAATGGTAATTTATTGCATTGGTATAATGCTATTTTGGCATCATTTTCCATTATCTACAGTGGAATCAAAATGAATTGAAAATTCAAATATTGATGTTGACTTGACAAGGTTTGGTAAAAATTGATTCAGCAACAAACAGAATTTCACAGAATAATTTTATTCATAAACAATAATATAAAATTACAAGCTTTAACCGGTTGAGCAAATTCTTCAACCGGTTGAACAATTATAGAAACGTAAAAATACATAAACAAAATGTAGAAACTAAGATAAAAAAAAATATAAACAATGCCGAGTCCTGCAATCGCAATCTCCTTAAGAAAAATTAGCCGCCTACCGAGAGTGTTGTAGGTTATTGTCGAAGTCTTCCTCTCATGATAAAATGACTAAAACCACTTACTTCGAAATACCTCCAAAGCATCTTTGGTGAACTTTACTTCAACTTTCTTTTTCTCTAAAACTCAAAAAGTTTATGCTTTCTTACTATATATTTTCATCTAAACAACTCAGTTTTTTATAACTAAAAAACATGACCTTTCTAATAAGAAACTTCCAGCCATAAATACCCCATCATTAGGGTATTTTATGGCTCTAAAACTATAGCTCTTATTGCAGCTATTATGGCTGAAACTGCATCCATTAACTATTGAAACTGCAGCCTTTTATCAACTGCTATTTGTAATCGATTTTTTAATGAATAAAGTTATCTTAAGGAATTTAATATAAATATCATTTCATTACAAAAATTATTTTAAAATACCAAACATAAAAATTAAAATGGGGGTTACAATTCTGTAACCGATTTTTTTACATAATCAACCATTGGAATGTGATTAATTATTCTTAGCTCATTCTATTACAAGTTCGTTCTTGCATTCACCATTGTAATGGATTCCTATACATAACCAAATATTGGAATATGACTAATTATTCTTAACTCATTTCCATCCAAGTTCATTTTTGCTTTTATTCTATTCATATCCAATTCTATTACCGGGAACCAAAATCAACCTTAATTGGGTGAAAACAAATCAATACTCCATCCATCCATTTTTTCTTGTTCATTATTCATTATTTTTGATGTCCCTAAAATTTGTTCACTTTTCACTTTTGATAGATAAAATATACTAACAATTTTTTTTTTTACCTGTCCATTCTTAAATTCAAATAATAAGGTTAAAACTCTAAATTTCAATAAAGTATAATCAATAACAAAACTAAAAATAATAATAATTACATTTGACGTTAAACAAGGTCCATTACATTCTCAAAAAATGACGAGTCACACATGAAAAGTTCAACCCCCACATAAAAAATGACTATATATTGAATGGAAAATTAGGAGAGTTAAAAAAATTTCTTAAAAAATTAGATTCTCAAAAAAGTAAAAAATAAAATGGGACGGAGGCAATATTTCTTAATCCCATCTAGTTCAAAACTGTTGTGGTAGGAATTTAGGGACGAGCAACCAATTGTTAGAATTGTTTGTGATCTCAGTACTTGATATCAGCAATGGCTTGGGCGACCTGCACAAGAGAACAAACATGACCGGCCAAAGCGAGACTGTTCAAAACTCCTCAGGTATGGAGATCAGACCAAGGTGAGAAAGCTAGACAAAGCAAAGCACTAGAATTCACAGAGTGAGTATGCAACGGTGTAGTGATACCTTTTTATGAAAGAGAGAACGACCTTTTTATAGTTGGAG
>BRYE01000027.1:18111812-18116812 GCA_030159115.1 Actinidia arguta var. hypoleuca | reverse complement strand
AATGGCGAACCAATCCACTGGATTTCGCATGGACTGAGTTTCATGTTCAAGCACGCCTCTTGCGGCCCCTTGTGCGAAAGTTTGCTCCCCGATAACGGCACCAAAAGCTTTGATTCGCTTCCAGAAGTGAATTTCTTACTACAAGTGTACGGGGTGTAAAATAGTAATAAAAACTCAAAGTACGAGTATCAATCCCATGAGGAGTAGTGACAAGGTGAACACAAGACAACTAAAACACTACGATTCAATCCTAACTTCAAAACAACTTATACTTCTAAAAAGAGAAAAATAAAATCTTGTATTTGATTTTTGATGGAGTTAAACTAAATCTAAATACAAATAATACAAATAACTTAATATTGAAAGCATTCTGAAATATTTAATCTAAATACAAATAATAAAATTGGAGATCTTAAATTAATGACAGACAAATTATAAAAAAATACTCGTAATTGGATAAAATCGTAAATTAATTTAATCAAGCTTTGAATTTAATGTAATCGATTACAAAACTATTGAAAACTATGAATCTCTTAGCTAGAAAGCTGTAAAAATTCTAAAAATAATGTGTGTCCTCTCAGTAAATCGTAAAGAGGTATATAGAGATAGTATAAGTTGAGTCCTAGTAGGATAAGGAGTCCCAGCCAATTTTCCTTCTTAGCATTCGAACGCTGGATCTGGGCATTCGAACGCTCACTGTTCCCCTGCCTTGCATTCAAAAGCTCACTCCAAGGCCTGTGGCAGATTGTTTTTAACTTTTTAACTCTCTATGCGTTTGAACTCTAAATTTTGGCATTCGACCCCTAAGGCATATGACCAATTTCTTCAATCTTTCAAGCCTATATGCATTGGAACGTTGCATAGAGGTGTTCGAACCATAAAAACACAATTCTGCCAATTCTTCATACCAGCGTTCAAACTCTGAATTCCCTTATATTTTTGGTGTTCGAATGCTAAGCATATTTTTCTAATTTTTGGTCCTAGTATTTGAATGTTGGTTTTCACTTGTAAATCTCCGTTCGAATGCCAAGAACAATTTGCCTTGGTTTCTTTATAGTATTCGAACACTGGTTTCCTTCTTGTATAGGGCGTTCAAACGCTAAGGCTTATTCTAGCCTTATTTGACTTTTTCTCCTCCTCTTCTTAGTCCGTTTTGAAGTTCTTGAAATCCAATTCTTGCTATGCTCATTAGACGTGATTTTGTATAATTTTGTGAGATCTTTCGAGCGACGCATCTTTTATTTCATTCTGAACTATGGGTGAAAACTTTCATGATTTCTAAGACAAATCTCGGCAAAGGTCCTCGATATGCGTGTCCGCACTCCAGATTATTTTTATGGCTTCAAAATTTTTTTTTATCAATATTTATCTACAATTCACACAAATATGACTTTCAGTACAAAACACGGTATAAAGGGTAGAATTAACTTAATCTAGGGCTAACTTAAGTTAGTTTAACGTCATTTAGATTGCAATTATATAGTCCAATCAGTAAGATCTCTCGTTCTCCTTGTCCACTCGGTAGATGGCGAGGAGAAGCTCCAAAACACTCCTAAAAGCTATGGAGCTTAGGCGAGTCCGATATCGGTCATGAGGGGAGTTAGCAACATGATCTTCATAGAGGCGAGGTAGTTCATGTAGGATAAATAGGTGGAGAATTTATCCCTCATCAGTTGCCCCCAAACTTGATATGCCAAGGTAAAATACTTGGCATTGTCGAGTCATAAATCATGGAATGCGGATTGATGCCGTGGGCACCTAATGATGACATGTCTTCATAGGTGGACACGTGGATGAAAGCATTAATGGCGGAATGACATTTTGATGGTAGTGGCGGTTTTGACCTCGATATTTGAAACGCCGTGTGATCCTGGCCATTGGAATAGATAGATCTCAACCCTCAACGCTCCCTATAAATAGGGAGTTTCCCCACCACTTTGTACTCTTCTTGCTTTCGCTATCGAACTATTGCACTTTCTTCGACATTCATCTCACCCTAGTCACCCTGTGATCAGTACCTCACCCTCAGTTTAGTAAGTATTGAATGTTAGTCTTGTCTTCAATTTTGTTGTTATTAGTGCATGTCCAGTAAATCTAACATAGGAGACTTAGAAAATTTCTTACCTTATTGGATATCCGACCACTTAGGTGAGAAATCATATATGGCCGACGAGGTTACCCGGCTTCTATCCTTCCCTAGGGAAGATACCCCTTTAATTGAGAAGGAGACTAACATTATGACCTAAGACGATCTGGACTACCTTAGAGAGTCATACTATTTTCCACCTAGCCTTCAGATTAGGCAAACGAGACCATTGAGTCTACTCACCCGGGCGAGGTGGCCTTTTATGAGGCTACCTTCCTTACTGGTCTTCATTTTCCCCTCCATCCTATCATTAGAAAAATTTTGTACTTCTATAATATCTGCTCCGTTCAACTTGTCCCCAACGCATGACGAAGTCTCGTCTGTGTGATAGTGGTGTGGTGAGCTCATAAATTCACCCTTTCCCTCAATGAGTTTAGGAGCCTATTTACCCTTTACAAGAACCCAAAGCCATACTCTAGATGGCTCTATTTCAAAACCATGTCGGCGAAGACCCTGCTTGAGGGGTATCCCAGTAACGTTAAGGGATGGAAGAAGAAATTTTTCTTTATCTCGGGAGATGACAGGGAGTTATCCTCAGGGATATCTAGGGAAAATAGGGTTCCAAAGGTTTTGAGGTCATGGGGCATCCCAGGTTAGTTCTTGCCTGCTAAGTCATTTCTTTAAGTGACAAGCGTATCTCCTCGCCTATGACTAATAAACGTTCTTCCATTTTCAAGTAAGCGTTGCAACAAACCACCCGTCCTACCACAAGCCGAGCAAAAAAGGCTTGGTGATATTTTGGATTCGCTAAAGGAAGGAGACTTCTTTATAATCAAAGAAGTTCTCAATTCTAATTACTTTTATAGGTTCTTTTAGCCCGCTACTAATTCAATAGCATCCAATGGTAGGGACAATGGAGAGGGCATATCGACGGGCGGTGCAGCTCTAGTTGTGGGCGATGAAGGTGAGTCTTATCATTCTCGAGATGAACCTCATCGAGGTGACCATTCCCCAGATGGCTCGATAGAATATATAAGAACTATCAGAAAGGAAATGAGAAGAGTCTTACCTCACCTTCTTAATATAAAATTGTTAAGGCTATTAGGGAGAAAAATCCGAGACCCTATCTTATGTTTGGGACCATTTAGTTCGAGCTCAAGCTCGAGCTCTAAATCAGAGGCATCGTCAGATCCAGGGCTGCCCCTTGAGTTTATATCGGATTATAATGTCTCCTTCTTATCTCAAATACATTATCTCCTTCATTAACTGACCTTAATTTTTTTTTTTGTAGCTATGTCAAAGAAAATCAGTCTAAAAAAGCTAACCCAAATGTTGTAGGGATCCCAAAGAGCAAGTCTAGCGACGAAGGAGATCACTATTGATGAGAAACACCCCTAAAGTGAGATGCCTGACATCACGTCCACCAAGAAGGGCAAAATGGCTTCTGATGACAAAAATAAGGGGCCCATTTCGTCGCCCCAGGACAAAAAGAGGGCAACGTCAACCCAAGCTGCAAACAAAGGTAAAACACCTGTTGTTGCTCCATGAGAGGGTACCTTGGCCAATCCTGGTGTTGTCCTGGGGCCTAGAGCCTTCATACTAGGGAGTCCTTTCGTAGTAGAGAAACTCTTGGGGGAAGTGATTCCTCCTTCTAACAAGGAAAAGATGGACAAACTAAGTTTGTAATAGGTGGTCCAAAAGTTCTTCCACATCGTTGGTCAGGTATCCATGAGCTTAGTTTGCATTTTTGTACTGTCATTGTTTCCTAGGCGATCATAAAAACTTAATGAATTTCGATGAATTTGCATATTTTAGGTGGTTGTGCTTGAGTCCTCCCTCGTTAGGTGCAATAGGGAAATGAGGGATGAGTGATCCTCCAATAAGGTCAGGCTGCCTTGCTTGAGAGCTAGATGACTCGAGCCCAGAAGCTGGCCAGCAAGTTGGAAGGACAGCTGGCCGAGGCCCAAGCTCAAGAGCAGTAGGCTATTGACAAGCTAAAAAAGATCAAGGAGGATTGGGATTGCTCCGTTAGGAAGCTCGAAAAGCAGGTGCCCATAGCCAAAAAGATAACCATTGAGGAGTTCAAGTCCTTGGATGATTTTCAAGAAACTGTTGAATTTACAGCTTCCAAGTACTTCAGCGAGGGCTTTGACTTCTGCAATAGGCAAATCAGCCATCTCCATCCCAACCTTGACATCCTGAAAATGAAGATTGATGCCTAGCTGCTCGAGGAGGAGGAAGAGAAAAAAAAAAGAGGAGAAAGATGGGGAGAAGGGCAACACTAGCCCTCTCTCTCCTTAAATATTTGTACTTTTCCTTTCTTCTTGTAATGGCGAGATGTAATCTTTCTTATTTTTCAATGAATGAAAATTTTTCTTTCCTCATATGTACCTCTTTGCACTTTTTATCCCACAGCATAGTATAAGTTTATATTGGCGCCATCATATATGAATAAAACTTCACAAATTGGCGATTGATGAAGTAAAATGGGCGAACACGATCATATGCCAAATACAACTGCTAGGCGAGTATATTAAGTTTCATTTATCTTAACCAGGCAAACATTGATAGTTTTCCTCTTATAGCAATGTATTTGTCTTGCTTGGCGATGCTGATATTAACGAATCTGGCGAATTTAGTTTGGCGAACAAAACTTATCAATCTGGCAAACGACACTATTGAATGGCAGATTAAGCCTAATTCACCTTAATTAGGCAAATTATAAATTTAATAGGCGATCAAATTAACTTGGCGAGCTTGATTAATAGGCGATCTAGGCGGGTTCAAGTTGCCTCAACTTTTGCAAACATTAAACCTCACCATGGCGGTACAAGTAATCAATAGGCGATCTAGGCGGGTTCAAGTTGCCTCAACTTATGCAAACATTAAACCTCACCATGGCGGTACAAGTAAT
>BRYE01000027.1:18089312-18099312 GCA_030159115.1 Actinidia arguta var. hypoleuca | reverse complement strand
TGGTGCTAGTTCTTTCTTAATATATTGAACTACATGATTTCTCACCTTTCGTGGTTATGATGGCGGAGCAGAGCATGGGAAAGTGCTAGATGAGTTTTTCCTCTCAACGGCAGGTAAACTTAATAATCTCTTCATTACAAATAGAAACTGCTGACTTATTCTAACTTTAGCTTTGTGCCTCCCGGGTAGTGAATGTTCATTGTTTCCGTTGTTTTCCAGGAAAATTTCAAACCGAAATAGGAAAAAGTTGGGCAGCCGAGATCAATTCCAGGAGAAATTCAAGGTTGGCTGAAAGTTGATTCTCTGTTCCAGTTGATGTTCTCACATTTCTTGGTTGGACCGCCCCTCTGACCAATTCACACCTTTCCTCGCTCACTTTGTTGGCTATCCTTGAATGTGAAAGGATAACCGATTTGTATCTGATAGCAATTATGACAAAGGATTCCTCATCGTTTGCCAAACGGCTAGAAGCGTTGAATTTTTAGGATTCCAGTTTTAGGGAATAACATCCTGTCGTCCTAACATGTTTTTAGATGTTTTTCATATTTTGCATTTTCCCATTTGGTGTGATATTATTATTCAACTTTTTTATATGATTCCTGTATTACATAGTGAATCACAATTCTTTATGGTTATAGTATTTATGCCTTATCTCTGCTAGAAGTATTTGTTCACCATTCAGTTATTGTGCCGTATTCACAAGTGCATCAGCTTACATTGGGCATTCTACCATTTCCCGAGGTTGCAGAGGAGAGCTCTGCAACTACAGGAAATGAAATCTGAATCTGCAATTGAGAATCGAGACAACCCTTTTGTCAACTATTCACCTTCAAATCCATTCCTCCATCCTCACCTCCTACGCCACCATTGCCTTGCTTTGCTTTGATAAACGCTCTCAATTTGATTTTTTTAAAAACATGTGTATATATATTCACACACACAAGTATATATAAACATTACAAGTACATAAACATACATCTATCGGGAACTTTAAATAAATTTCTCAAATTCAATAGTCATTTTAAATTTTGTTTAAAATGTTTCTTTCTGATTCAAGTGATTTGATTATTTTTTGAGTTGAATCAAATCCAATATCAACGAAGAGGGTATTAGGTGAAATCAAATGGCATTGGAGGGGATGGAGGGGGTGAGGGAGATAAGTAACGATGTGGGACAAAGAGAAAGGTGGACGACGAGAATACGGTGGAGTATTAATGGTTGCCGATTAATTCGGAAGACTAATTCCATTGTCTATTAGTGAAGGCTGGGATAAAACTTCGTATGCACTTAACCAATTCAAGAATTGATAGCACCTATGAAGTTTCAAACAAAAGACCTTAAAAACAAGAAAATCTCCAAGTCTCTCATTTAGACCACCACATCAAAACCTGAGATTTCCTTTATTTATATCCACGTTTGGAGAGAGATTAGAGACATAAATTCCGGATAGAGGATTTGAGGCCAATGTTTTACTTGTCTTTAGTATTTACCTATTAAATACAATATGTTGCAGTGAATAGTGAAGCATATTGTAAGAGGATAAAATATACAATGACGGAGTCTAACCTTGTCAGGGTAGAGGCCTCCACCAAGTTATCGCTATGGAGTAAGCTCGGAGGTCCTCTACGCTGGAGCTCGGTGCAGACAACATTGAAGACAAGCCCTGTCTGAGCTAAGGCTACCCCTACTTTTGAGTTGTCGCTTCTTCGTTAGCTTGGTAGGGTGACCAAGCTTAAGCTTGGACGAGGAGCAACGATCGACGGTAATCTCGAGGGATGTCAAGGGATAGAAGGTGACTTGCATGTCGAAGTTCCTTTTGATAGCCTCCATGCTTGGATGGAGATGTCGGCAAAATGATGAGAAGCTACCAGTCAGGCCTTAGGAGCATGGTTGGGTCAGTTGCCTAATAGCGGTTGGCGCGTATGAGTATGCACCGAGCTGTAGTCTGTCTAGTGACAAGATAGCTAGCGCATCAAGGCACGCGCTGAGCAACTATATTATATAAAGTCAGCCTCTCTTTCATGAAAATGTATGCAATATTTGGGCTAAAAAACATACATACTCTTTCTCTACCTACTCTGGTCATCTAACTTGACCGTCAGAGAGACATTTTTCGAAAACAGCTCCGGCGTCCAGTTTTACTATTTCAGTGTTACAGCTAAGGCATTGCTGGATGACTAGTTGAAGCCACCAGTGCAGCCGTAGAACCACTGCGAGTGTTTATCCTCGATTTTCTTTTTCTCATCCTACAAACATGTACACCCCACATTTGGGGCTGTCTTTCGGAAATCGATTATAGACATTTGCAAAGCCAATTCTAATGCCATTGTAAAGCAATAACCAGTCAGGTAGTTGGGAAACTCATAGGGAGACCCCTCATGCACCTAAAACTCCTGGGCGCAGAGGGGGTAAACTCCTCAGCGAGCAACTCAATGCTAAACAAGATCGAGAAAGAGATCTACGGACTAAACTCGACGGCCGAAAAGCGATAGCAACAAGTAAGGTTGCTCCCGCAGTTTTGGTAGTCTGCACGATCCGTAGCGAGCAAAGGAAGGCAATCCTTAGATACCAAACACCATTCTCCCGAGACATCGAGGGAATGGACCCACTAGAGAAGTTTACACTACTGAGGTTCACATTATATGATGGGAAGTCAGATCCGAGATCTCATGTAAGCCACGTCAGGCAAATAATGGCTCTTTAGAATCATATGAATGCCTTGATGTGTCGCATATTCCCATCAAGTTAGGTGACCTCAGACTGAAGTGGTTCGACAAACTGCCCGTGTGGTCAATAGAGAACTTTCATCAACTGACCGAGTGATTCGTAGATCGGTTCGTAATTAACACAAAGACGCCGAAAGGCGTAGGTTCTCTTTTAATGCTCAAAAATTAGAAAATCAGGAACTTAGCAAGCAATATTGGGAGTCATACAATGATATTGAGGGGTGCTTCGAGGAGTTGGCAGTGGCGAGCTACAAGCTTGGGATGACTCAGATTCTGGGAAAACTTGATGCTTAACCTTCCAATTGACCTCCGGATTGAGATATTCCCAAGTTGGAGGACACGTCAAGCAAGAAGAAAAGCTACAACGACTATTGCTAGGGGTGAGGGTCCGTTCAAGAAGTATAAGAAGAGTTTGGTTGACTACAAGAATTGATTGAGGCAAAAAATCAACGTAATTTTTAAAGAACCAATCTACAAACTCTTTGCCCGAATTCGAGATTAACCTTATTTCAAAAAGCCCGAACCCATGGGAGGAAATCCCAAGAGACGCAACCAACGGTGGAGGTGTTCCTTCCACGAAGAAAAGGGACATAAAATAAAGAATTATCGAGCCTTGAAAGTTTTCCTGGGCTAGTTGGTCCGAGACGGGTACTTGAAGAAGTTCGTAGATGAGGAGAAAACCTGGGCAAAGAAAACTAAGGTCATACCTAACCCAAGGTTCGACTGAGGTGACGATGAGACAAATAAAACCACAGAGGAGGAAGAGGATCTTCCTTTGGGCATTATTCACATGATAGGGGGCCGAAACCACCCTGATCTTGAGAATAGAATCCGAGGACAAATCCAAATGATAAAACAAATGAACGAGGTACTCTCAGTCCAATCAACGACTACGAAGCCAAGGCAGACGATATCTGATCCAAGGAGCGTCACGTTTACCAAAGTTGACCTAGAAAGGGTGCAACATCCTCATTCCGACCCCTGGTCATCTAACTCAGAATGAACGGCTATAATGTGAAAAGGATCTTGGTTGATATAGGAAGCTAAGTTGAGGTGATGTATTATGATTTATTTAAATAATTTAAGCTTTCTCAATCAGACCTAAAGTTAGCCCGAGCTCTCCTGGTAGGGTACAACATTGAGTCTCATTGGCCCTTGGAAATTGCAACCCTCAAAGTTTGAGCCGGTTCCTAAGAGCTAGTGATAGAGTTCATTGTTGTAGACATTCTTTCTCCATATAATGCAATTATTGACCGAGATTGGTTGCACAGGTTGAAGGGCTGGCCAAATAATGCTACCTCGCTACGGTCTCCACTAAGGCAGCCATGCAAGAGGTGCAACTGATCGAGGAAGAACATGAAATCTTGGAGGACGTCAGGAGGGAACCTAAGGCTAAGGTCGTAGAGGACCTAGTACGCTATGAATTGGATGAGCTAAGCTCAGATCCTTTCTTTCTCACCGGTACAAACCTGTAAGAACAAGAGAGAATTGAGCTCATCCAATTTTTTAAAGCTAATACCAAGGTCTTAACATGGACACCTTACAAAATGCCCGGGGTAGATCCCAACTTCATCAAACACGAGCTGAACTTCTTGCCTGACGCTCGACCAGTGAAACAACGAGGGAGGAGATCCGCAATCGAGCACGTGGATACAGTCATCGATGAAATAGAAAAATTGAAGGAGGCAAGTGCTATAATTGAAGTTCTTTGCCTGAGCTGGTTATCCAATACGGTCGTGGTAAAGAAAAAAACTAGCAAATAGAGAGTATGTGTGAATTTTACAAGCCTCAACCGAGCTTGTCCTAAAGATTGTTTCCCTTTGCCAAAATTCGACCAATTGGTGAACTCTACCTTTAGTCATGCTCGGATGAGCTTCTTGGACGCATACTGAGGTTACCACAAAATAGCCATGTACAAGCCCGATTAGGAGAAGACTGCATTCATCACCCCCCGAGACGTATTCTACTACAAGGTTATGCCTTTTGGTTTGAAAAGCTCTGGGGCCACATAGTATAGGATGATTATAAAAATATTTGAACCGATCCTAGGTAAAATCATGGACGCTTGCATCGACGATAAATTGGTCAAGAGCAAGAAAGAACCAGACCACATCAGGTACCTGACCAAAGTGTTCACAATTCTAAAAAGACACAAGTTGAGATTGAACGCGGGAAAGTGTGCCTTCAGGGTAAACTCGGAAAAAAATTTGGAACACTTGGTGACGATACAAGGATCGAGGTGAATCTAGAGCAAATAACAACAATTAGAAACCTCGTCAGCCCAAGGGCTGCGAAGGAGGTTCAAAAACTAACCAGGATAGCAGCGACACTGAATAGATTCATCAATAAGTCTTCAAATAAATGTCGTCCATTTTTCAAAGTCCTTCGCAAAAATATGATTTTTTTATGGAATGAGGAGTACAAGCTATTTAAGAAGTACATAACTGAATTACCACTTCTTTTCGCGCTGGATGAGGGAGAGTTGCTCTACGTTTACTTCGTCGTCTCTAAATATGTTACTAGCTCGATACTCTTGAGGGAGGTAGATGGAGAGCAATGCCCAATCTACTTTGTTAGCAAGATATTTATGGATTGCAAAATGAGGTACTTACAACTGGAGAAGCTCGTTCTAGCATTGGTTTTAACCTCGCGAAAACTCATGCACTAGTTTCAAGCTCATCTCATCACTGTGTGTACAGAGTTTTCGTTAAAAAATATTTTATCAAAAGAAGACTTGTCTGTTCGACTGTCCAAATGGGCTATCAAGCTTGGACAATTAGATATAAAATTCCTGCTGAGGGAAGCTATAAAAGGATAGGTCTTGGCTAACTTTGTGGCAGAGTTCTCACTTTGACTTGTGAGTTCAAAGCAAGCTTGCCTTGCGTCTGCACACAAAGAAGGGGAGAGCTCAGAGGCAGGATCTTCCAAGACTCAATTAGTCCCCGGGGTACCAAAGGTTGTCCGAGAACCATCCCAAGATGTAGAAACGATGGCCACCGGTGACAAAATTGAGGTTCCCAAGGTTATTGCAGAACCACCTCAGATCAATCCCACGTTGGCCTAGATAATGTTTGTTGACGGAGCGAGAAACAACTTGGGTGCAGGAGTAGGCGTAGTCTTAAAAAGCCTAGAGGGAGGCATTTTTGAACACTATCTCAGATTGAATTGTTCAGCAACAAACAATGAAGTTGAATACAAAGCCTTCATTGTAGGACTATAGTCTGCCAATAAACTAAAGGTTCTCGAGCTCCATATATTCAATGACTCAAAACTGATAGTCAACCAAGTCACGAGTAAATTTGAAGCTTGGGGAGCCAAGATGGCTAAGTAATTGGTAGTGGCAAAGAACATCCTTACCAAATTTAGAGCTATAAAGATTGAATAAGTAGGGAGGGACTTGAACTCACATGTAGATGCATTAGCAAGATTGGCATCTGTTTTTGAAGGAGAAATAGATTGGACCATTGCAGTCGATTTGATCTCGGCCCCCCATCATGAAGTGTCTCAGGAGGCCATCCTAGTTAACACTGAGCTTGGACCGAACTTGATGAATTCGATTGTAAATTCTTTATAGCATGATAAGTTACCGAAAGACAAGAGGGGTCGCATAAACTTAAAGTAAAGGCAACATGGTTTTGGATCTCCCATCCAGGGGACTTGTACAAAAGATAATATCTAGGGTCCTACTTGCTGTGCATCCACCCCAACCTAGTCGAAGACGTGCTTTTTGAGATCCACGAAGGCATGTGCGGACTACACTCAAGGGGAAGATCACTGGCCCATCGAGTCCTAACTCAGGGATACTGGTGACTGTATATGCAAAAATATGCCCAATTGCATGTTCGCAAGTGTACCAAGTGCCAGCTATTTTTCCCCCTGATTCATTAACCAGCTAGGGACTTGACCATTCTCACCAGTCCATGACTTTTTGCCCAATAGGGGATGGACATTGCGGGAGCCCTACCCTAAACTTTGGGGAACAAGAAGTTTTTGTTAGCAACAACGAACTACTTTACAAAATGGATAGAAACTGAACCACTAGCCCAAATCATGGAGGTGGACGTGATCAAATTCATCAGAAGGACACATTTTGTCTAGGTTTAGCATCCCCAGATCATTCGTGTCAGACAACGACATCCAGTTTGTGGGCAAAAAAGTTGAAGATCTATTAGAGCAACTCAAGATTGAATTTTACAACTCAACGTCGAGCTACCCATAGTGCAACAGGCAAGCCGAGACCACAAACAAGACGATCATGAATGAAATCAAGAAAAGGCTTGAAAAAGCCAAGGGCAAATGGGTTAAGAAACTGCCAAACGTTTTGTGGGCCTATCGAACCACACCGCAGAAAGCAACAAATGAAATACCTTATTCTTTGGCTTTTGGATTCGACGCTGCAATCTCGTTGGAAGTCAATTTGCCCATAATATACAACGCGAGTCACAATGAGGAAGTCTTAGCTCGAGACCTAGACATTGCCAACGAAAGAAGAGAAAACACACTGATACGAATGGCTGATCATCGGAAGCAGTTAGCCAAGACTTACAACCAGAAGGTCCAGCATAGAGAATTTTCAATTGGAGATCTCCTTTTGAGAAAGGTTGTTGGGAACACCAAGGACTCGACAGACGGGAAGCTCGACCCAAATTGGAAAAGACCCTACAAGAGAAAACACACTGATACGAATGGCTGATCATCGGAAGCAGTTAGCCAAGACTTACAACCAGAAGGTCTAGCATAGAGAATTTTCAATTGGAGATCTCCTTTTGAGAAAGGTTATTGGGAACACCAAGGACCTGACAGACGGGAAGCTCGACCCCAATTGGAAAAGACCCTACAAGATAACCAAGCTTGTTGGGAAAGGTGTCTATCACCTTGAAGATCACAAAGGCAAGTAAGTTCCGAGACCTTAGAATTCTAACAACTTGAGAAAGTACTACCAATGAAATGTAACTTTTTCTGACTAAGCTGAAATCTATATTAAATATACTTGTAAAAGTTATGTCATATAAAGATCTCATTTTCTGGATAAGTACAAGGCAGAGCTAGATAAAAGCTACAACAATTAGGGAAGAATTAACCGAACTCCACATGAGTTCTGAACTCTATCCCACGACGTTAGCGTAAGTATAGTTGAAAAATTTTTATGGAAGGACTAGCCGAGCCCACACAAGTGTCGAGCTCTATCTCTTGAAAATTTTCTCAAAGTATACTTAGCTAAAATTTTTGTATGAGGAAGAGTTAGCCGAGCTCCAAGCGAGCTCTGTCCGTCGAGTTCGCCATAAGTATACTTAGAAAAATTTCAGGAATGAGTTAGCTGAGTTCCACGCGAGTTCCGAGTTCTGTCTCTTGAAAATTTTGCAAAAGTATACTTAGGAAAATTTTATGTATGTGGAAGAGTTAATCGAGCTCCAAGCGAGTTCTGAGCTCTGTCCAATAAGTTTTCCCAAATATACTTAAAAAAATTTAAGAAAGAATTAGCCGAGTTCTATGCGAGTTTCGAGCTCATCTCTTAAAAATTTTGCCAAAGTATATTGAAGAGTTAGCTGAGGTCCAAGCAAGCTCTGAGCTCATTCCACAGAGTTTGCCCTAAGTACACTTACAAAATTTAAAGGAAGAGTTAGTCGAACTCCACGCGAATTCCAAGCTCTATCTTTTGAATTTTTTGTCAAAGTTTACCTAGCCAAAAATTTTGTATATGAAAGAGTTAGCCGAGCTCCAACCGAGTTCTGAGCTCGTTCCACCGGATTTGCCTTAAGTATACTTAGAAGAATTTAAGTGAAGAGTTAGCCGAGCTCTGCGCAAGCTTCGAGCTATATTCAGCTAGTTTGCCTAAATATACTTAGAAGAATTTAAGGAAAGAGTTAGCCGAGCTCCGCGTAAGCTTTGAGCTCTGTCTAGCTAGTTTGCCTAAATATACTTAGAAAAATTTAAGGGGAGAGTTATTTGAGCTCAACACGAGTTCTAAGCTCTATCTCTTGAAATTTTTCAAAAGTATACTTTAGGGAGAAGTTATTCAAGCTCTTAGCAAGTTCCAAACTCTGTCCCACAAGTTTGCCCAAGTGTAAGCGATGGTTTGAAGAAAAGTTAGCCGAGCTTTGATCAAGATCCGAGCTCTGTTCTATGAATCGAACAATACACAGGAACATAAATTTTAAGACAAAAACTAGAATGCAAACGAGGTGCGAAAGAGAAGATTTTATTCAAGTACAATATCGTTCGATTACAAGACTAGAATTCATTACAGAGAATCGTTTAAGTACAAGATCATTCGATTTCAAGACTATGCAAGTATAAAACCTACTATAGGTGGACATCCAAGCTTCCACACTCCTACAAGACGATCGAGCCGTGCTGGAGGATCTTCGTGGATAGTTGCCCAAATAATGAATATGAATGTCAAAATTGCCTAAACTAGGTGTCCATAAGTGATGATCAAGATTATATTTATGATCTCACTCCAGACTACGGAATTCAAGCTTGACAGCAGTAGCTCCTTGCCAGGATGAAGTCTACGATATTCGACAGCGGCAAGGACGTAGTAGACTGTTGATCAGCCTTGAAATGATGATCAAAATTATATCTATGGTAAGGTGGCAACACGCACCGAGCTCTACCTTACTAAAATTACTCACCATTTTCCAAGGAACAACTATCAGATCCTCCCACTGCTTTGAAGCCATCTCAGCAGTAGGAGACCCCAAGGGGCAAAATGCTAAAGCCATCTACCCTAATCCTAGGAGAGAGAAGTAGACTCAGAAAGAATGGAAATTTGGGATGCAAAATCAAGTGCAGGGCTTGCTTAATTTATAGGGGCAAGAGGATGGCGAATGAACCATCATTAATGAAGAAAGTGAATGAATTGCCATTAATGCGGAAGGCCAATGAACCGCCATTAAAAAGGGAAGGTAGACCACCATCAAAGGCATTTAAAATAGTAGAGCATGCACTTGGATATTGATGTTTTGCGAGTTAAATGCTATCAACCAGCTAACAAAAGACAAGCACATAGTAGCCCCCACATCTGTCGCGTGTCCCACAAATCGACAGATGTAAGGGAAGAGTTTGCCGAGCTCTGCACGAGTTTCGAACTCTGTCCCATGAATTTTTTCCAAGCGTACTTAGCCAAGGTGAGGGAAGGGTTCTCCGAGCTCTATGCAAACTCCGAACTTTGTCCCCAAAGCCTTGCAAGAGTACACTTAGCCAGAGATTTAAGGGAGAGTTAGCCAAGCTTCTTGCGAATTCCAAAAGCTATCCCACGAGATTTGCTAACT
>BRYE01000027.1:18084312-18086812 GCA_030159115.1 Actinidia arguta var. hypoleuca | reverse complement strand
CTACTCCGGTCATCTAAGTTGACCGTTGGAGAGTCATTTCCCAGAAATAGCTTCGGTGGTCGGTCTTACTATTTCGGTGTTGTAACTAGGGCATTATTGGAATACGGGTTGAAGCCACCAACGCAACTGTAGAACTATCGTAAGTGTCTATTCTAGATTTTCTTCCTCTCGTTCTACAAACGTATACACCCCACACATATGTTTGCGGTTTCTTGGAATGCTTCTATAGAAGTAGAATTTGTTTCCATGAAATATGGTTTGGTTCAAAGTTCTTAAATTGACAGAAGACTCAAAGCCACACCAACTTTGTATTTGATAGAAATTACTCTAAAAAAATGTCAGTAATTTTTATACTTTTTTCTGTATTATATTATCTTTTATCTTTATTAAGATAAATTTATTTAAATATTTTTTATATAATAAAAATATTTAAATAAATATAAGTATTTAAATAATTCACTAGAATAAGTAAAAAAAAAAAGAAGAACTATCTGGAAAAAAAAATTAGCGTAAAATCACTTTGCCAAACAAAAACTTGTCACATTCTTTTTTCTATAAATAAAAATGTACCTATGCTTTATGGTCTCTGCCTGCCATTCACTATATGCGCGCTAGTACAATTCTGTTGCAGCACGGGCTTTTGGCCTTAGATTCTGCAATCGCTGGGAGCAGTAGAATGTGTGGTTTACACCCGTCTTCCACACCTCTCTCTCTCTCTCTCTCTCTCTCTCTCCACCGACACCTGCCTACCGAAAGGGCACTGCTTGTGTGGTTTGAATTGCATCGTGCAGTTGAAGTTTTTTGAGTTTTATTATGGATTAAATTGTTCGTATTTTATATTTTTTCATGAATATTAATATTATTAAAAATTATGTTGATCAGATATAAATTAATATTTATTTTATATTATTTAATAATTTAATAAATAATTATGACACATAGAATTGTACTTATTTATCTTATTATAAATTGATATTGATCAACTAATGATCTGTATCTGATAAATCTAATCTTTTATACTGTTATAATTCTCAACAATCTCTACAATATGAAGATCATCAAAATGAATTTAAAATACTTAATAATTGAACTTTATAGAGAAAGTCCTGGTCCTACCCAAATGGCCTTGCTTTTGTTTGATTGAGTTTTCAGAAATAGTTTTGCAGAATAATTTTTAGAAGATTTATTTATTTAATTAATTATTTTTAGAACTTTTTTATGGGATTTTTTTAGGAAATAACACATTTTTTAGAAAACATAGAAAGATATCTGATAAATTATTTCTGCTAATAAAACACTCCTTCTTTCCTTCTCATTTCTCTCAAACTAGTAATATTTTTTTAAAATTATTATACTTTCTAATTTGTTGTTCATTTTGTAGTAATGTATCTTTTTGTATATGCATAAAATGTATCTTTTATCTGATATTTATATATTATTTATATTTTAAGTTATAAAATTCTAACGAGACGCTTAATAAGTGGTCTTTTTTTGAAGGGGCATAGTACCCGTAAACACGAACAATTACTAATAATATATAAAAACGAAAAATTTTATTTTATTTTTAATAAGAGTTTTTGAACTAAAACGGTGTGATTCTGAAAAGCTCCACCAAACATTCACTAGCCTCGTGAGCTCTTAATAAAGCGACAACTGACCAAGTAAAGCAAAGTGAAAAAAAAAAAAAAAGAGTTAAAAAGAAAAAGAAAGATAGATATTTACAAAGACGAAAGTATCGAGGAGGAAAAACCAGACCCGTTAAGACAGAACAAAAAGAAAACGTGGGAGCCAGATGACTTTATGTTCTGATTTACATAAAATGACAAACAGAAATGGGACCCCTCGGTGGTAATTCTCCATAGCTCTTGGGCCAAATTAGGAAGATAAGAAATTTCAAGGACCGAATTAAGAAAAATTCTAAATTCTGCCCATGCAATTATGCAAACCTCCAATCAACAGTTTACAAGTTTTTTTTCATCTGGTTTGGTATTATGATGAGTTTGAACAATTCGTGAATTGCAACCGCAGGTTGAATTTCACGGGTTCACAACAAAATCTGAAAACGACTGGAATCTTCACCCATTTTTGTCATTTTTTTTGGACATCTTCTGTTTCTAGGACCCATTTTCTGCTACTAATTTTTTCACATCAAACGGATTAGTAAGGCCGAATTTGGGATATTGATTACTTTTTATAATTTTAGTTTTTTGGTTTTTAAGTTTTTTTATTTTTGATGAATTTTTGTCAGTGTTTGATCAAAAATTTATATTTTTTTGACTCCTCTTGACGAAAAGAGTCCAAAATATAAAAAAAAATAACTAATTTAAAAAAAAAATCACTAAAGACGAAAAAAAATATTTTTATCTTGACCAAAAAATTTGAACTCTGAATTTTGATCAAAGTTCACTAAAGATAAAAAAATTTAAAAAAAAAAAAATAAAAAAAAAAAATCAATATCCCGAATTGGCACATCCAAAGTTTACTAAAGCAAAAAGAATCA
>BRYE01000027.1:18074312-18079312 GCA_030159115.1 Actinidia arguta var. hypoleuca | reverse complement strand
TGAACCACCACACCATGCCACACTACAGCCTCTTCCTCCTTCTCATTGCCGCCTTGTCGCAGCCTACTGCGCGCCAGTCTCTCTTTCTGTCTCTTTCCCAACGGCAGCGGATCAGGGGTTGGGGTTAGGGTTTTTTGGGTTAGAGATTTTTAGGGTTTATATTTTTTTCAAGTTAGGTTGAAACTCACATTGGCATCGGCAACGATAGGGAGAGACGGGGATTAGGGTTGGGTCGGGTGTTCCTTTTCTTTCTCATTCTTTTCTTTCTTGTGTTTTATTTTTTAATACAGCGAGTATTGGATTGATTGTTTGGGCACTAAAGCAAAGTTTTTGGTGATAGAACCACCATCACCAAACCAGCGATGGCACCACCACTACTCCGGCATGTTGAATTTTCTTTTTTTTCTTTTTTTACTTGATCTAGTGCTGACTTCTTTTAATTTTTGCTGCTTATTTTTTTAGTAATTTAGGTGCTGTTTATTCAGGTGAAAATAAAATTAGATGAAGCCAAAATGATAAGTAATGGAGCAAATGAAGAAAGATAAACCCAATACAGATGCCTCAAAGGTTTCGAAGGTCAGTCTTTTCTTGAATATTTTCCTTCATCCATTTTGATTTTTTTGTTATTTATGTGATTTGATTTGATTTGATATTGACTTGACGAAGACATAACTTTTTCTTGATTTTTGTTTTCATCCATTCTGTATTCTTGTTTTTTTTTTAATCTATACTTGTTTACTCCTCACCCCTGGTAGTCGCGCTTTCATCATTGGCAGAATTCAAAGTCTCAAAACCCAGACTATTCCGATACTAGAGTAAGGTTGAAGAAGGACGGAGCTCCATCAGGAAAGCAAAACAGACAAGAGACCCTTCTCCTATACTCCATATTCGATGACGTAGACAAATATATCTTTGTCAAATTTGAGATTAACGATTGTGGTGACTTTACGTTAGTTTAATTTTTAAGGGGAATTTTGTCTAATTTTTTTCAAAAATATGAAATACCATTTTTTGAATTTAAAATTTGCTTGAATTAGACCTATTTCATAAAAATAGGGCCACGTGATATAAAATGTGGATGTATAAAAATAAAACATGAGACTTTGTACTATGTTGTATAATTTAACTAACATTTTAATGTTAAGTGCCCTCAGTGCACGGCTTTTTCAAACTATCTACACTATGTACAATTTATCCAAACTAACAACACTTTCTCAAAATCATTATACTTTTTAATTTATTCGTCATTTTATATAAATGTATTTCTTCGTATATTTGTATCTTATCTATTTTTTAGATTGTAAAATTTTAACGAATATGCCTAAGAGGTAATATTTTTTGCCGTAGGACATGTGGGTATGGACAATTACTAGTTTTTTATGTTTGCAGTTTGTCTTGATTAGAGATTAGAGAAATCGAAAAAAGTTTTACAAAAAGTTCGTTAAATACAAAATTAATATAAAAAATTAATTTTGTCTTTAGTATTTTTTTAAAAAGAATATATTTTAATTTTTTTTATTTCTTTAATCAAGATGAATCGAAAGAATAAAAATAAAAAGTTGACCCAAAAATTGTTTATCCAGAATTGGGCTTTCCTATATTTGCTCAAGCATTTCACTCTTAAAAAATAAATATTGACAATAAAAAAACCTCAAACTAAAACGCGTAGACATAACCGTGATCCATATATACTAAACAAAGAATAATCCTAGTTGACTTTCAAAGTTTTTCGTTCAATTGCGAAAAATTCCTATTTATGCCATAAGTTCAACGAGGAAAATAAAAATAAATTTTAATTATTAAGTCAAACCGTGTTTTCTGTCCACCAGAGTAAGGAGATTCAGCTCCTCCTATCTCGTGATTGCTGCTTTAAGGTCTCGTTTGAGTATTTTTTAGTTGCTTTACTTTTTTTAATTTTTTTAATTTTAATAAATTTTTTGCATTGTTTGATCAAAAAATTATATTTTTTATGTTTCTCTTGAGTAGAGGAGTCCAAAAATATAATTGTTTTAATCTAATTTAGAAAAAAGTTCACTAAAGATAAAAAAAATATTTTTAAATTTTTTTAAAATAAAAATATTTTTTTTCGTCTTTAATGAACTTTCTTCCAAATTAAATGACAATTTTTAAATTTGAAAACAAATAATTAAAAAAAAAACAAAAATACTTATCCCAAATGGGGCCTGTAAGAGGATAAATTATTCGACCTCATTCCCAGTCGAGCTCAAACGTGCACTGCGGTCGAAATATCACTTCCTAGCAAATTTGATTAGCATCTTGATGAAATAGCTCGGTCGTCAAGCTTATCATGACAAAGTTTTCCAAGTTAAGCTTCAGGGTTAGAAGATAACGTACACGACAAAATTCATTTGCCACCTGCATGCTTGGGCTTAATCACCGATGATGCGATGAGCCAGCTATCAACCACGTCCTAGGACATGATTGAGTCAACTGCCTACTCGCTAACATGGTAGTTGGCGTGTTTTTCCAAGGCGTCGTCGAATTGCTATATAAAAAGAAGACAAATTCTCTCTCACAAGTAAGTCATTCTCACTTCCTCTTTTCTTGTTCTTTCTTCTTTTATCTTTTTCGATCACTAAATTGACCATCAGATAGCCATCCCGAATACATACGAATAGTCCTGTTCACTACTGCTGTCTTGCAAGCTCATCCGGATAGCATTACACCACCGGGAATAGCTTTTCAACCAACATTTTGTCTGCGTTCAATTTTCTCCCGTCCTACAACCCCACAATTAGCGTCATTTGTGGAAAATCGACTCTAGACACGGTAAAATTGATTCCAATGACGTATAAAAGCTATAACGGCGGTAGAGGTAGCAGGGAAGGTCAAGGGGTGTACCTTCTCATGCCGAGAATGCTAGGCGAGAGGAGAGTAAAGCTATTGGCCGATGCTCACCCCCAAATTGAGGTTCTTGGGCAATCAGCTCACGTAAGTTCTGTAGTTGTTGACCGAGCTCATGAGAGACAAGGGGTAATTGTAAGAGAATAAAATATATGACTTCACTCTTAGCCAAGCTCAGACGTTCGTCGTGGCTGGACTATCGCTTCATAACAAGTTCGGCCAGCATTTTAACGCAATAGCTTGGTAGCCGATCTTATCCTTTCGAGTTTCCCAAGTCGAGTTTAAGGGGCAGAGGGTAACGTACACAACAAGTTTTCTTTGACACTCGCATGCTTTAGCTCAAACATAGATATGCGATGAGCTAGTTACTAACCACGCCTTAGGGACATGATTGAGTCAGCTGCCTATTTGTTAACATGATAGTTGACACGTCTTCACATGCGTCGAGCTATGCTATAACAAAGGAACAAAACCTCTCTCACAAGTAAGTCATTCTCATTCTCTCTTTCTATTTTCTCTCTCTAAGAACCAGAGTTAAGAACCCTTCTTTTGCTCTCTCTTTTTTTATCTTTTTCGATCACTAACTTGGCCGTCGAAGAGTTGTCCCCAGAATGCTTTGGGCAGCCTTGCTTTTTATAGCTGTCTTGCAGGCTCACCCGAACAACATTATGCCACTAGGAATCACTTGTCAACAAACACTTTGTCTGCATTTGATTTTTTCTCATTCTACAATCCCCACATGGCCTAAATGTTATATTTACTATTTGTTTTTCCCATTTTTATTTTACCATTTGATTTGACACTCTCATAATTATTGATGCAATGGATTTTTATACGAAGAGCAATACAGAAAATGAAACAATTTTTTTTTTATTAAACTGAAAACAATCTGATTATAGAATTGCAATTAAATTAGAATATAGAGACAGAAATGATGAACATAATCTATAAACCAAAATCTAAGACTGTTAGGTCTCATGTATCACACGATCTCATTAAGACAAATTTGCCTTTCACCAGTGCGTTAAAGTCAAACAAACGTCATATAGTTAATGGTATGTAGACCCACTATAACTAGGGAATTCACTACCCATTCATTTAATTGTAACACCCAACATAACTAGGATATTCACTATCCAATATATATATATATATATAGTAGATTGTGAGTGCCTTTTATCTTGAAGAGAATTAATACCAAGGGGTAATGATATATAACACCCTCCAATAATGGTATGCAACAATTAACAAGAGACCACCTGTATATATATAAATTGTAATTGGCCTTTCAACCTTAATGGTATTGACTTCCAATTAACAGCCATTATTTTGAGGGTTAATGGTATGTAATACTAGCACATTCCATTACCCAATAATGTTATGCAACTGCACGCAGTCATAGCTAGTGGTCCAAAATCATGTCATATCCCTTGCCATGGCCCATAGCAGTGCACGCGTAGCTTAGTGATGTGTTTTTACTCACATCTCACATTTGGGTGCACTATACTAACATTTGTTAGTATATATGTTTATTTCTCTTTGGTTTACTAACTAATGCGAGATTGGATGTTTGCTCCATATTTTTACTAGTCCAATGAGCTAACTTTGAAGGACAAATTTTCATTCATCGCTTATCCTTTTTGACAAATTTTATATGATTTCGAAGACCACATTACGAAAATTACAACTCCACTTTGTTTTATCAAAAAAATGATCAAAAGAGTCATCTATTTTTAGCTCAAAATTATTAAAAAATCATGTTCAAAACCCAATTTTTTAAACAAATTTCACAAATGAATCAATTATATCGCATAGTTAAAGTTATGCTCCATCACATACAAAAATAAAAGCATGCATTTTGCATGGTGAAGCATTGAAGCCATGTAACGGCTTAAATGTTAATTATTTGTAATGAGCAATTTTGGGGACTGACAAATTCTGTGTAATAATTAGGCTTTCTTTTTTGATTTTTAACTGCTTGTCTTTTGGAGTTTTTTTTATCTTTAGTTAATTTTTTCTATTATTTGATCAGAATTTTATATATTTTTTTATTTTTCTTAACGATTTTTTTTAGAAATGTAAAGAATTTTACCTTGTTTAGAAAAAAATTCACGAAAAAGAAAAATATAAAAATA
>BRYE01000027.1:18036812-18049312 GCA_030159115.1 Actinidia arguta var. hypoleuca | reverse complement strand
ATTTTTAAATTTGTTTGAAATTCACAAAAAAATATTGATATTTGTTGCAATAATAGTCTCATTTTTTATCAAAAAAAAAATATAAAGGACCTCAAATTAAGATTAAAATTAAAATCTCAAAAAACTCAGGGCCGGCACTATAAACAGGTCTAAGTTGACGTTGGATTCTTATTTTTCACGTACAACACGACAAAGTGCGGGCTTCTAGAAAGTTGGGAGTTTGGGCTCCCGTACCAACGCATGTGATTGATTTTTGTGGGTATACGCAGGTATGATAAAAAAGGACTTCATTTGGATGAGTAAAAGGTACGCAAAATACCACATTGTTGAAAGTTGGCCAATGTTTTCATATTTGTCCAACTAAAATTCTGATTTTTAGACAATTAGTTTCTTGTTCCACTTGACTAGTGAAACTTAGGTTTGGTGCTCAAGTTAGCCTAATGGGGAGGACCATTAGGAATCCAATGACATTACTCGATTTCTAAAAACAAAAAAGTACTCGAAAATTTATAAAGAAAATCAAAATTATAAATCTGACTCAATTTCGATGTGGCTTGTAGCATAGCAATTTTGGCCATAGACTACTTACATTATTTGCTCATTGTGTATGCTTTTCAACTAACTAACATTAACGATTTTAGTTGTAAATATGACTTAGTCTATAATCTCAGAGTTAGCCTCGTAATCTACCTAAGACTTGAAAGAGTGCTAGATCGGACTGCCTTACAGTACCTAAGCCTTTGCTAACTTTGCCCTGTAAAGCATTCCGTCCATAGTGCTATGCTCTCTTCCAAAATCTAGGTAATATCAAATCTTTAGTAGAGTCAATTCATACGAGACTTTATCCCAGTTTTAATCAGGCCTCCTGCTAGTAGACGGTGGGATTAGTCTTTTGAATTAGTCGGTGTTTGAGCCAGATTCCAAGTTATAAAAAAAAATGACTAGACTAGGAAAATTTATATGGCTTTCTATTAATGATGGAAATATAATTGTTTTATTAAACTATTTAAATTTGAGAAATTACAACAGGATCCTTTTAAAAGTGCTAATTTTATATAAAAAATAGTAAGTAATTATTTTCTCAAAAGTTTATTTTGAGTAACTACTAACCACCAACCTTAATATAAAATTTAAGTAGACAAACTAACAGTAACGATTTTTTAAAATAAAAAATAATAAATTATTAATATGATATTTCATATTAATAAATAATCAACTTTTGAATTATCATATGGACAAAATTATTACTACACAAGATAATAAATAAGAAATTATCATTAAATTTTTAAAAAAGAAAATGAGAAGTTATCAACTAAACAAGAGAAATTCTCAAATACTTACTATTTGAAAATTGAGAAAATACGACATATAATGCAATTACTTCACAACTACTAATAAATAATCAACTCTTAAATTGATTAGATGATTTTTTTGAATACAAGTTCGGACTCGGATTTTATGTGCATATAAGTTAGTATATTTAGGATGGAGCTAAAAACACTATTTTTTTTATCAATAAAATTTTTCTTTTGCCTTTCATTAAAAAAAATGAATATAGATAATTTGATAAGTGTTTCTTATACAATATTTTCATATAAAAAAATAGATTAACAATTAATAATAATCTCTCATTAGTTGTTGAAATTGATAATAGTAACTTCAAGTTCACTAGAATGATATTTCAAGTAGAAATCTTGAAAATTTGACTTTATGAAATCTAAATTAAGAGAGTGATTTTATATGTTTATAAGTTGGTATATTTAGATTAGAATCAAAAGCATCCAATAATTTTCGGTACCATATATAGCATTGTAAGTAGCTTTCAAAGAATTATATATTGTTCTAGAATTTAGTGAATTTAATAAGTGAAGTAGTTTCAGTCGAATTAGATGCAAATGTCGAATTAGATGCAAATGAATCCAATAAAAAAAATTAAGAAGCTGGAAGAATAATGTTAAGGACTTTAATAAAGACTTCAATTTTTATGAGATGAACAGAATTTTATCAAAAATAAATAAATAAATAGAAAACCACAAATATGACCAAACAAACCAAATGAGCACTAGTTGCCTAATGGGACAAACTAACGATGGCAGAATGCCTGGAAAAATTCTTGGTGATCTCGCAAACTGAACATCGGATCAAGGGCCGGCTTATTAAAACTTGGGTAAATTTTAGTGACCTACCTTGAAATTTTTGATAACTATAGCCAATTTTTTAATAGTTTTAAAAATAACATTAATCTTCCTTTATTTTAAGATTAAAATCAAAATTTTTTAATAAAATTAATTTTTTGGCACAAATAACAACTTTAACCTTTGATTTAAGGCTTTCGAAAAAGGTTTTTCAGTACACTCATAAAAATAAATAAACATTTTAGTTTTGAAAATACTATTTAGTTTTAAACTAATATATTTTATATTTTATCAATAAATAGTTTTTTAATATAATTGATCTAAATAATTTAGTTTTTTAAGTATTTATAATGAAAATATAATTAAAAAATAGAAATTTTTTATTAATAAATTATTTTTTTTTAAATCTAAATATTTTATTTTTTAAGTACTCCTAATATGAACATACTTAAAATTTAACTTTTATCATTTTTTTAAAAAAAGAGAGAGAAATATTTAATTATTTTAATTAATATATTAAGAAATTATTTTTGAAATCTCTGAATCAAATGAAAATTTTATTATTTTTGTATAAAAATTAACTGAAAAATCTTTATATTAATTTAAAAAATAAAAAAAAATTAATGTTATTTTTAAAATAAAATAAAAAGCTCCTGTATTTGTTAGAAACACGAGGAGAGAGGTTCCTCGAATTTACACTTAAAACTTCGTGGTTGAAGAAATTAATAAAGAATGGTCAACCGTCAACCGTCAGAGCGGGAAATTAAATTGCCGGCTCAGTGTAACTAAGCCAAGCACGTACGTACCACTCATATTCTGCCACCTCATCAATGAGGTTGGTCTCATCACCGCATACGTATACACGCACAAATATACACACGTACATGAACAATGAAACAGAAAATATACTAAATATAGAGAAAAACACGTATAATATGTTCCCATACGGAGTATTTGTCAAAAAAATTTAAGAATAGATTTTAAATTTTGGTACCCGGAATTTTGTATCATCTTGCTTGACACAGTTTTTGTTAGTGATTCTGAGAAAAAAATAGATAATTTTTGGATGTGTTAGCGTGTTTGTAGATCGATTTGAATTGTTCGACTTTCTTAAGTTCATTTTGACCTGCAAAAATGCTAGAATTTAATAATGCTAATTTCCAAGCTAAAATTAATCTTTGATTTTCATTGGAAAAATCGAATTACAATCTTTTAGGTTGCATTTATGGTGAGAAAAAATAAAAATAAAATAAAAAAATTTAGAGAATCCAAGGGTCTGAGGTTGAATTCTTTAATTTTTTTATTTTTATTTTTATTTTATTTTCACTCGCCGAATTCTTAATTCAAACACAACTTTAATAATTCAATGAGTTAGTATATCGATCATAAATATGACACCTGTATTTTGATTTAAAGTCTAGTTAGTGTGAGATGCAACTTTTTTCTTTCCATATTTCTAGATGCAATTTTTTCTTTCCATATTTTTTGGCTACTAATTATGTATAGTATTCCACTTTTAATCTTGCTCCTTTCTTTTGGGAAAATAAGTAAATAAATAATTAAGAAAGTCGTGCAAGGCAATGTACTTATTTCCTTAATCAAGCAGACAATGTATTTCAGATCACCTACTCACTAACCTAACTAATCCTATTTAAGGAATTTGCCTATTTTCAGTAGTTTTGGACACCATAAATGCATGTCATTCTTTTTTCAAACAATTTAGAAAAATGGGCATTATTGAATGTGACTTTTAAGAAGTTTCAGTTTGTTAGAGACTACAACGCACAGCTACCCTGTTGAATTGTTCTATAGATTAGTTCTCCCACCATTATTGCATTTGTTATACATCAAATCAAAGGTTAGGAGTTAGGTGTGAAAGATAATCACATACTAATCTAAAAATTTATGCCCTTAGAGACAGAGACATCTTTATTATTTATTATATTTAAAAAAATTAATTACTAACTCATCTAAAATCTTAAAATATTAAAAAAAATACAAGTTTATTATTTATTAATATTATTAACACGCCTCCTCACTTAAACTATTAAAGAAAGGGACAATTTTATTATTTGTTATATTCTTAATATTTTCTTTTCAAGTACTATTCATGGATGATTTCAAGAGAAGCATAAGGGGCGATCACACCCTCAAATTATAATGATTCACATCTTTATATATTGATAAATCACATATACTTCTGAACCCTCAAAGCTCGTAAAATCATTGACCCATCTGGCCTGAAACTATTATTATAAACCAAGCCTCTTATTGACATTACATTTGTATAGTCTCAATTTATCAATTTAACGAAACTATAAAGTATAGGTGTGCAAGTAATCAACTAATATAACCAAGATAAGGGTGACTTTGCGAACGAGACATTCTCTTATTGAGTATGATTTATAGGTTTAAGTTTGTTCTTAAGAGCCACAACTTTTCCTTCATCCGTTACATTTCTAACAAATGATGCATTTTTTATTTTTTTATCAAATATCATAAACTCGTGAAATAGTTATTTTTCTAGATTCCTATGAAACTTAATTATTTTGCGACCAACATAAGCTCTTGATACCACAAGATAGACAAATTATTGTTTGAATTGTTTATATTTTTATTTCTTTATTCAATGATTGCTGTTTATTAAAAAAAAAAAAAGGGTGAAATACAATTACTTCTCTTGAGGTTTGTCTTTAATATACAAAATATCCCTGATATTTAAAAAATTACAATGACCTCCCCTGAGTTTGAAACTTATAATAAATTTCTCTTAAAACACATTGACCATCCATGAAATTTTGAGTTAATACACAAAGCACCCCTGAAATACACTAACTACCCCCAGGGATATTTTGTGTATTAATCTAGAATCTCAGGGGTGGTCAGTATAATTTCTCAAACGTCAGGGGCATCTGTATTAAATACAAACCTCAGGGGAGGTCAGTATAATTTATAAAATATCAGGGGTACTTTGTGTATTAACATCAAACCTAAGGGGTGTTCAGTGTATTTCAAAACACCCCCCACCCCCAAAAAAAAGTCCCTCGCTAGCCACGTCAACATCCATAGCTGACGCAAGTCCGTACGAACACCTTACAAACGGCTAAGCGATTTATTAAGCCGAAATTTCGATTGACTAACTAACCTGTATTAATTAATGGAGTAGAACATTGCATGCCACATTTTAAAATTTAAACCACCGCCGAGTAGCTACCAAAGTGAAAATTCCTGAAAAAATTATAATAAAATTCTTTTAAGGGTATTTATTTTATGAAAAATCATAATAAATAATTATTGTTCAAAAAATTCATTATGAGTAACTATTAACTTATCAATCTCAATATGAAACTTAAGTAAACAAACTAACAGTAATAATTTTTTTAATTAAAAAATAATAAATTATTAATATAATTTTCTTATTGAGATATAATCATTTTTTAAATGTCGTATTATGGATAAGTTTATCACTACACAAGATACCAGATAAAAAATTATCAATAAATTTTTAAAAGAGAAAATGAGAAGTTGTTAACTAAATAATTGAAGTTCTTAAATATTTACTTAGTCCAAATTGAGATAAACATATCAATTCCAACTGAATAAAAAAATATTGAGAAAATATAGAATCAAAATTCTACGTGATAAATAAGAGAAGTTTTCATATATTTATTTTATGAAAGTTGAGAAAATACCATATATAATGTAATTAATTTACAACTACTGAGAAATAATCAATTCCTAAATTGACTAGAGATATTTTTTGAATATAAGTCCGGACCCGAATTTTATGTGTATATAAGTTACTACTATATTTAGGATGGAGCCAAAAATATTATTTTTTTCTTATCAATAAAATTTTTGTTTTGATGATAATAAACAAAATTAAATATTAATAATTTGATTATTACTTTCTTATGCATTAAATTGATTTTGATAGTTTTATGTTCACTAGAAGTGTATTTGAAATCGAGTTCTTGAATATTGGACATCATAAAATACAAGTTAAGAAAGTGATTTGATATGTCTATAAACTGATATATTTAGACTAGAGCCCAAAACACCCTTATTAATTATTAGAGTAGAAAATTGCATACCATATTTGAAAATTTAAACCACCCCCAGTGGCTACCTAATTAAAATTACTTTACTTATATAAATTAGAATTTTATTATAAACATTGCATACTCTCACATAATAGCTTGCAAAATATGAGTTCTGTCGTATGTAAGTGTATGAACTATCATCATTATATATATAGGTGTGGAAAGTGAAAGTATTATATATTAGAAGTGTCACATAGGTTTTTGTTTCTCTTTGGAAACAATAATAGTATAGACACTAAAATAGTTTACTAAAAGTTTATCAAATATACTCGTAGCGTTCTCATATTTATTGTTGATGAAATAAAAAAATACATGGGAGAGCCTTAATACATGTGATTGTGCCATGTGTATATTTAGTAAACTTTTAATAATTTTTTTCTATGTCTATAACATTATTAATAGGGAAATTAATGAAATTAGGGTACAAGGTATCTTTTTATAAGCTGGATAGCATCTTCCAAAAATATATATAAAAATTAGAAAGTAGATTCAATATATTAGGGTTTTGAGGTCTTGTAGTGCCTCCAAAGGACTATAATCCTACAATGTCTTTAAGTTGGATCCATTTTAGATTTATTTTCATAATTCAAACAGTTAATTTTGTAATGCTTATTGAACAAATCATCTATGTAAAGTATCAAATAAATCAGTCATAAGTAGCCACATAATCTTTGCACATTTATTTTACAAGAAATGAATGCCAAATGAAATTTTATGAATAAATTATAAAACAAATATTTTTCGATAATGCAACTACTGATATTCGATCTACTTGATTTTTGCATAGGTAACATGCCCAAAGAACTCTACAAAATGAACGGTTCGTATAAAAATTATGAGATAATGGTAAGCCTATACAGAGAGCACTATAATTTTTTAGTGTCTCCAAATCCCAATATTAGTGTATTGTTTATCATAATGAAATTTCATCAACTTATTATGTAATTTTCTGTACTATTATATGGAAATATTAGTGGCTGACATGTTCAAACCTTCAATTATTTTGATAAGAACACGCAAATTTTCCACCGTAAATCATATGCAACTGCAATTGTGACATGCATGACAATAAAATGTTGGAATTTTCAACCACCGCTAGCTAACATAGATTCTTTTGTTTTAGTCAAATGTACAAACATGATTGGAGGTAATTCTTTTTGTGGGACCCGCTGCCATCTCTTATTAATTGAGCCAAGCTTATCCGGAGTTCAAAAAATGACAGTACGGTCCAATTTAAGTACTTTCAACTTAATTTTAGAATTATTTTAATAATTCAAATCGTTCATATTGTACACCGCATCAAAAGCTTTAATATTGTAAAAAATAACGCTGATTGGATATAGATCGATAATCGATTAATATTAATTTTTATTAAGATAGCTAGATATAATTTATATAATCCTATTCGTCATACTAATTTATTAAGTTATAAAATAATATTGAACGGATACTCAATTGTGCCCGGTCAATGCGATTTTTTATAATACTAATCTTTACGATGAAATCTACAAAAGTATGGTATGAAACATCAAAATAGACCCAAAATAACACTCAAAATGCTTGAACTGTACAGGAGCAATCCGTTTTTGGACCAAAGAGAAGCAATGATTATTGATTAAATTTGAAGGCAAAGTATATAGTACTTACTGTGTATTTCATAAAAATATTATGTTCGATTATAGTGAATAATAAGTTTGATTGTGATAAATATTATGATCGATTTGATGAATGTTACGTAAAATGTATATGTTAAAAATAATAAAAAAATATGTCTTATACATGCATCTTTGTGGTGGTGAATGTACTGACATTTTATGATAAATATAAAATATAATTTTCTCTATTAAAATTAATTTTGATAAATGTTACGATTATACGATAATATTACATATTGCGCATCATATATGCTATTTGAATAGTGCGTACTTTACCCAATCCCCAAATTGGATCGTGACTCAGAAAAATCTTCAACTTTATCTCTGCTGATGTAGAATGAAATACTTGATTTGTCAAAACAATTAAAAAGTTGAAGTGACACTTTTGACAAGAAGATGTACTAAATAGAAGCTGCCAATGCCAGAGGATTCGGATCGTCTGTATTTGTCTGGTAAAGTGTTCTTATAAAGTGTATAAAATGATTATTTTATATATTTTAAAAATAAAATGATATTATTTTAATATTAATATAAAACAACTCATTTTAGTTATTAATTAAAATGATGTTGAAAAAACTTTACCAGGTGGATATTTCAAAGGATCTGAATAAAAATCTTCTGAAGTATCCGCGTGGTAAAATATTTTTAAAGTGTACAAGAGATATCTGAGTCTGAGTCCACCAAACTAGTCAAAGCGCAACAAAGTCGATCAAAACAGGGTGTTATCGCTCGATTGGCAGGTTAAGCGACTCTTTTGCAGAGATGCTGAGGCTGCAGCTCAATTTGCGACTCGAACCAGAGGGTGAGTGACCATTGTAGCTCGAGCAAGAAGTTGAGCAATATGTGCATAAAACCAAACCAAACTTCACTCTTGATGCCAAAAAAAGCCATAGGAATTAGATTTCAAAGACAAGTCACTTTTAGTGCAATATTTAACTTCACTGGTTCACTCTCGTCTCAAAAACAGGACTGCTTGGATAGTACTGGTTCTTGCAGATTGCCAGATTAATTCTCCTTTTTATTGCAAATACCCCTAATCCATTAGGTTGTTCTCCTAATATAAAATTATGATTTTGGAGTTACATCTGAACTGTTCATTATCAAAATATCTCCTAAATACTCTTTAGAATATATAATAAGTAGAAAAATCCTCCCAAGGTTTAACAAAAATAATCAGGCTTGCTTAGATTATCTTATTAGATATTTATTCCTAAGCAAGAGGCCAAAAAGTTTCTTGTAATAGTAACTAATAAAGAGATAATTATGATTAGCATTTATTCAAAAGAAAACATGAAATACAACAATGTTAACGATAACAATTACAAACCCCCAACTTTGCCCACGATAACAATTACAATTAGATATTTATTCCTAAGTTTTGGAAGTCTACTCTCTTCGAAGATCTCAAGTTTGAAACCTTATAAGTGTTACCAATTCAATAAATTCATGAGTTGGGCTAGTCTACACTGAGCTTTACCCGACTTTAATAGAGTCTCAGCTAGTCGACGGTGGGATTAGTCCCCTAGAATAGTTAGTCCTTAAGTCGGATACCTAATTATCAAAAAAATAATTACAAACATTAACCCCAAAAAGTTTAAAAGAAAAATAAATTAAAACGCATTTCATTATGTAATATAGTAGGCATTACTATTTGACAAAATGATCCTACATAATGATATTTGGAAATGATATTTAAAATAGGGAAGTTTACGGTACACACTAAATCACTTTTTTCGTAAATTCGTAGTTAATACTCTACTCTTATTACTTATCAACGACTTTCCAAGCATTAGTGTGTGGTGGGGAGGGCTGCTCTCATAGATATTTTTTTTCTAGCTACAATAATTCGCAACAGTTTTAAACACACCATACATACTCATTTATAACTATACAAAATAATACATAACTAACATCACCAAAAGTCATAACAAAAAATTCACAAAAAATACATAACCATACCATAGAAAATAAACCACAAATTTGTAAAGAATTACAGAAATTTACGACTCTACTTTTCTGGGGTCCACACTCTTCTTTAACGACACCACAAAAAAATCATAACCAACTCCACATTTAACAGCTCACACTATTAAATTTAAAAATAAGAATATTTCAACTCTTTCTATTTTAAATTTCATTGTATTATTTTTAACACCATGCGTACCATAGCTTTCTTTATAAATTAATGACTAACATAAAAACACATTTCCCACAATTCAAATAATTTGAGACCAAAGTCACCAAACAGACTGTTTAATTTAATATACAACCATTTTTGTTCGTTGCCACAGCAACATCACATAGAAGTCCGAATTTAGCTTGGAAGCTACTTGCTTGATACATCCATGAACACCCTTGCTTCACTTCATCAACACTCACACGTTTCCGTTTTAAAAAAATTAAAATTGTCATCTCATGGGATTGTAGGCCACCCACCCACACTTATTTAATTCAAAACACGGACAAATGAACAGAGCATTTATGTAACAGAAATTGGACTGGGATGTTTACTTATTATTTCATTATATCTGTTAGCCACCATCTATACCCTAGAAAGAGACAAGAGATGTGCTGTTCTAACTCCAATCTTCTTAATTTGTCATGTAAAAATTGGATTTTTCCCATACAATATGTTCTATGTTTCTATTTTAATTTTCTTGTACATATGTGTGCATACACATGCTCAGGGATGGATCCAAGGGGAGACGGCTGGGAACGACCGTCAACCCTTTAAAAAAATTTAAATTTTATAGTATTATTTGCTATAAATATTTTTAAATCATATCGATTCGCCGTATCAAGGTTGATGATTAGAAGGTCCTGTTGAAAAAATAATGGGTATATTTAATGTTTTTGTTAAGCTTTAGAAATTTATATACAGTTAAATATTTTTTCTTTTTTTGAATACTACTAAAAGTTTAATTAGATGATATCGGATCAATTCTGAATAATAACAAGCATGCTTCATTAAAAAAATATATTTCTTGATTTTCTTTTAAAATAAATTTCTAACAGTGGAAAATGTTCAAAATGTTCAACCAGCAACAAATAAGACGGACTAAAAAAACTCAAAGAAATCAGACAACACAGCCTAACACCTACCAGAACTCTAACAAACTCACATTCCGCATCAATGATTGTTAATGCCATCACCTACAATAACAAAATGAGAAGAGAAAAAAGGAGAACAAAGGCAACATATTATTGGAAAGTATGACGTTGTAGAGTTCGAAAAATATGAAAATTATTATAGCTAGACATCCATAATAATATGTTTTCTTCGTTTACGCTTAATCCAAGCGCAACTGCAAAGGGTTTGGGCCCCGTCGATAATTCAGGTACTTTTGCTTAGACTTTTTCAGAAGAATTAATCTTAAGGGTTGGTGGTTTAATTGCATGTAGACTTGTCCCATTTAGTTAAATTTTTTTTTGTATGTCCACCCTTAAATACTGCCCGTCTATTGTGTGAAGAGAAAAGACTTTTCTTGTCTTCTAAGAGGAGGAGAAAGGAGCTTTAGTTTCTATAAATGGGAATATTATTATTATTATTATGATTATTTGGTCATGACTGGGAATAATAACTGGGGATGAATTGAACAAGTCAAACGGCATAAATGCTGGATCTTTCCATGTTATGTACTTAAATAAACTATAGAACACAATTTGGACTAGGCAAAAACAAAAAAACAAGGGGAAATTTCACTGATCTCTCATGAGATTTTTGAAAAATATAGACACATTTCTTGTAGTTTTAAAAATAACTTTTTTTTTTTTAATTTGAAACTAATATCAAGATTTCCCTTGAAGCTAATTTTTTTAAAAAAAATAACAAACTTGGACTTTAATTTAGTGCTTTCAAAAAAAAATTCACAATACACCCATTAAAAAAATAAATATTCTCTTTTTTATTTAAAATACTATTTATTTATAAATAACTTATTTTTACTTTTTATCACTAAGTATTTTTTAAAATACCATTTATTTATAAAGAAATTTATTTTTAATTCTTATCACTAAGTATTTTTTTTAAAAAAATAATTGATATAAATAGTTTAATTTTTAAGTACTTTTAATAAAAATATAATTTATATAACTTTGTTATTAATATTTTTTAAAAACTAATCTAAATATTTTAATTTTTAAGTGCTCCTAATATAAATATACTTAAAAAAATAAATTTTGTTATCAATATTTATTATAAAAATGAATATTTAGTTATTTTAATTGGTGTATTGAGAAAAAAAATTAAGAACCCTAAATTAAAGGGTAATCTTGTTATTTTTGTACAAAAATTAGCTTTAGAAAAAATTTTGATATTAATTTTAAAAATAAATATTATAAAATTATAAGGGAGATAATTATATTTGTCAAAAATCTCAAATAAAATTAATAAAAGTTAATTTGTATATTTCTTCGGTTCCCAAGGTTGACCCTGCAAAATCTTGTTTGCTTGGTCAAAAACGAATCAGTTACAATATGTTAAAGAAAAGCTAATTTTAGAATATTCATTATAAAAATGGAATGCATTGGTATAGTTCAATCATTTCAAATCTTATTTTAGGTTCCTCTTGATATTCAGATCGTTCATACTGTAAACTCTATTACAA
>BRYE01000027.1:18019312-18024312 GCA_030159115.1 Actinidia arguta var. hypoleuca | reverse complement strand
AAAGGTTTCATCAATCTTTTTAATAATATTAATTTTATAAAAAATAAATTTAAAATTTATATCTTTTAACAAAAAATTATAGTGAAAAACAAAAATAGAGATGTGTCTTCATTTTTGGAGTCGGTCTCCAAGGTGAGATGGAGATGCTCTTAAGATTACGAACTCTTGTATTGGATCCCTATGTTTTAAGGTTAAATAAGAAAATATTCCTTAAATTATACATATTTTTGTTCATATAATCCCTAAAGTATTAAATCGATCAATTCAGTTGTTCACCTATCCAATTTGAAGTCAATTTAGCATTTTGTGAATTATAAATTGATAATATCACGATCTTAAACCAAAAGATTATAAAAAATATAAAATTCCTCTTGAAATTCTAAAGAACTCCCTTTAAAAATTTTAAACTTACAATTTAGTAATTACTACACGTCTTTTAGGGGATGCCTAACACTTTTGGTTGTCTAAGTCATAATCTTGATATATAATGTTAATTTTAAAAGTATTTTAATTTATTTATTTTTAAAATGAAGTTTTCTTACTTTTTGGGATGCCAAATTATTAATTAAGCTTTTACAATCCAGTTTTTTTTTAACAATGCCATTTACATCTAAAACTATTGTTAATCCACTTAATCTTTTTCATGTGACTCAGTCGATCTTAAGTATGATTTTATCAATTTTAATTTTGAAAATCTTTTTTCTACTGAAGCAACAATAACGGATAGTATAAATAATATTCCATAAGCAATGCAGGTATTGAGGAAAAAAAAACTATTTTTGTTAATATAACTTAGTACCTTAATTTTGACTTTTTTTCCTCCTATTTGCGTAAATTCTTTTAAGACTTTTGACTATAAAATAAATGTAAAAGTGAGAAATTGTAATTTATAGAGAGGATAACTTTTATATAAAATAATTGAGAGATGAAAGAGAAAATAAGATTTTTGACTGAGAGAGAGATTGAGCCACTTCCAAGCAAAAATCTTTTTTCTTCTTGTTTTCTACCAGTTCATTGCTGTTAAAGTAAAAACTAACTAGTAAGTTAGTAAATAAAATATGATAAAACCTAAAAAAATAATTTTTTGCACGAATAAAAAAATTGCAATGACTCTTGACAGGTCAACAAATTGAAATTTGAAAAGGTTATTATTTTACAATAGGTCATTTTTAATTTATACAAGTATGAAAGTTTTAAAAATTATATGTAGAATGGCATATATCTTATATATCTTATATATATAAATGTGAGTGAACAGTGATGTCTTGACCATCAATTTTTTTTTTCGTTTTGCCCCTCACCAATTTTTTTTTCCCATCATGTTTTGTTTCCGATTTGGCCCCTAATCATTTTTTTTTCGATTTTGTCCAAAAATATTTTTTTTTCTATTTTTTTATTTTGCCCCTAAAATGTGAGTGCGCAGTAAATCCTTGACTACCAACTTTTTTTTTCCTCACCAATTATTTTTTTTCCTATCATGTTTTGTTTTCGATTTGGCCCATAATCATTTTTTTTCTATTTTGCCCCTAAAATGTGAGTGGATTGTAACTCCTTCACCACCAACTTTTTTTTTTTCATTTTGCCCCTAACCAATGTTTTTTGTCCCATTTTTTTTTTTCTGATTTTTTTCCTAACCATTTTTTTTTTCGATTATGCCCCTAAATATTTTTTTTTTTCATTTTTTTTTCTTGATTTTGTCCTTATATTTTTGTTCCAAGTGTTTCCCTATATATATAAACTCATTTACTACCATTTTTTTTTCTTCTAATTTTCCCCCTAACTATTTTCTTTTTTGGATCATGTTTTTTTTTCCGATTTTACCTCTAACCATTCCAGATTGATTAGGTTTTTTTATGAAGTGGGTTCTTTATTTGTGTCAAGATTCTTGAAATTCTCAGATAGCTTTATAGTAAAATCTGGAGTTTACCTAAGAATTGTATTTTTTGAGCACTCCTGACTGTTTGGAAAATTACTTAAGAATGACTCTATTAAATTAATTTCTTGGTTAATGGATTACTTATTCTGAAAACTCGTCCGTGCATAGAACGAGATCTCCCACTAGTATAATAAAAAATGTGAGGGCCCTAGGCAGTGGCCTCAATTGCCTAGGCCATGTGCCGGGCCTGGTGTCTCTTGGTATTATAGTTCAATACTTGGCCTAAAATTAGATAAATTAAAAATAAAGAGATTAAAAAAATTTAGGGTGAAATACACTAACCACCCCTGAGATTTGGGATTAATACACAAAATATCCCTAACGTTTAAGAAATGACAATGACCTCTCCTAAGATTTAAAACTTGTAACATATTTTTCTCATTTTATACTAATCACCCTTAAGATTCTGGGTTAATAAACAAAACACTCCTGATGTCAATCGTCCGTTAGCAACATTGATTGCTCATCCATAACATCAGTTGAATAGTGGTTAGAATACCATATATACTCTTCTTTTTGACAAAGCTATTATATACCTCACAAGAATGTTGATTGAATAACTAAAAAATGAATCATATTGACCATTTTGTGCCAAAGCTCAACATTTTTCCTTTTTTTGGTTCTTCCAAATATTTGTGTGATGCAAACACAGCCTAACCATTTGTACCAAAACTCAACTCCTTAGAGTGTGTTCTGGTACACATTAGAAATATAGGTAAGACATGAGGGTGCGATGGTGTGGAGGAGAGAGATGAAAAATAGAGAGATCGTAAAAAGAAAATAGTATCACTTATTTGAAAATTTAGAGATTTTATGACGATAATGACTCAGTCATCCCGGAAGCAAGTGAAAATATGTACTTTCTGTTAAAATAAATGAAAAACAAGAGGGGTTTGGATCCTCTACTGTGATAATCAGTGATTCTCTACGGCGGTGGCTGATCTGAATTGTACTTTCATCTAAACGGAAGATAAGAAACCGATTTCCACTTTCATCCTCTGTTCTTCTATCTTTATTAAAAACTAAACAGAGATATTCTAGATAGAGAGTTTGAGCGTCTGACTTGTAGGATCAGACCATCGGTTGAACTAAATGACGAGAACTTTGGTTGATTTTTGGCTGGGGAGATGCAAGCTTAACATTCAAACTTGGTCATCGAAGATCCACGAGACAAACATAGCTTATCCTCAAATGTGTTTTACTTGTGGATAAATTTCATCATTAGTCTCCGTAGTTTGAGTAAAGTTTCACTTTTGTTCTTATAATTTCAATTAAAACAATTAGAATTTTATGGTTTTTATTTGATTTTAATGTAGTCCGTTCATTAATATTCGTTAACAATTTAGGTAGAAAGAAATTATGTGAAAACTCACGTTGGCATTTTTTATGACCAAAGTGAAAATTTGGTCAAAGTACACTGACCAATGGTAGTAATAAAAAAGAGAATGTGAGTTCCACGTCTTCACTTTTCGTGTAAATTTTTAATGATTATTGACGGATGGACTATATTGAAAATAATTGAAATTAAAAGGTTCTAATTATTTGAATTAAAATTGTAAGAATCAAAGTGAAACTTTAGTCAAACTATAAAAGTATTTGAAATAAAGATTAAAATATAATTGGAATGGAATGATATATAAATAATCATTCTCATTTTGGAAGGAGTGAAATAGAATGAGAATAAAATGTGTATTCTTTTATTAACTCTAGGATAATGGTGATTCATGTATTCTAGTGAATGACCATCAAATAGAATAACTATTCTATTACTCTTTGATTAATCAAACACATGAATGATTCTTCTAAGAAAATAACCATTTCACTACATCCTATTGGTATGTATTCTAGTGAATGACCATCAAATAGAATAAATATTCTATTACTCTTTGATTAATCAAACAATTGAATGATTCTTCTAAGGAAATAACCATTTCACTACATCCTATTGGTAAAATTTACTCTTCACCTTTTAGTTCTAAATTTTTCATCAAGAAATGATATTGTTTGATGAGCCACAAGTCTAAGTTCCAAAACCAGATCTGAATTTTTGGTTTATCGACTTATTGACTATGTCTTGTTGTGGTCAAAACCACAAGATCACAAACGAGACGTTCTCTTTAGTCCAAAAACCATCATAAGCTATACAGTGATATCTCTAAATGCCAGAGATATAATCATGAGGGCAAAGTGAAATTTTCCCAATTACAAATCCAAAACACAATTTGTAAAACGCAAATTTCAAAATCTTCCGAAATTGCCTTCGGGTCAGTGACACTAGAACGGCAAAACCCTCGCGATCGAACAAGAGAGAGAGAGAGCGAAGAGCTTGGCTTTGGTCAGAGCGGGAGCTCTGTTGGGTTCTGTCACCACCATGGCACCATAGTCGTCACCAGGTAAATAAATACACAGTATTTGATGTAGAAAAAATACACACCACCTTTTAATCTTTAATATTTCAAGTGGCGTATGTCGCTCAAGAGTTCACAGCGCTCACATTCTTGGTCGTCTAAATTATTAAAGAACTGAGTTCAACTTCGTCTCAGCAAACTGCTCTCCAGATCGCCATAGAGAGAGGTAATCTATCCCGCCGAATCAGAGACCATTTCCATGAAGATTTATTCTCCAAAAAGACTCCATCTTCATTAGAAGTCTCACCATGAAACCATCTCCTTGAAAATTCCACCTCTACAAGAGAACTATCTTGGAGAAACTTCAGCTCCATCACGACGCCTATAAATACGGATTGCTCACCAATTGGCATCCTCCTACGTTATCTCCGAATTTATTAGGATATATTCCCATACTTATTCTTCTACTCCGTCTATATAAAGGCCGCTCCCCCATTACAAAAAGGTACGCTCAACACAAGCACCACACACATTTACTATTGTGCTCGCTATACTGCATTTAATTATCTCCTGATCGCCTTGGTCCGGAGGGGTTTTGAGCGACCATACCCCGGTCGATTACGTTTGTTCATTGCTGCGCAGGTCGCCCCAGCTTTAGCCGAGGTACAGTGCCGAGGTCGAGGAACAATTCTGAAATAATTCTGACTGTTGGTTGC
>BRYE01000027.1:17949312-17951812 GCA_030159115.1 Actinidia arguta var. hypoleuca | reverse complement strand
TATTGACACTTGATTGCATCTCAATATCAAAAGACCCAAGTTTGTACTATTTACGCACCAAACAAAGGCCAATCACCACAAAAATGTTCAGTCTTTTTTTTTTTCTTCATGTTCTTCTCAATTTTCATTTGTCATCCTGTTATAACTTATTTGCTCACCTAACTCTATTGGAACCGTGGTTCTCCCATTCAATTCCTTCTTCCAACCCTAGGGATTGGCCTAGCGATTTAATTTAGGCTCAGGATTTGGAGGTATACTTGCTTCTAAGGTCTTAGATTCGAAATCTCTTACATCTATTAGAGTTGGGTTAGTTCATACAGAATTTTGTATAAGTTTTAATCGGGCCCTCACGGATATTGATCTCCAAATTAGGCAGCGTTCCTTAGTCCGGATAACGAGTTATCAAAAAACTTCAATTTCGTTCCTTCTTTCATAACAATATTAAGTTATTTGATCTTTTCAAGATTCAAGACAATCTTTGTCCTTCAAGGCTTTCCACAATTTCGTCTAGCCTTTATTTCAAATGTATATGTCCATCAAAGAATTTTTATTTATGTTTTTTAAAAATCATCCATCAAATTTCCTTCAAACCATACTTATGCAAAGTACGACATCTTTTTTTATTACATACCATCACGAAGATATTTCATGAAGAAACGAAAATAAAGAAGAAGAAACACTGATGAAATACATTACAATCTCCTTAATTATCATGTATCGTATCTAGTCTTCATAAGAGTAAACTCATCGGATGGATAATTCCAACGGTATTGATCAGCAAAGTAACGAGCGAATGAAGAGAAATGGAGAATTAGGGATCGTTAAATTATGGTATCACGGCGGAATTCCATTCGACGAGTTTACTCTTTTGAAGCCTCGAATGAAGAGAAATAGAGAATTAGGTATCGTTAAATTATGGTATCACGACCGAATTCCTCCGACCCATCCTTTCCGTCTTAGATCTTTTCTGTTGTGACCAGTAATTACTGCAACAAGCAATTCCACAGTTTTGTACCTTGAACAAAAATTAATGAATTACTGCTATTACTGCAACAAGCAAATCCACAGTTTTATACCTTAGAACCTTTTTTTTGGGTACATGTATAGTTGTATAAATGACCAATATTGTCTCTTCAAAGTAGCTATGATAAACTTTTCTTGCATGAGTCCGAGTTGGGATAAATTTTGCATTGTTTTTATATATTTTTTGTTCGGATACTGTACAGTATTATTTATACAAGATATATATTTATCATTTAGTATATTACAATAGCAAAGCATAAACAATCTTAACCAATAAAATTCTTAAAGTTAAAGATATACATGTATCAATGTTTCTATATATGCATGTGGGAAAACAATGAAACGTCAATGGATTAATATATCCGAATCAAATTTCTCCTTAAAACACTTTTTATTTATTTATAATAATTGTGTAATACGTAACTGGTATAGTTGGATTCGGATACTCTGAAGTGAATGTTATGTAGAGTGTTTCACTCCACACATCCTAAACTTCAGATGATCCAAACTCTGGTATAGTTACAGTATTTACTATTTATGTTAAATACTAAATAACATATATACAACTTTCAATTTGCTCATACAAGAAAATTTTAAACTGAATCCTCATGTAAGTGGCCACAAATCAATGACAGAATACACTTGGGGTTTGTTTGATAACGCTTTTATTTTCAATAATTTTAAAAATAAATCGATAAAGTATGTTTAATAGTAAGCAAACAAATATTTATAAAGAAGATCGATCGACCCTGAGAAATAACGTACATCGTTGTCCTGGTGGTGACGGCAGCAGCGGTGCGGATGGGAGTGGTGAAGCATCAAATGCAAATGGAGTTGCCAAGGTGGTTGAAAATAGATTGCAGAGAATGATAACCAGCAAAACTACAATAGAGACCCTCCTACCCCTTTCTTGCTTTACTTTTTTTTTTTAATGATTGATGAATAAAGCTTGAACTCTTGAGCTCACATTTATAAGCTCATATGTTGGACAACTACTCTTATATTTTAATTAGTCAAGGCGTGTGTTTTGAGCACTTGACTTTAACTAGTATTTGATAGTCTTAACAACATTTTTTCTTCACAAGATCCAAGTGGTTCTCGTGTACGAGTACGAGGGAGGGTGTGTGGTACAGCTTAATAGAGGTAGAGAGAAAGAGGTAGAGAGAAATGAATTGTACATGCAAGTCATATATTTTTTTGATAAAATTTATGAATTATTATAGCTAGTTATGAAAGTATGGTGCTAGTTATAAATTATTGCATTTAGTTGTGAAAGTTTTTGGTGTTAGATACAAATTAGTGTGCCTAGTAATGATAGTGTGTAGTGTTAGATATATATGAATTATATACTGTAGCTAGTTAATTACGAAAGTACATAGCGTTCGTTACGGCATATTGTTGCTAATTATATATAGTAAATATAACCCGGTGTGGTTTGGGTTGGATTTATGACCCCTCACTCTCACCATATTCAAAA
>BRYE01000027.1:17931812-17934312 GCA_030159115.1 Actinidia arguta var. hypoleuca | reverse complement strand
CGGGTCTCACACAGACCCATGCTGATGGTATATTCAATTTTTTATGGTTTTTGATCGGTCCGGTTCATGTGAGGCATAACTGGTTTGCCGGTTCAACTACGAATTGTTTTTACAAAATAGACCAATTTTTGTAGATTTTTTTTCTTTCATTTTTGGGTTGAATTGGATTGGAATTAGCACCAGTCAGCGGTTCAACCTGGTTAAACTGACCAATCTGTTTTAATATTTATAATATTAAAATTCGAATTAATAAACAGTTTATATTATTTTCATTTCAACTACACCACAATGAACATACACACACAAAAAAGTATAATTAGATGAAAAATAATTAGGCATTTCTTCTAATTTTTTCAATAACAAAATAAACAGTAAGTTATGAATGTTGTCTCTCTTAAAACCAAATGATAAACAATAAGTAATTCAGATTAACACTAATTAAATAAATAATTTTGAACATTATAGGTACTTAAATACTTGTTTTATTGGAGAAAAAGAAGTAAAGTGCTGCTACGGCAATATATATCGAAGCTGCCTTACGGCTTTACATCATACGCACGCTTGATAAGATCCGACTAAATTTTATGGATGCGTCAACGAGCACCACTGTGTTTGAATCATCGACCTGCAGAGGGATTTATCAATTGAACAAAAATTGGTAAGAAAATAACCAAGCTTTTTAACTAATTCGTTTTTTTTTTTTTTTTTTTTCGCATTGACCCCTTTTTAAATTTCTTTACAATTTATGATCCGAACACAGCTGAAGAGCACAAGAGAGGGAGAAATTAAGGCCGACTTCCATGGCCCGGAGGCGAGCAATGTGAAGCGACAGATGATTTAGAGCATTTAAGACCAGGACCTGCAAAAAAGGCATTGCAATGACACAGTTTAAGCCTTCGACAACGATAATTTGACGACCCAAAACTATCGGAAAACTGTACCACGTAATATATATATATATATATGAAAACAAACCAATAGCGATGCCCACAGTTTTGTGCGAAGTGTATCAACAAGTTCTTGAAAGGGCCCTTTATAAACGTGTACCATAACCATTAGTTTATGTAGTTTGACTAGAGTTTCACTTAAATCTTTATAATTTTAATTTGAACAATTAGGATTATACAATTTCAACTTAATTTCAATGTAATTTATCCACCAATACCCACAAATAATTTGACAAACATAAAATATGTGAAAACTCACATGGCCATTTATAAGGGCCAAAAGAAACTCTGGACAAACTAATGGGACAGTGGCTCAAAAAATTACGCTTTAAAAAGATCCATATGATCTTTACATGCTTAATTTTTGTCCAAAATTTTAATAGGCATTAACAAAGGGACTACGTTGATTACAGTTATAGAGTTTTTATTGATCAAATTAAATTATAAGGACCAAAGTAAAACTTTTTACAAACTAGAGGGATGATTGGTGCAATTTACCCAAAATAAGTTTGGAATGAAAGTAAGGCATGAAAATCGCTTTCACCAATTTAAAAAATAAAAAAATCATCATTCTAAACAATGCTATGACAATGACATTTATAGTTACCATCTGTGCTGAGCTTTATATATGATGCAATATTTACATGTATTTAAGTGCGATTAAGTGATGTGATCAATGCTTTATAGGAAGCCACTCGGATATTACCGGCCGAATGTATCATAGTGTTACTAAATATACTCCGTATATAATGGAAAAAATATTCGGTTTTCCTAGAATATATGAATATGGCCAAATATTATTGAAAAAATTCTCACTAAGTAGTACTGTTTGTGACATAGTACCATTCAGTGCTATCAATTTTTATTTATTTCTAAAAATTACGTACCAATAATTTCAAGTTTCTTAAATAAGATATTTATTTTCATCTATATTTTTTTCTTGTTAACTAATACATTTATTTTAGTTTATGGCCATTATAGTTTTTTTAATTTTTTTTTTAATTTTTAAAAAATATTTGTGCTACAAAAAATTATAGTTGATTAAGATATTGAAACACTAAAACTCAAATAAAAATATGAAAATAAAGTAGTAATTGGTTATAAAAATTAATTAAAATTGTGTTTTTAAGATGTAATAAAAATAAAATATATCATGCCACTATATTTTTTTGTTTGTTTTTCTATTGGTTACTTTAATGTTTAATAATTTTTATTTGTTAGTCATGTCTCGTTAAAATAACAAGGGCAAGAAAGGGATAGAAAATATTATAATTGAGTTTTGGACTTAATTGTTCTAATTTTTGTAAATTAGAACTTCATTTGTCTAAATAAAAAATTAATAGGATTTAAATATCATCTGTCATAAAAAGTATTATTTATTGATAATTTTTCTAACATTCATTTGTAATACGTAAATTTATTTGGGATCTATCACAAAATGCATTAATTTCACACTAGGGGTGTCCACAATTCAGATTGATTCGATTTTGTGTAAAATCAACAAAATTCTATGATTTTTAAAATTTCAGGACCAAACCAATTCTTCTAAAATT
>BRYE01000027.1:17916812-17926812 GCA_030159115.1 Actinidia arguta var. hypoleuca | reverse complement strand
TTTGGTGTGGTTGATATTCCCTCCCCATATAACACAATCGTCAGTCGAGATTAGTTACACAGGATGAAGGGAGTTGCATCCATATTGCACCAAGTTATCAAATTTGTAGCCCCTCGAGGTGAATAAACCTTTTATGGAGACCAGGGGGCAACCAAACAATGTTATCTTGCCATGGTTTCCACTAAGGCTGCTATGAAAGAGGTACGGATGGTTGAAGGGGAACAAGAGGTCCTGGAGGATGTTGGTAGGACTCCAAAAGCCAGATAGAGAAAAATTGTCTTTGTCACCCCCCGCGACATATTCTGCTACAAGTTCATGCCCTCTGGATCACCAAGATGTTCAAGCCTATGATGGGTAAAATCATGGATGCATACAACGATGATATGGTGGTCAAAATCAAGAAAGAACATAATGAAGGACCTCGCCGAGATGTTCACAATTCTTAAACAACACAAGCTAAGGTTGAACGCAGCCAAATGCACTTTTAGGGTAAGCTCAGGAAAATTCCTAGGGGCAATTGGTAACTCAGTGAGGGATTGAAGCAAATCCAAAGTAGATTGTGGCCATAAACGACCTTGTCATCCTGAGAACTACGAAAGAGGTCCCAAAATTAACTAGGATGGCAGCAACACTTAACCGATTTATAAGTAAGTCATAGATAAATGCCATCCATTTTCTCAACTCTTTCGCAAAAATTGAAAAGTTTATTGGAATAAAGAGTGCGAATAGGCACTTCAACATTTCAAATAATATTTGACCAACTCACCACTTCTTTCCACTATGGATAAGGGAGAATTGCTTTATGTTTACCTCGCTATCTCGGAGCACGCCGTTAGGTTGGTATTATTACGGGAGGTAGACAGAAAGCAACGCCAAATCTATTTCGTTAGCAAGATGTTTATAGATTGCGAAACGAGTTACCTGCCACTGAAAAAATTGATACTAGCCTTGATTATTACCTCACAAAAACTCATACACTATTTTCAAGCACATCCAATCTTAGTATATACTGAGTTTTTGATCAAAAATATTTTAATGAAAGCAAACTTGTCTGGAAGATTGTCCAAATGGGTCATCGAGCTCGAACAGTTTGATATAATTTTTTTTTCAAGGGTAGCAATCAGAGGGCAAGTGCTGGCTAATTTTGTTGCGGAGTTCTTGCCCCGAGTTGTGGGTCTAGAGATGGTTTGCCTTGCATCTGCACACAGCAAGAAAGGGAGATTGGCAGGAACATTTTCTTTGATCGAGCCTGTACCTGAGGGTGCTGAGCTTCGCAAGGAACCAACTCAGGATGTAGAGGACCCATGACTAAGAATATCAATGAGGGTCATGAGGTTCGCAAGGAACCACCTCAGAGTGCAGAAACACTTGCAGCTGAGAATATCATTAAGGGTCCTAAGGTTCGCAAGGAACCACCTCAGATTGATCATTTCACGGCATGGAAAATGTTCATTGACAAAGCAAGAAACTACCTAGGGGTAAAGGTAGGGGTCGATTTAAAAAGTCCTGAAGGGGCAATTTTTTAGCATTGCCTTAGGCTGAATTTTTTCACAACAAACAATGAGGACGAGTACTAAGCTTTCATCGCGGGACTTAGGTCTACCATCAAATTAATGGTTCCCGAGCTTCATATTTTCATCGATTCAAAGCTGGTAGTCAAGGTGGCTAAGCACTCGGCAATCACGAATACCCTCCTCACCAAATTCAGAGTAGTTTAGATTGAAAAGGTGGAGAGGGATTTAAATTCATGCGCAGATGCATTGGAAGGCTTGGCATCATCTTTTGAAGGAAAAGCTAGACTAATAATCAGAGTGGATTTAGTCTTGACTCCCAGCATCAAAATTAATCAATAGATTATTTTAAGCAATGTCGAGTTGGAATTGAGCTGGATGGACCTAATTGAAGCATTTCTACTACATGTTAAACTGCCCGAGGATAAAAGGGAAGCGCATAAGCTCTGAGCAAAAGAAGCATGGTTTTGGATTTTTCCCATTAGAGATTTGTACAAAAGATCTTACTCGAGGCCTTATCTTTTGTGCATTCACGCAAACTTGACCGAGGATGTGTTGTTCGAAATCCATGAAGGCATGTGCGAACTACACTCCAGGAGAAGATCATTAGCCCACCAAGCTCTAACTCAAGGATACTAGTGATCCTACATGTAGAAAGATACTCAAGTGTATGCCCACAAATGTATAAAATGTCAACTTTTCTCCCCTCTCATCTTTCAACCAACTAGGGAATTGACTCCTTCTACCAGTCCATGGCCCTTCGCCCAATGGGGAATGAACATTGTGGGAGTCTTGCCTCGAGCTCTGGGGAGCAAAAAATTTTTACTGGCAACCATGGACTATTTTATCAAGTGAGTGAAAGCCGAACCACTAGCTCAGATCAGAGAAGTGCATGTAATCAGATTCATTCACAGAAACATCCTAGCAAGGTTGGCATCCCCAAAGCATTCGTATCAAATAATGGGACACAATTCGTGGGCCAAAAAATTAAGAACTTGTTGGAACAATCGAAGATCAAATTTTATAAATAAATACCGAGCTACCCGCAGTGCAATGAGCAAGCCAAGGCGGCCAACAAGATGATCATGAATGGGATGAAAAGAGGCTTGAAAAAACAAAGGCGAATAGGTTGAGGAGCTACCAAACGTTTTGAGGGACTATTGAACCACATTGCCGAAAACAACGAATGAAATGCCTTACTCCTTGGCTTTCGATTTCAAAGTTGTAATCCTTCGAGAGGTCAGTTTTCCAAAAATATGAACCGAGGCTTACGATGACAACAACTCTGAGGTCTTAGCTCAGGACATCAACCTTGCCAACAAACGAAGGAAGAATGCACTAATACGAATGGTTAACTAAAAAAAATCATAGAACCAAAAAGTTCAACACAGAGAGTTTGTTGTCGGCGACCTCGTTTTGAGAAAAGTTATTGGAAATACTAAGGACCCAATGGACGAGAAGCTCAATCCCAATTGGCAAGGCCCCTAGAAGATAATTAAGCTAGCCAACAAGAGTGCTTGTCATCTTGAGGACCTCGAGGGCAAGTAAGTCACAAGATCTTGGAATTCCAATAACTTGAGGAAATACTTCCAATAAAATGTAACTTCTTTGTACTGAGCTTGTATTTACAAAAGTTGCATATTGGATTTCTTGATATTATCAGAACTCTTTGTTTGCCATAATTTAACTAATATAAGTATTTTTAACTATGCAAGTAGGTTGATCACTTTATGAATTTATAACTTATAATTTTCCAATCACTTTAAAAATGTACATAGTTTGGTTGAAGGGTCATTTCAAACACCATGAGTTTACCAAAAAATTTCCAAGTAAAATTTTTTAAAACGAATTTAAACTGAGATGCATTCCTCGTTTGACTAAGCACGAGTTAAGGTGGTTCTAATGAAAAGTGTGAGACTAGTCACCGAGCCGCTCATGAAACAACATGACTAATCACTAACCTACTCAAGCATGAGCTTGAGATGTCTTAAAATAGCGTGAGACTAGTTGTCACCAAGCTGCAGAAGCATGATCTTAAGATACCTTAAACAACTCGAGACTAGTTGCCGTCGAGCTACTCAAGCATGAGCTTGAGATTTCATAAAGCAGCGCAACTAATCGCCGAACTCGTTTAAGTACGAGCTTGAGATGTCCTAAAATGCATAATTTTGGAGAAAATCATCCCTTACGCTATTGCATGCATACACAACAAAAAATCATTAAGGGATGCACATAACTCAATGGCAAGTTCCCTGAGTATTGAGCTCAATAGTACTTAAAGCAAAACATACGCAGAGAAACACATTTTTGCTAACGCATGCATTTGTTCAAACCGAGCTGAGACAAGGTAAGAGAACAGTTACATCAATGCTATAAGCATGCAAAAAACTAATATTCTCTAAGGCATGACACGACTTGGTCTCTGAAGTGCTTTACCACCGAGCTCAAGACGGTCCACAAAATACACATCGATGCAAAATGTAGATATTCGCTAAGCCATTAGTAAACTATTGGAATAATGAGCTCGAAAGCCCTAAAGCATCCAAACATACAGGCATAAATGAGCTAAGGTAAGAGCAAATGCGAGGAACGAGTTGGAAAAGGAAAATGATATTTTATCGAACAAAAAATGTGTTCAGAACTTGAATACTCAGAGATTGTTTAAAACAAAAATATTTATAAACTTTTCAAAAGTATTCAAGGATCATCCCTTTTAAGGAAGTAGAACAAGTTACACTTCGTTAAGGGGGATGAGGATCTGATCTCTTCTCCGGCTCTCTTTGTAGCTCCTTTAGCCTCGAGCTCATTGCATTTGTCAATGCCATCCACCTCGGCTGCACTCTAATCTTTTTCCTCCGTCGGCTGGTTCATGTCCTTTACTTTGTTGAAGCCTAGTAGAATCAGAGGCAAATAAGCTTCAGGTAGATCAGGGAGCTCCACATTTAGTACTGCTATAGTCCATGCTGGATGTTTTGTGGAAGTGTTGAGCTCCTTCAGACAAGCAATCCAACCTTCTTCAAAATTGTTAGGGCAAAGCTCGGCCACCTGTCTCATGTAAGAGTTCCTAGATCGGCTGTACCTACAATTAAAAATTAGTTTATGCATCAAGCCAACAACCACTTTCTAGAGGTCAGCCAAATCATGTAGAGCCCTGTGAAATTTTTCTTAGGCAACATAAGATTCAAGTTTAGACTTGGCAGCAGGAACATCACTGGCTTGGCTAGCTGCCTCCTCAACAGCGAGTTTCTCCCTATCCTTCTTCAAATTAGACTCCCAAAGTGTTGCTTATTTTTAAAGCCTTCTTGGAATCAAATGAGTACTTCTTCATTCTCACCGGGTTGGCCATGGCTCTTTGGTGGCTTTGTGAAAAGAACAAATCATTATCAAAAGCACAAAAAAATGAGTGTTCAAAAGCAGGGGAATAATTACAACCAAGCAGAGGCCTTTACCTGGACATGCCTTATTATTAGCCGATCGCCGAACTCCACCGAATCTTTGGTAGTGAGGTCCGCCATACCTTGCGGGAGCATGACGGCCTGCCCCAAAGCCAAATAGGTTTCATGATCCTTCGAAGTGTCGGGTGTAGTAACTTGCCTCTTAAGCTCGGCATCAGCAAATATGTGGTTGCACAACTTAAGAGTGTTGAGGGGACTGAGGGTCCTAGCTGAGCTTTCGGCTCCCCCTCACTTTTTTCTCTTGGAAGGACTTATGTCAAGTGCCTTCCCTTTGCATTTTCTAAAGAGGTGGGAAGATGGTAAACTCGGCTCTACCTCAATTGGATTAGGGAGATCCAGAATTGGGTCTTGGACTGGAGGAGAGACTTCGACTTTGATGGGAGGATCCATTGTCTTGGACTTCTTCTTGTCGAGGGCCTTGGGCTTCGGAGCCATGTGTACTTCCTCTGATCTCATTTTAGCACCACCACCCCTCGGCAAAGGAATGCTCAATTAAATCCCCAGTAACAAACTGAACCAAGGGAAAGTCAAGATCATCTGCAGCCTTCGAACCATATCTCTCTAATAGAATGGGGTCAGCAACAAGAATTGGAGCAAAGGCAATAATTTTAGGAATTGCAATTTCAACTTGGTTAACTTCATTACCTTATTCAACCTCCCCAAAGTTGTTGGAAAAGCCAAACGAACTCAAACTAGAAGTGTTGGGGGTAGATTTTTGCTCGTCTGAGTTAAGAGCTTGGGTAATATGAGTGTTCTCGCTAAGCTCTTCATTCAACTCTGATTTTTGGTCATATGACATCGGGCAGCTCGTTCATGGATGCGCAAAGCCTGGAGCCTAACTTGACCAAGTTTGTCATCCCGGTGAGGAATAATGTGGCGGTATGCTAGCACATAATTTAATATCTCGGCTACTTTTTGAGTCCTGCCGTAGTTGTTAACCGCCTCAATAGCCATAGTGCATTGCTCAGACCTTTTCCAAAATCTACTAATAAATCTTGAAACAAGTCAACCGAGATGAAAAGTATCAGATCAGCAATATATGAATTTGCACTAGTGCTATAAATCTATATGTAATACCTCGACTCTCCTTAATAATTTTTAGTACTTTATTTTATACCTTATTATTTTAAGGTTAGCCATATTTTTACACAGATAAAATGTTAGTAATTTTTTAGAATTTTTACGATAACAACATTTTCACCCAAATAGATTTTCTGATAAAGTAGAATAAAAAATTTTTTGGACACGTGTCCCATTTGGGAACACAAGTCAACAATATCTCATTGATTTGACCCATGAGGACACCTCATGCATGAGGTGCTCATCTAGGATGATTTGGTGGAAAGTGGACCACATGGCTTATCATGCAGCCTTAGCCACTTTTTCTTTTATACTTATAAAGATATATATAGATATCAAGCCAAGGTCACAGCCATAGAGGGAAAGAGAAAATAAATTGTGGGAGAGAAAGAGGGGGATTAGCAGAGAGAGAGGGGACCACATCTTCAATTTTCCCTTTCCTTCAGCCAAACAACCTATGTGTACATATCTCTAATATATTTGAGAGATAAGATAGATTATATGGTATGGTCAATTATGATCATGAGAGATATGACGTAGAATCTACTTTGAGATGATATCCGATCGAGATAAATTTTAGTATGTTGTTCATGGCCATCAGATTTGCATATCTAAAAGTTTCGATATTGAACTAAGGTAAGTATGGGTATACAATATATTTCTTAAACTACGGAGTACTTTCATAAATATCGAATTTTTGTATTCCTCTTGAGCATGTGTGCTATTTATTGAAATTCAAAGTATTTTATTGGAATCATGATCTGTTGGACTTCCTCATGTGATGGCTAAATGATATGAAATTGATTGGTACATTGACTGAGTGGACTTGCAAATAGATTGACCAACAGCCGAATAAGCTATAAAGGCTAGGTGAGGTGGGAGTTCGGGTAGTGCGAGGTAGATTGATCTTGTTGTCGTTTATTGAATAATTTTTTAAATTTTTTGACAAATAAGTCCATTTCCTTGATACCCATCTCTGAGTCACTATCATCTGCCTCATTAGATCTTTCCTTAGTGGAGCTTAAAACAATACTTTTATTTTTCTTAGGTTAGCGAAAATTTGCTTCAAAAGTTTGTAAAGATCCCACTAAGTGCTCAACTATCAGGGTATCAATATCCCTACTTTTCTCTATGGCTGTGACCTTGGCTTGATATCTGTCAAGTGAAAATATCAGAATTTTTTAATAATTTTTGAAGAAGAAATTTGTTCACCAAGGTTAAAACTTAAGTTGACGATGTCATTAAATTTAAAATAAAATTGATCAAATTTTTTAGTGTGTTCCATTCTCAAAGTTTCAAAGGCAATTGTCAGTCGTTGAAGCTTAGTATTTTTATATTAGTAGTACCCTTATAGGTGACCTGTAAAATATTCCAAGCCTCTTTAGCGAGTTCACAATGTGAAATTCTACGAAACTCCTCAGTTATGACTCCGTTAAAGATAGCATTAATAGCTTTGCTATTCCATCCACAATTTTGATAATCGACTCTATCCCATATAGAAACATCTTTTCGGATAGTCACTTCACCAATTATGAGTGTGGGTGATTTCTAGACATTATAATTGCCTTCCAGACACGTTCATCAATAGATTTTAGAAAAGCTCTCATTTTAGCTTTCCAATAAGGATAATTTGTCCCATCAAGTAAAGGAGGTCGAGTGGTAGAACTACCTTTCTTAGGCCAATCCATAGACATAGGCAAGCAGGACCTCTTTCTTTCAAAAATCAAATAATTATTGAGTGTTCTGCTCTGATACCAATTGAAAAATCTAGTCTGTGTCTATGATTTATCCAAAGATCTAAAAGCTATAATATTTAATCAAGATATCACGACTATGAGCAATATTGTACGATCTAAGACAAAAAGAGAATAAACCATTCAATCGCATACACACCAAACTTTTTTCTTGAAAACTCTTGAATGAGAGAAAAATCACGTGTCCTCTTCGCCGGACAAAGATCATACACTATAACTTGATATTAAGATGGTTACAAGACTCTTACAATTAAAACTTATCTAATCCATGATCTAATGATTGTCTAGATCTAGCTCGTATCCATGATTTACCGTCTCTGTGCTTGATCACCGTTCAAATCCCCTTAGAACGGGTTTCATGCCTTGAACTCCATCAAAGATCTTGATTTCTTCAATATGGTTGAAGATAATTTGTGCTAAGATCTGTTTTTGAGCTCTCTAAAATATAGAGTACGACTTTCTTTAGAGTATAATGATAAATATGGCTCAGATAGGTTTTTGGGAAGTGTGCTAGGCCTTTTATAGGGTTAAAAAAACCCTAGAATCGCGATTTATGATGCTGCAGTTTTTTGCGTCTCGATCCCGCGACGATCCCGCGAACTCTGTGACAATTTGCAAGTTCCTGGATTTTTTCCTCGACGTCCAGCAAGATCCCGCGATATTTTGCAAAGTATCCGCGACATCCTGCGAAGTACCCACGAGCTTTCTGTAAAATTGTTAGCCCTCGGTATATTCTCTCGAGATCCCTCGAGCTCTCTGTGATATTCCAGCACATTGTGTTCATCCTTGAAGACCCTCAAAATCCATCAACGTGCACTTTTATCGTCTTCGATGTATTATACAAGTCTCTCTTAGTATGAGCTCGCATGAATAAGTTTGAAATCTTTTCTGAATGCTTGTGATTAATAATCCAAATCCCCAAATTACAATAAATAGACTATGTCACGAAATTTGACCAACAACATAACATTTTAGAATATATGACCCCTCCACTCCCACCATATTCAAAATCTATCAAATTTAAATTTTTATTCCTAAACTTGCTCCTATTCTATTAAGATTCACCCTAATCCCATCTCATTTCGGTAAAAGTAGGCAGGGCCAATTGAGTCTGATTTTTTTGGTATCTATAAATATAAGTATTAGTATTGTTGTGGTAAAAATCTGGGAAAGCAACCAACAATCAGAATTGTTCCTCGGCCTCGGCGTTGGACCTCGGTTAAACTGGGGCGACCTTCACAGCAATAGACAAAAGTAATCGGCCGGGGTGAGGCTATTCAAAACTCCTTTGGCGTATGAATCAGACCAAGGCGACCAAGAAATAAATAAAGGCAATGCGGAGAGCACAACCACGAAAGTGTATGTGGTGCCTGTGTTAAGCATACCTTTTCGATTATGGGAGAACGGCCTTTATATAGACGGGAGAACTGAGCCGTATCAGTGTAGTATGGCGAATTCCTCGGAAGGATAAGCATGGGAGGATATCCCAATTAAATCTGAAAATTAATCAGGAGGCTGCCAACTGGTGATCAATCCGTGATTACAGGCGTCGTTGTGGAGTTGGAGTCTATTAGAGACAGTTCTCTTGTAGAGGTGGAACTCTTTATGGAGATGGACTTCAATCAGGTACAAGAGCGGTGATAGCAGACCTCTAATGGAGATGGAGTCCTTTTGGAGAGTAAAGTCTTTGAGAAGACGTTTCTGCCTTGGGCGAGGTAGATCATCTCGCCCTATGGCGATATGGAGGGAATATGTAAATGGAATGGAGCTCAATTTATTAACAGTATGAGGCGACCTGGAAGGTGAGTTTGGAATCTTTGGGCGACGTGCCTCGCTCGGAACATCTTATGATTCAGAACTTGTTCGAATTACTCCACATCAAGTATCATACAATGAACATGTCTCGCTATCTTTACGACTTTATGGTAATGTTAGCCTTTTTTGAATTTTTTCTAAATCACTTAATTAAGACGATTCCCACGTCAATAGCGATATGATAAGCATTAAATTGATCAAAATCCTTATTATCCTTGTTACTCTTGGCTAGTTGCTCACCTTTGCCAAGCTAGTTCTAGTTTAGCTTAAGCGCATCTTTCACTTTCACATTAGGAAATCTCCCTCACATTGATCGACATTTCAAGCCTATAATCGAAAAAATTTAGAGCTCTAACTCTGCATGTAGCGCACTCTTTGTTGGACG
>BRYE01000027.1:17901812-17904312 GCA_030159115.1 Actinidia arguta var. hypoleuca | reverse complement strand
ATAAAAAACATTATCCCAAATAGAAAGGAAAGTAATTTTCATGCGTCCATTTTTTATAGTTGTATTTTTTTATATTTATTGAAATTAATTTATTCATTGGTCAAAATAAAAATATTTGAATAAAAATAAATATTTAAATAAATTTATCATAATAAGAACAAAATATGTATAAAATAAGACACAAATATTTTAGAATCTTCCGAACTATCCATAATATAATATACAAATATTTTTAAATCTTTCAAACTATTTTCCACTATCTATGATTCAAAATCCATTTGAATTAATCAAATGACTGAGATTTCACTTGGGACTACTTTTTTTAAAAAAAAAATATCACTTTATTCTTCTCAAAAGTGTGTGGCTCACATAAATTGTGATTCAATGGCCAATTTGTTTTTTAAAGTTAGGCATAATTTTTATCCATTGGATTATATTTTAGTGGGACCCACACCCAAAAAAACTAAAACACTCCTTTTGTCTCCTAATTTTTGATTTTTTTTTAATCGAACTTTTATGTTAAAATAAAGGCATATTTAATTTTTGATAACTAAACTTGTTTAAGTTAAACTAATGCTGAAAATCGCATTAAGGAATGAAAAATGAATTCACATATGTTAAACTCAAAATAGTCGTAAACAAGTTTGTTTTAAGGTAAAAAGTATTTACATAGATTAATAAAATGACTAAGAATTCAAAGAACTAAATCGACTAGTTCACACCCTTGAAGAAAAATAATAGTACTCCCAAAGTTAAGTCTACGTATGTTTAAAGTGAGATTTGAAACTCTCCACAAGTCAAATTCAATGTAATTATGTATATAAAAGTGATAGAAGAGTTAAATCAGTACTTAAACTCAAAATGGATAGTTAACGACTTTGAATTGATAAAGAAACAACACAAAAGTTGTTACTATTATAAGTTAGGTTGACCAAACTTGTCGACCGAAGGCTAAGACTCACAACCGAAGTAAAATATAGGACATAGCAACTCACTAGAAAAATAGCTTTACTATGATCGAAGTTCATATTCGGTAAACCAAAGTTAAGAAAAGCATAGACGAACTTGAAATAAAGGAACAAATAGCTATCTGGAAGATTAGGGAAATTACGATCGAAGTCAAGAGTTGGTTGACTAAAGTCTTGATCGAAGTTGAGATTAGGTCAGCCGAAGTCAGTTAAGAGCCAAATTAAAGAACAAAGGGCTCTCTTGAAATGAAGAACAATGTCCACCGAAGTTGACATTCGATCGACTGAAAGTTACAAACCCTCGACCGAAGTAGCAAATCCTTTAGCAGACAGAAAGAGTAAGTCTCAGGAAAGTTAGTAAAACCTCGACCGAAGTTGAAGTTCAATCGACTGAAGTGTCGATCAAAGTTTAAATAAATTGATCTTACACGTTCAAATCAAGATCCAATGGCTAAAATTCAATCAGAATGACTAGATCAGAAGAATTAAATGATGCAACGACTCTATTCAAGTTTGGCTTATAAGTTTAACCCTGGGGTTTGTTGGAAGGGTATTGAGGTGCCATAAAATTCTATTAACACTTGTAGTCAATACTTCAATCCTTTGTTCATTTATTGTAAGTTTGATTTGTCAAAAATCAAAGAGAGCAAGATCACTCTAGATAAGAAAACTTCATTGTAGTTATGCTTAATCTAGAAATGGTAAGCTAGAGTTACTTCAACTAATTCATCTTGTTGAAAGGATCACTATAAGTGATTGTAAAATTCCCAAGAGAGGGATTTTCTTGAAGACTAGAAGTGTTATAGTGTTTGAAAAGGTTGTCAAGCACCCGCAAGCTTGATGATAATGAATTTCCAAGGAGAGGCTTGAAAAGTGGACGTAGGCCGAGATTTTCCGAACCACTATAAGTCGTTTGCACTATTTTCTCTCCTCTCCTTTAAGTTGCTCATATATATTTTCTTAGTCTGAGAGCGCATTGCTAGTATAGTTTTTTAACTAGAATTTTAATTGGTCATTAATCAAAGCAAGCCTATTTTACCCCCTCATAGTTTGCATTCTAGTTAACAATTGATATTAGAGCAGGACTGTATATTTTCTTTCGGATTTAACAATCTAGGAGTCAAAAATCCATGGCCAACATTATAGGAACACACATGACCGAAGGCTAATTTATTAGTAGACCTCCACACTTCTCCGATAGCAATTATAACTACTGAAAGGCTAGAGCGAGAATCTACATTCAAGTAAAAGATTATGCATGCTGGAACATTATAAAAATGGGTCTATTGTACTTATGAAAATAACAAAAAAATGAGAGGTCTTGAAACCTCAAAATGAATGGACACATTTGGATACAAAGGATGTTAAAAATAATGCAAAAGACACACACATTTTATACTGTGCATTAGATATAAATGAATTCAATTGAATTTTCGGATGTGAAATTATAAGTTACCCACGAGGAAACAAGCCAAGTTAAGGAATTGACAATAAGCGTATTAGTTCATAAATACAAATTATTTTAAATGGAA
>BRYE01000027.1:17891812-17896812 GCA_030159115.1 Actinidia arguta var. hypoleuca | reverse complement strand
TGATGAACTATAAATTGAGCATAATTTCTTGGCTCCGAGAACCCCTCAACAAAATGGAGTTATTGAGAGAAAAAATAAAACTTTAGAAGTAATGGCAAGAACCATGCTTTGAGAAAATTCTCTTCCAAAGTACTTTTGGGCTGAAGTTGTGAACACCGCATGTTTTATCATAAACCGCACCATGATTAAACCAATACTAAAAAAAATACCTTATGAACTATGGAAGGGAAGAGAGCCAAACATAAGTTTCTTTCATGCTTTTGGGTGCAAATGTTATGTATTAAACAATGGCAAAGACAACTTAGGAAAGTTTGAATCAAAATCAGATGAAGTAATTTTCTTGGGATACTCATTTACGAGAAAAGCGTTTTGAGTTTTTAATAAAGGAACTTTGATAATTGAATAATTTGTTCATGTAGTATTTGATGAATTTAATGATCTATCTTTCAAATATGTTTTGAGAAATGTAGGAATTGAAGAAAACATGAGAAATCTTGAAATTTCACAAGAAGCTCAATAGCCTCAAGAAGAAGTCGGTGAAAAAGATATTTAACTAGAAGAGGTTCTACCTCAACTAAAGACTCAAAAACAAGATGGTGAAATTTAAACCTTTCAAAAGAATAAAAATTTGTTCACAACCATCCAACAAATTTCATTATCGGCGATCCATCAAAAGGGATAACTACTAGAAACTCCATAAAAAATATTTGTGGGAATCTTAAATTTTTATCACAAATAAAACCTAAAAATTTTTATGAAGCTGAATTTGATGAATATTGGCTTTTAACAATGCAAGAAGAATTAAATCAATTTGAAAGAAACAAAGTTTGGACATTAGTACCTAGATCAAATAATCACCCTATAATAGGTACTAAATGGGTGTTCAGAAATAAACTTGACGAATCTGAAATTATTGTTAAAAATAAAGTTAGACTTGTTGCACAAGGATAAAGTCAAGAAAAATGAATAGATTTTGATGAATTATTTGCTCCCGTAGTGATTCACATAGTATTTTGTTATTTAAATCATTAAATTATTTTCATATTTTAGCATCATTGCGCATATTATTTGTTATATTTAACTATTATTTGGCGTAAAAACTATAAAAGAGTTTTGTAGGACAAAAAGAGCATTTAAGAGGAAAAATTAACCGAACCGCCTTATCCCAGATCGGTCCAGCATTTTCCCGACCGATCGGGCCATTATAAGAGAGTACTTGTTTTAAGTGCAGCCTTCTTCGCCTAAATACAAATGTATTCTGACAATTTAAAATGAGAAAAAAAGGGCAACCACCTTTGTTGACTAAATCTACTCTTTCTCACTCTCTCCCTGTGTGTGTATATATATATATATATATTTATAAATATACTATTTCTCTCTCTATATATGAAGGGAGAGTTTTAGTTTCCAAGTTCTGAAAATTTGAGTTCTAAAATTTTTATCATGAATTTCCAAACCATGTATTCAAACTTTCACAAGCACTCTATGGATTAAAACTAGCTCCAATAGCTTGGAATGAAAGCCTAAGCAAATTTTTAAATGAAAATGATTTTGTTTGAGGAAAAATAGATAACACCCTTTTCATAAAAATCAAAAACAAGGACATACTTATTGTACAAATATATGTAGATGATATCATATTTGGTGCTACTAATAAGGTTATGTGCTAAGTATATGCAAGGTGAATTTGATCTAAGCATGATGGATGAACTCAACTTCTTTATTGGATTACAAATCAAGTAATCAAATGAGAAAACATTTATAAACCACGCAAAGAGTTGCTCAAAAGATTCAACATGATGGAAGCAAAGCCATTAGATACACCTATGAGCACATCTATAAAGCCTGACAAGGATAAAAATGGTAAAAAATGGATGAAAAGCTTTTGTCAAGGTATGATTGGCTCCCTACTCTATTTAACTACAAGTAGGCCTAATATCATGTTTAGTGTGTGCATATATGCTAAATTTCAATCATGTCCTAAGGAATCACATCTAACGGCCATAAAATACATATTTTGATACCTTATAGAGACACACAACCCAGGTATATTTTATCCAAGAGGAGTTGCCTTTGACTTAAAAGGGTACTCCGATATGGACTATGCGAGATGCAAAGTAGATTGAAAAAGCACATGGGGTACTTGTAAATTTTTAGGACAATCCCTAATCTCTTAGTTTAGTAAGAAACAGAACTTCGTCGCATTGTCAACCACCGAGGCCGAATATGTGGCTGCTGGAAGTTGTTATGCTCAAGTACTTTAGAAAAAATAGCAAATATAGGACTATGATTTATATTTTGATCATATTCTAATCAACTGTGACAACACTAGTGCTATAAATTTGTGTAAGAATCCCATACAATATTCAAGAACAAAACACATTGAGATTCGACAATATTTTCTTAGAGATCATGTCAGAAAAGGGATATTGAACTTATATTTGTACACACAGACAAGCAATTGGCGAATATTTTTAGAAAATGCCTAGATGAAAAAAGATTTTGCTTCATCCGATGTGAACTTGGTATGCCTCAACCACTGTGAATACATTTTGGATTCTTAAATAAATCCATAATACTTAAGTTAGTTGGTAGTTGAGAAGGAATACTAAATCATAATTTATTTCATATAATTAAACTCCATCAAAATAAATATAAGTCTAAACTTAGTTAAAACTACTTATGTGTCTAAACTATTGTATATGAACAAATCTAAGTTCTTTGTTTAACAAAAGTATGCATAGAAGTTTCAATCCTTGAAATGCATATTAGTGATTGATAGGATTGTATCTTATAGTCAATACACATCAATTGTGATTTGTAGAAAGAAAGAAAAATTAGAAGTAATGCTAACCTAAAACCCAATTCATCATGCCTAAGCTTATGTAGATTTTGCAGAAACTTCAGTTGACCGAACTTAAAGTTTGATCGACCGAAAGGCAAACTTCGGTCGATCGAAGTGACAACCAAAGTTGTTGTTGTTTCAGTAATTTAAAAAGCCATAGATATTTTAAATAATTTTAAATTGACTCTTAAATATCTATCTACCATCCTTAATTATTTATCCTCCTTTCTCTCTCTCATTCTAAGAAACCCTAACCCATCAAAATCCCTAAAACATTTAATCAAAATAAGGGCTTTTTACTTCCAATCTGCTCCATTTCATTTGATTCACTGAAAGTTCGTCCAAACAAACATAGAAAAGGCGGCAGAAAAGGAAAGTATAGAGTTTTGAAACTGTTAAAACTCTTTAAAATTAAAACTCGGAGACTATTCAAGTTCCTATCAGAATTTTAAGGGTTCTCAATCGGCTTTCCCTCATTATATATAGCCCTAGATATCTCTTTATCTCTATCATCCTCTCAAATTCTATAACCCTAGATTAAAAATTACCTAAAAATTCAGCCGTGGTTCATCCTAGAACCAAGCATGCCATGAACGATCTGAGAGGCGAGGATGCTAATCCTGCTGAACCACCAATGGAGTTCAAATCGTGATTGGTCAAAAATATAGAGACACAAAAGGTGTGAATGTCCGATTTCAAGGAGAGAATGATAATCCCCAAAAGGGAATTTGAAAAAAACTTCCCATTGAAGTACTATTTTAAGATGTTGGCACCACTTGATGCGTTAGGATGCAATGGAATGAGCCCTCTTCCAACGGCTATGTACTGAAATTTGGTAAGATTTTTCTACTACAATCTTGAATTAGAAAATCTAGATAATATTGAATACACGATTGACACAAGGGTTAGAGGAAAAATAATAGTTCTTAATCCCACTATTTTATCTAAAATCACAAGAATTGCTAATGCTGGGATTGTATTTTCATTACCAAACCAAACCAACTTGAGAAGTATGTGGAACGAAAAAAGAATGAATGAGGTGATTGCCATCAATGGAACCATAGGAGCCACATAAACAAAAGAGCTGAAAAAGGAAGGTATATTGCGTATAATATAACTAGTAATTGTCCATGCCCACAGCCACTATGGAAAAAAATTCACCTCTTAGATATACTCGTTAGAGTTTTACAATCTAAAAAGTAGATAAGATATAAACTTCAGATAAGAGATACATTAGACGCATATACGAAAAGATACATTGCTAGAAAATAGAGAACAAATTAAAAAGTATAATAATTTTGAAAAGTGTTGCTAGTTTGTGAGAAATAAGGGAGAAACAAAGGGGTATTTTTTTTTTGGGGTGTGGATCCCATTAAGAAAATTATTTAATGAGTAAAAAATATGTCCCTTTAGAGGTTTTATTGCCATTGGATTATAACATATGTGGGTCCCACACATTTGAGAAGAATAAAGTGATATTTTTTTGAAGGAAAAAAATAATCTCATGTGAAATCTTAGTCATTGGATTAACTTAAATAGAATCTAACTATAGATAGTGAGAGATAGCTTTGAAGATTTAAGAACCTTTGTATCTTATAGTATATATAGATAGTTTGAAAGATTCAAAAATATTTATGTTTTATATTATAGATTTTTTAGTCCATATTATGATAAATTTAATTAAATATTTATTTTAACTCCAAATATTTTTATTACGATCATTATACAAAAATTTATAATTTTTTGGTTTCTCTTAATAAAAGTAGTCTAAAAATATAAGAAAATATCTAATTTAAGAGAAAGTTCACTAAAAATTAAAAAAAAATATTTTTATCTCCAAATTATTTTTTTTATATTTTTAGACTCTTCTTGTCAAAAGAACTAAAATAATATAAAAATTCGATTAAATAAAAAAAATTATTAAATAAAAAAAATCAAAAATAAGAGAAAAAGAAATGAGTGTTTACTTTTTTTTGGGTGTAGGTCCAACTAAAATAATGATCCAATGGGTAAAAAATCTATACCTAACTTTTGATATTTTTTGTCCATTGGATCAAAACCTATATGAGGTCCACACCTTTGAGAAGAATGAAGTGACATTTTTTGGAGGAAAAACAATAATTTCAGGTGAAATCTCATCCAATGGATTAACTCA
>BRYE01000027.1:17874312-17881812 GCA_030159115.1 Actinidia arguta var. hypoleuca | reverse complement strand
CGGAATAATATTCCTTTTTCCGTGATGAAATATTCCCTCTATTTGAAAAATAACAGATTAGTCCCTGAAGTTTGAGAATCTAAATTTCAGTCTCTGATTTTGCAGTCCCTGGTTTTTTAGAAAAACAACATTTTGGTCCCAAAAGTTTGTAGAAATTATAGTTGAGTCCCTAAAGTTTGAATATTTATAATTTGATCCCTAGATTTTCTGATTTTTTAGTTTAGTCCCCTAAATGTTTTTCCTGAATTCTGTATCTATTCGCGAGGTCAAAATTTGTAGATTTTGAGCTCCTATCAGTTTGGGCGGAGTTAAAATTATTAAAATGGCAAAAGCTTCGAAGATCTCTAGTACTTCTACCATCTCTGAGCATAGGTCTACGATATCCAATGCCAGATTTGAAGTGGAGAAATTTGATGGAACGGATGACTTCGGCATGTGGCAATGCAAAGTTTAGAATGTTCTAACTCAACAGGAGTTGGATATCACCTTGGAGGATAAAACCATTGATATGTCATAAAAGGATTGGGTGAAGCTTAATCGCCAAGCCTGCGGGACTATTAGATTATGACTTCCCAAGGACCAGAAGTACTAGTTATGAAGGAAACTTCAGCCAAGGTGTTGTGGGATAAACTTGAGAACAAATACATGACCAAGAGTGTGGAGAACTGACTCTATATGAAAAAGAAACTCTTCCTCTTCCAATAGAAGAAAGGTACGTCTATGAATGGACATCTTAATAGTTTCAATAAAATTCAGTCTGAATTACAAAATCTGGATGTAGAAATTGACGATGAAGATAAGCCTATTTATTGTTAAATTTCTTGCCTAATACATATGAGCATTTGACTACGGCATTGTTGTATGGTAAAGATGAAATCAAATTTAATGATGTTTCTATTACCTTGATGAATAACGAGGTACGAAAGAAGGATCAACATGCTCATAGGGATTTGACTTCAGAAGCATTTACAACAAGAGGAAGTAGTACTCAAATTTGGATGGAAAGGAAAGTCTTGCTCAATGTCTAGAGGAAGATCATCTAGAATGAGATATCTGGCTAAAGACGAATGTGACTATTGCCATCAACAAGGGCACTAGAAAAGGATTATCCGAAAAATATCTAAAGCAGGAGACAAAAAGAGCCCGAAAGCAAACATAATTTAAGAAGGAAATAAAGATGATTTAGCCTTGGCAATCTCATTATCTGTTAGTCCTGCTGATGAGTGGATTCTAGACTCTTGTTGCTCCTACCACATGTGTCCTAATAAGGACTGATTTTCAAGTTTTTAGGAGATTGACTAAGGTATTGTCGTGATGGGAAATGATAACGCTTGCAAAACACATGGGATGGGTATAATCTGATTGAAAATGCGTAAAGGCACTATAAGAGTCCTCATTGATGTTCAGTATGTACCAGACTTAAAGAAATATATCATCTTATTAGGAAACTTATACTCAAAAGGTTATAAGGTCATTGTGGAAGGAGGAGTCCTAAAAGTTGTTCAAGGTACATTTATGGTTATGAAGGGTACTCGCAGAGGAAACCTATATTTTTTGGATGAGAGTACTATTTTAGGGAGAGTTGTAGTCTATAACAACTTAGATAGTTATACACTTCTATATTATGGTACATGCGACTGGGGTATGCTGGTGTCAAAGCTTTGCAAACCTTGGTAAAGTAAGGTGTGTTGAAAGGCGCTAAGAATGGACATGTGTGCTGGGAACACAAACGAGTGAAATTTTACACTACAGTTCATTGTACTAAAGGAATTCTGTATAATGTCCATACTGATGTTTGGGGACTTACAAATAATGCTTTCTGGGAAGGTAAACATTGGTTCATTAGTTTCATTGACGATTTCTCCAAACAAATATGGCTATACATTATGAAATATAAAGATGAAGTTCGTGAGGTCTTTCTATACTGAAAGAAAATGGTCGAGACTCAAATTAGTAAAAAATTCAAGAAGCTCAGATTAGATAATGGTGGAGAATAAGAGTCACATCCTTTCCTTAACATATGTCAAGGAAGGAATTGTTAGAAATTTCACAATTATTGGTACGTCGCAGTAGAACGGAGTTGTAGAACTCATGAACCGTATTCTAATGGAGAAAGTTCAATTCATGTTTGTCTCATGCTAGATTGAGCAAGGCATTTTGAGCAGAGGCAATGAGCTATGCTTCTCACCTCATTAACAAACTACCTAAAACTGAAATTAGTGAAAAGACTCTCATGGAGGTATGGTTTGGTAAAGCTGTTATTGATTATGACTAGTTATATGTGTTTGGATGTCCCACATATTTTCACCTGACTGAATCCCAGTTGGATTCTAGAGCAAAGAAAACCATATTCTTGGGTTTTAGTAGTGGTGTAAAGGCATACAAACTTTGGTTTTCCGAGTCGAAGAAGGTTGTTCTGAGCAAGGATATTACTTTTGACAAGTCTGGGATGTTACAGATTAAAAATTTTGAGAAAGAGAATATGAATCCGATATCTACTCAAAATGTAAAACTAGTAGTTCCGACTAAGACTATTTAGACATTAGATATTCTTGAAGAGGAATCTGAGAACATTGACACTAGATCAGATTTGGAAGAGGCTCAAACTTCACAATCATCAGATTCCATGGAAACTAGTAAATTGAAGAGAGTTATTCACATACATGCTCGATATAATTATACTATGGTTTATGCACTTTCGATGATTGAGAGAATCCCTTGCAGTTATAGAGAAACCATATAAGGTACTAAAAATTAGAAATGCAAGAAGGCTATAAATAAGGACATGAAGTCACTTCACAAGAACCAGACTTGGGAATTATAGAGAAACCATATAAGGTACTAAAAATTAGAAATGCAAGAAGGCTATAAATGAGGACATGAAGTCACTTCACAAAAACCAGACTTGGGAATTTGTTTAACTTTCAAAAGGCAAGAAAGCAGTTGATTGTAAATAGTTATATGCTAAGAAGGAAGATACTTAAGGAGTCAGAGTCAAAACTAGACTGATTACTAAAGGTTATTCTAAAAATGAAGGGATAGACTATAATGAGGTAATTTCTCCTATTGTCAAACATTCATCTATTTGGATTTTACTAGCTTTGTTTAGTCATTTTGATCTTGAGTTGGCTCAACTCAACATAAAAAATGCTTTTCTAAATGGAGATTTCGATGAGAAGATATACATGTTTCAGCCAAACGGGTTTAAAGTTAATACAAAAGAAAATTGGACTTGCAAATTGTGAAAGGCTTTATATGGCTTAAAGTAGTTTTCACAGCAATGGTATAAGAGATTTGATCAGTTCATGTTGGAGGACAAGTACACAAGAAGTCAGTATGATCGTTGTGTGTATTTGTGCAAACTCTAAGACGGTTCTATGATATTTTGCTCTTATATGCAGATGATTGCTAATCGCATCTAAAAGTAAGGTGGATAATGATCGATTGAAAGCTCAACTCAGTTAGGAGTTTGAAAATAAGGATCTCGATGAAGCCAAGAAAAATCTAAGTATGGATATCAAGAGGGACATATTGAAAGGTACAGTTTGGTTGACTAGTCTCAATATTGCAAAAAGTTCTACAGAGATTTGATATGGATGGATCAACTAAACCTACTAGTACACCGTTGGCCTTTCATTTCAAGTTGAGTGCTTTTATGTCTCGAAGCACAGATGATGAGTAAAAATAGGTAAGAAATGTTCCTTATACAAATGCAGTTGGTACTTTGATGTATACTATGGTCTGTACAAGACCATACATTTCACATGCACGATCCAGAAAAAGAACACTGGCAGGCTCAAAGGAATTATCCGGTATATTCAAGGTACTATTGATATTGGTTTGAAATTTTAGAGAGTCAATAAGTTTGATTAGCATTTGGTTGGATATGTGGATTCAAACTATGTGGGTGATCTACATAAGCGTCGTTCTACTACTGGTTATGTGTTTACTAGGGCTAATTGACCAATAATTTGGTGATCTACATTAGAGTCGACGATTGTCTTGTCTACTACTGAAGCAAAGTATATGGCAATGACTGAAGGTTTTAAAGAAGCTATTTGGTTATATGGTTTGATAAATGATTTGTTTATGGGCACAATAGCTACAACAACGGGGAGTTGTGGTATCCAATGAAACGCTTCAACACACAAGGATAAAGAAAAAAAATTACATCAATAAAAAATATTTTGTTAATTAATATTTCTGCTAACATGGTTGGGGGTTCGCCGGAAAATTCATTAGAAAAGTCATTTTTTTTGCGGCGTGGAAGGTGGCGTTGGAGAGGGCTTTGAAGGCATGCTATTGATCGTCATCATCGATCAGATCGCCAGATGTGAGACGTCTGAGTAATTAAGATTATGCAATGCAAGCCAATAGAAGATTATGTAATAAGAGGGAAGAGGATGATGTATCTGTAACGATTTTCATTGATAATCTTCCGCAAGGCATCTAGAAGGTATGGCTATTAAATCTTCTGTCTAGATTTGGAAAAATCCTGAGTATTAGTATACCTAATAAGATGAGTAGAACAACAGGGAAGAAATTCGATTTTGTGAGATTTGTAAGCCCTTTGTATGCTCAGAGGGCTGTAAAAGTTGTTAATGGTCTGTGGATCTGGGGGGAAACTCTTGTGGAAAATATTTCTAGATTTGAGATAAAAAATAAGTTAAAGTGCATGCAATCAAGCAACTACAATCAAAATGGGATCCCGGAGGTGTATGGTCAGGGATCGAGTAGTGGCAAAGGGAGGGGGCTGAATCGGTTAAGGGTTTGGAGGCCTAGGAACTTAAACGACCTACCTTCCAAATCGTTCATAGCACAGGATAGACCTATAAATAGAGCACAAGTATGGAGGAAGAAAGAGATTCAAATGACTCAACAAAAATAGAGTTGTCCTGGGTCAAAAGCAAATCCCTATAAAAGTGAAGGAAGTGGGTAATTACAAAACTTCCATCTACGTAGTCGGTTGTTGGTCGAATTCAAGACCAACTGGGAAACCTTGGTCATGTGTATGTCCTGGTAAGGCATATGGGGGTTGATATGGGGGTACTCACTTTCAAGGATTCGGAGGAAAGAAACACCATGTTCAATGAAGGAAAGATGTCATGGTTAAAAAATTGGTTAGTGGAATCATCCAAGTGGGAAAACTCCAAGTCAAATCCATGCTCACGTTTAATATGGCTCAATTGCTATGGTATCCCCCTTCATTTGTGGAACTATCAAACTTTCTCAAAAATTGGCAGAACCTGGGGTGAAGTTATTATGCTAGCAGATGAAACAATCAAGAATTTATCTTTTGCGGTGGGAAAAGTCCTCATATCAACAACAACAATGGACTTGATCAACAAAGTTATGGAGCTGGACAATAATGGGAGCTTAACTCAAATCAGAGTCATGGAAGAACAACTAGTGGTGAATACTATTTTACGTACTGATTGTGCTTGTCCTAGCTGTCAAGTGGAGGCCTATTCACTGCATAAATCTATGGATGACTCAAGTATGCATCTCTCTACTAAAAAAGATAATGGGGTAGAGGCCAGATCAAAGTCACCTCTGACCAAGGAAATGGAAGAGTCTACCAGCTTCACTGTGGAAACAATACCCTCCCTATTGGGCCCATAACCTACTTGGGTAGACAAACCCTTATGTCTGGACAATAGCAATAGTATGCAGCTGGTCCCCTTTACTGGGTCCAATCACTTTGAGCAGGTTACCCAGGGCTCGAGGACAGTTGACTACTCTACAACAAAAGGGAAGGGTCTAGTCACTTCCTACATGGATGCTTTGATGAGAAATGTGGTGCTGCGAAAACAACATATCTCTCCTCTAAAGGTAAACCACTATCTTTCATTAATTCCGAACTATGTACCCCATGACCCCCAAAATAGTCTTAGTGTTGTCTCCCCCAACCAACAAGTCACCCCCAATTCCATGAATGATTCTGACCAAGTATACATATTGCCTACAAAATCTAAAAAGAATACAAATTTGGATGACAAACCAAAAAGAAAGCATAGGTCAATTGAGGATATTCTGGGATTATCAAAGCCTGTAAGGTCGAAAAAAGGAGGCAGAAGAGCAAAACAAAGTTGTGTGGTGTTTCGTTCAGCCATGGCTGTTGCTGCATTATATGTGTCCACAAAAGGGATTACTATTAGAAATAGAATTATGTTAAGTGAATCAAAAGCTACTTGGTCAGTCACAAAAATCTTGGGAACGGATTATATGGGAAATGATGATGAAGTTATCAGTAAAATCATGGTTATTGATGAGGAAGCAGAACTGAGGTTTATTCTACAGGCTCAACCCCGTTAGTAGTCTTCTACAACCACAGCCAACTAGGGCAGTATGAAAATCCTCTCCCTAAATGTTAGAGGATTGGGAAGGAGGGAAAAGAGATATAAAGTGAAAAATCTGGTTAGGAATCAGAATGTAGACATCTTGTTGCTATAGGAAACAAAGTTAAAGGAGCTCAAGTCCAACATTCTCCAGTCTATTTGGGGTAATTCCGAACTTGACTCTGTTCATGTTGATGCTAGTGGGAGTGCTGGTGGTATAATAACTATATGGAAACCTAATTTTTTTCAGGTTAGTATCCTCTTGCTGTAATAGGAATTTTGTTCTAATGAGTGGTATCATCCTTCCTGATTTTCCATGTACTATTTTGAATGTCTATGGGCCTAGTACTGTTTTTGAAAAGAGATCTGTTTGGTCTTCAATTATGAACTTAAAAGGTCATTTCCCCTCCCCTTGGTGTATGGGTGGGGACTTTAACGAAGTTAGAAATACAAATGAAAGTTAGGGTTGTTCCAATAGGGATAGAGGGATGGCTGATTTTAATAACTTCATTGATTCTATGGAAGTGGTGGAGTTGCAGTTGTTGGGGAGAAGCTTCACATGGTAAAACAACGAAGAAGGGGAGAAGTGGAGTAGAATTGAAAGGTTTCTACTAAATCATGATTGGTTAGTCAAGTTTGAATTGAAGCAATGGGGTTTGCCTAGAACTATTTCTGATCACTGCCCAATTCTTATAAAGGTTGATGAGAGGGATTGGGGCCCAAAGCCCTTTAAATTCTTCAATACTTGGCTATCTAATCCTAATTGTATCCAGATAATGGAAGAAGCTTGGGCAACTAATTCTAGTCAAGGCTGGGTAACTTTTAGAATCCATAAGAAATTAAAGAGTATGAAGGCTTCTCTTAAAGTCTGGGCAAAAGAAGAGTTTGGAGGGTTTCAGTAAAAGCTTGAGAATGTTAAAGGAGAGCTCTATGATCTGGATATTAAAGCTGAGCAGAGATCATTATATGTTGTTGACAAGTCTAAAAGAAAGGAATTGCGATCAGAAATGTGGAAATTATGTAGATCCGTGGACAGAATGTGGTGGCAGAAATCCAGACTAAAATGGCAACTTCAAGGTGACAAAAATACAAAGTTCTTCCATTCCATGGTTATCAGTAGGCAGACCAGGAACAACATCAGTTCCATTTTAGAAAATGATGA
>BRYE01000027.1:17856812-17861812 GCA_030159115.1 Actinidia arguta var. hypoleuca | reverse complement strand
ATCGTTTATATTATAAAAAAAATATAAAAAAGACATTAATATCCTCTTATGTAATGAGTTTTGGTTACTTTTTTAAACTACTGGTTTAAAAAAAAAAAAAGAGAAATAATTTGATGCTTTCAATTGTCAACATCGCTTAAGCGGGTCATAGAGAGTGAGTGATAGTCAATGGTTGACTTTTAACAAATTTTAGAGAAAACTGCTAGGCTGTGGGTTAAAGACTAGTCTTAGTTTAGACTTCGAAGCTCTTGCTTTAAATTTGTGAATTTACGGATTTATCCTCATTTCGGGTTAAATTAGTGAATTTATTTTGATGAATCCGCGAATTCAATAAGTTTTGTGGCAAATTCATTATATATCGTAAATTATTGGACCTGAGATATTTTAAAATTGGGTCAATTTGCAATATAGTTAAACTTGAGGGCCTAATGAGTTATTTGTAGTAAAGACTACAGCTGTGTGCCACAAAAGGAAATTTCATAAAGTGAACACCTTGTTGCGAATTTGGGGATTCGAACCTGAGCAGGTGTATGGATTAAGAATCCTTAACAACTGAATTCAAATCATTTATATATATCTCATGTCTATTTTGTTTTCCTTACAGTATTATTATGAGATGCAAGTTATGCAATGTAATTATCAAATACGATATGGAATTTAACTTTTTAATTAACAAAGGCAATAATATATAAATAGTACAAGAACCAGAGCAAAAAATACGTAATATAAATACAATGCAACATTTAAATTTTGAAAAACTTAGGAATAAAATACTTAATTATATTAAAATAGGTCACAAATCTTTATATTAAATATATCAAAATAAATAAAAATAAGTGTTCTCGCGACACTCCCTACGTTGTGTATTTTAGAAATGAGAAAGACTACAGTGACTGCAAAGTTTACCGAAGTTGTTACCGATGGAACCAAAACGACGTCGTTCAACTAAAAGCCTCAAATGTTTAAAAAAACAAAACGACGTCGTTTTAGTTGTTTTGCACCAAAATGACGTCGTTTCCCTACGTTGTGTATTTTAGAAATGAGAAAGACTACAGTGACTGCAAAGTTTACCAAAGTTGTTACCGATTGAACCCAAACGACGTCGTTTTGGTGCAAAACAACCAAAACGACATCGTTCAACTAAAAGCCTCAAATGTTTAAAAAAACAGAACGACGTCATTTTGGTTGTTTTGCACCAAAATGACGTTGTTTTGGTTTCATTGGTAACACTTTCAGTAAATTTTGCGATCACTGTAGTCTTTCTCTTTAGAAATAGATGCTTTCACTCTTGTGTCTATTGGAGTTGGCTTCAAACTCCTCCTATTTGGATTTGTTTCAAACTCTCCTATTTGGATTGAATTCAAACCCTTTTTAGATTGAAATTTAAAGTCCTAGTTGAATTTGAAATCAATCACTTAGCCTATAAAATGGACTAAAAGTCCCAAATATAAGATTATGAGATTAGAAGTGTAGTATAGAAAATCTATCTTCATTTCTTCTATCTTAAACAATTGAGAGTTCTATTTGTTTCTCCATAATAGTGAAACGTTGCAACCCGAAGACGTAGGCACTCTTGCCGAACCTCGTAAATTATTGTGTCTGTGTGCGTGTGTTATCTGTGATTGTGTGTGACTAGTGTGAATCGATTTACGGCACAACAGCGTCACCATGAATTTGTGACCTAGCTTAAGGATCAAAGAATGTATCCAAAGTGTGAGAAATGTATAAAACACGAGGCCCTCTAGTGTATAGTTGGAGTTTTAGGAACCTAAATCACATATAAAAGAAAGTTTAGAGGGCTAGTATGTAACTATAGGAAATTTATTCCTTCTAACATTTCCGGCGGTGAAGATTTTTACTCCAACAAATTTGAGTCTTTGACCTCAAAGGGAGACACATGTTTCAGGATAGAAATTTCGCCCAAATCAGATGAGGGTCCGGCCGAATCGGTCATTTGGATATGACTTTTACTCGATTTTTCTTCCGATGGGAGAAAGTATAGAGGGAGGGGTGAAATATCCAGTTAGGTATAGGATGCCTACCTCCATACCCGAATACATGAATTCGACCCTAGTCATAACCGAACTCGATACACACACACATATATATATATACACACACATGTATCATAAATAAAGTTAAGATGATATAAATTATAATGTATACACTTGACTAAATTAAAAATGATTTGTAATATGTGATATGTATTTAAAAGTTTTTCTATGAAATAAATTGGATTTTGATACATGAATATATTAAATTTGTATTTGATGATTGAATTTTTTTCTTCTTTTTTTTAAAGATTCGGATATTACGTATACTCGAGTTACCTGATACCTAATTGGGTTTGGTTGCAACATCCAATACCAGTGGATATTTGAATAAGAATGAAAGTGAGTTCGGGTATGGGTATGGAGAGGAATCTCCTGACCCATATCCCCTATTCATACCTGACCCGTTGTCATCCTTATTCATGAATGAGAGACACAGAACCAAAGTAAACAATTTGTGAAAGTGTTCTGGAACAAAAATGTTGAAGACAACACATTTTGTGCACTGTATTAACAATGCATACTCACATGTGGTGAAACTCACAAAAATACATATTCCACCACATGTGAACATATACGATACATATATTGTACAAAATGCACTGTACCTAGAAAAACTCGTAATGGAAAAAATGAGAAAAGTAAAGGATCGAAACTAAAACAATCTTGTTTCCCTCTTAGAACTTCGTGTTGACTCAATATTTTCGGTGTGGAATTATGTATATCACGAACAAATTATAATTGGGGCTTTTAGCCATAGCTCATTTAGAGCACTTTTTTAGCTTAATTAGTTCATCTAAAAAGACTTTAAAGCCAAAATTCTACTTAGCTAAAATGAATAAAAATACCTCTGCTACTTTGTACACTTTCAAAAACATTCTCTTTACACACCATATTTTTTTGTACACCATTATTACAATTATTTTCTACACCTTAGCTACACCTACACTATTGTCGCCGCCTATCAGTTGTAAGTGGACATACGACTACTTTTTGCCGGTCAGCGGCGACGTGGAGTAGTGAAATTTGGCTTTTTTCTATAGACAAATTTTACTATTTTAAATAGTGATCAATGTTTAAAATAACGAACACTGAAATTAACTTCTTTTTTTCCATGGCAGTGATGGTAGTGGTGAAAAAGAAAATTTTTTTACTATTACTATTTCGAAATGATAAAACTTAACTGCCATAAACTTTAGGGTAAATTTCGTTGACTTGACCTGAGGTTTCTAACAAATGCAAATACCTCTCATTTTGGTTTTTAAAAAATTGCATTAATCTCCTTTATTTTTGAAATTATTATTAAGATTCTCCCTCGAGCTATTTTTTGTGCAAAAATGACAAGTTTACCTTTAAATTTAGAGTTCTAATTTTTTCTCAATACAACTTTCAAATAAATAAAAATCTCTTTTTTAAAAAAAATAAATTTATTTTTTAAGTATTTTTATATTAGAAGCACTTTAAAAGTAAAATATTTCCATCATTTTTATTTTTTTAAAAAATTCTTATTGGTAACAATTTTTAATTTTTAAAGCACATTTTAATTTAAAGTATTTTTTAACTATTTAGATTAATTCTTATTAAAAAAAATTATTTACTATTAATAAGCAAAATAGAGTAGTTTACAAATAAATAGTATTCTGAGAAAAAAATATTTATTTATTTAATGATTTATTGAGAAAAGAAATTTAGAAGCCCTAAATCTAAAAACCTTAAATTTAAGGGCAAACTTGTTATTTTTGTCCAAAAAATTGCTCAAAGAGAAATCTTGATAATAATTTTAAAGTAAGGAAGATCAATTCAATTTTAAAAATTACGAGAGAGATGGTTGTATTTATTCAAAATATCAGGGGAGGTTATTGAAATTTATCCTAAATTTTACTATTTCGGATAATAGAAACTTAACTATAAACTTTTAACCATTTTTTCACCAAAAAAAACTCTGAACATATAAGCTTAACTATTCTTTGAACAAATAAACTTAACTCATTAACTTTACCATTGGAATAGATAAACTTAACTATGACAAATAAATTTAATTATTCAATTAGATAAATTTAACATTCACATAAAAACTTAACTGTTTACTAGTTACAAAAATAAGTTTTAACTTTTCAACATATAAATTTAACTCAAAACTTTTACTGATTTTTTCATTCACAAAACTGAAAATAATTTGTTAAGTATTATTTTTTCGAAAACAACAGCAACACATAAGAAATAAATCAAAAATAAAACTTTGATCGGAAAGACAAATAGATTTGACACTAGTGGAGGCAGCCAGTAGTGGTGGAAGGCCGTTGAAGGTCATGGAAGCATTGTAGATCTCAGATATGAGAGAGAAAATTGCTAAAAGAAATGCAGTGGGAGTGGCAACTACAACTGCGGTGTGGTAGTAATGGCGACAAGTGATGATGATGGAGGAAGGTTATGGCGGCGTTGGATCTAAAAGAGAGAGAGATTTGACAGCAACAATTGTAATGATGTCGCGGTGGGAGCAACGGTAATGGCAACGGAAGTGTGGTTGTGGCAGCGATGGCGGTGTACTTGTAGTAGAGAGAGTGACACAAATCTATTTTAACTTGTTTTCTCTTTTTCGGTCTTTTATAGTCTAGTGTATGAAGAGGGTAATATTGTTCAATAATTAAGTTTTTACATATAAAACCTAGTTTAATGGACCATAACCCAAATATCTTTTAATTTAATGGACTTCGCAATTTCATAAAACACTTAGTGGACTAATTGTTGGTGCATGCCCAATGCAAATACTCTGGCTTAATTTTTGGATTATAATAACAATTTCTGAAATCGTCCCTTAAACTTTATTTATTTTTTATTTGTTGTATAATACTAAACTGTGTGCTTAAAATCCAATCATTTTTACCCTCAAAAGTTCTAATCCAATATAACCATACTTTGAAGGGTAAAGTCCATTTTGAATCTTGCACT
>BRYE01000027.1:17801812-17804312 GCA_030159115.1 Actinidia arguta var. hypoleuca | reverse complement strand
CGCGATGCTCGTTAGACGTTCTGTGAGATCTTTCCAACGACGCATCTTCCATTCCATTTCAAGCTTCGAATGAAAATTCTCTCAATTCCCGATAATGGTCCTCGATAAGCATTCTCGCACTCTATCATACTTTTATAACTCCAATTCTTTCTTTTTTTTATCAACATTTACCTGCAATGAACTCAGATACGACTTTAAGTACAAATCACAATAAAAAGACATAATTAAACTCATTTAGGGTCAACTTCGGATAATTTAGCGATATTTAGACTACAATTATGCAATCTAATCAGAAAGTATCAATCTACCTCATGCGAACTGAGGGACAATTGTAAAGGAAGCAAAATATACAATGATAGAATCTAGCCTTGGTAGGGCAGAGACCTCTACCGAGCTATCGCTATGAAGTAAGCATGGTGGTTTTCTGCGCCAGAGCTCGGTGAAGACACTATTGAAGATAGGTCCTATCCGAGTTAAGGCTACCACTGCTACCGAGTTGTCGCAACTTAGTAAGCTCAGTAGGATAACTGAGCCGGAGCTTGGACAAGGTGCAACGGTCGACAGTAATCTCGCGGAATATTAGGAGATAAAATATGACTTGCACGTTAAAATTTCTTCTGACAGCCTCCATACCTAGATGGAGACGTTGGTGGCATGATGACAGGCTACCAGTCAGGCCCTAGGAGTATGGCTGGGTCAGCCGCCTACTCATTGACATAGAGGTCGGCGTGTACTCATACGCGCTGAGCTATAGTCTGTCCGGTGACAAGACAGCTAGCGAGTCAAGGCATGAACCAGGCTTTGCCATATAAAGTCAGCCTTTCTTTATTTCAAAGGTACGCATATTTTGACTAAGAGAACACATACGCTCGCTCGCTCGCTCGCTCTATCTACATTCTCCGATCATCTAACTTGATCGTCGGAGAGCCGTTTTTCAGAAACAGCTTCGGCGGCCAATCTCACTATTTCGATGTTGCATCTAGGACATTACTGGACGACTGGTTAAAGCTACCTACGCAGCTTTAACCACATTACCCCACAGCTCACTAAATTTCTTTAACTTTTGTTAATCACTATTACTGAGACATTTTCCTTGACTTATAAAACAGACAACAAAAAGGAATTATCTACTTTTCTCGTTAATTTTAGTATTCTTTTGGATCAGGTATACCGCCTTTTATCGGCTGCTGTCCACGCACCAAGTGTCATTGCCTCGTTTGCAATTTTCTAAAATATGCCTTCTTTTGAGATAGTTTAAGTTTTAAATAATCAATGATGTCGTGGAGCTCGTGTTAGTGTTTTTTCCTTCTTACATTTCTTCGTTGCTAATATCCTCCTCGATCCATCAACTTCTTTATCTCTTTTGCTTTTAGTTAATAATATCTTACTCTACGTTGATGTGATTGGCTTTCTAGATTCTTATGGACCTTAATTACCATGAAATATTTATGTCAAAGATATTTAAAATATTTATTCTTAAAAGTATGATTATTTTTTATTAACATAGAAAAGAAGATTTTTCTTTAATTAAATAAAGTAACATTTTTTTCTTTAATTATGGCAGAGAGAGATGTTTCATCTTTCACATGGAAAGATCAAAACTTATTTGAGGAACATGTAATCATATGTCAAAAGATGAAATAGTATACTTCCCCACATTACATTTTCGTTTGTCGGCAAAAAGTAATATTTAATTGCAATAAAAAACATTAAAACATAAAAAGAAATGTGAAAAACCCTAACTTTGTTAATCAATTTGTCAATGCTCAAATATCAAAACCCTAGATAATCAAAAAGCCATAATTATCAAAATACAACATTTCACAAGCACAATAACAAGCACTTGGTGCCCGAAAGATTTACAACAAAGTGTGAAATAACAATCTCAATCTCTAAATTAATACAAAGTCATTCAATTCAACAAATATCAAAGCTATAAACAAATTGAAAGAGCAACAAGGTAAATGACATAAAAATCTACATGAAAAAAACCTATCTAGGGGAGAAAACACGGGAAAGAGAGAAAAACAGTAATCACAAGTATACAGCAAGACCTTACCTTAACCTAAGCGAATTCATCACTCTTGTCGATATTGTCTTGAAACCGAATCCTTGCTAAACTTTCATATTTTTGCTCTCTACTTGTCCAAGCAACTCGAATCCACTAAGCTTCTAATGCCTTCAATACTTGCCTTGAATCGCCGCCCTCAAGGACTTCATTCACCACACTTTACTTCAAGGATTGAATTGAATTAGATCTTGAGAATCAATATTTGATCTTCCAAAATTGTATCTCAAGCTCTCAAATTTTCTATCACTCGATTGCTCTCAATGGAATCAAAGAGATAATGATTTTTTGCTCATAAAGTCTTAAACAAGTCATTCCAACCGACTCAACTTGACACATAGTCACTACTTAATCGATCGGGTGAGTTATAACCACAACTTAGGGCCTCATTTGACTTGGTCACAATAATGACAATATAAGCAAGAATTCACC
>BRYE01000027.1:17764312-17769312 GCA_030159115.1 Actinidia arguta var. hypoleuca | reverse complement strand
CCACAATTAGAAAATCAATGGAGGGTTATGTTTTTGGAAGTAGAATAAAATTATTCAAAACATTAAAATTATTTTTTCTGTTTGCATTCTATGAGTGATCATGTGATTTATTTTTGAGTTCATTGTTCAGAAAACGAGCATTCCGGATTATGAATACCATTCTGTAGGTAGAACCTAAATTTACACAGTATAAAATGTGTATCAAAACCCATCATCAATTATTCAACAGTAGTTGTTCGGCTCTTTGGGATGCTTTTAATAAGAACTTATCACATTTCAATTGCACTCAACAATCCATAAAACAGACTTCTTGTAAATTCCACATGTTTCCTCTTGTAAGTTCTTGAAACAATGCGAGAGTATTGAACAACTGGACTAGCTCAGTTAGTCAAAATTCTTATTCCTTACTAAGATGTCAGTAGTTCAAACTTTTTCTTGGAAAAGTTCCCCGACTCAGGCTACATCATCATGACGTACGAAATTATACATGTATGTATAGAACTCGTAATGTTATCTGTTTTGCATAAAAAAGAAAGGAGATCAGTGACATTTGGACGACAAAAAAAAGGGGAGAAATTATGTAAAAATACTAAGAGTTTGACGAAAAGAACTAATTAAACTCTATACTTTCAATTGCAATAAATTAAACATGTAGTGGTAATTTAAATCATCAATTAGTCTTTATCCACCTAGGGCTAACGAAATTAACTAGTTCCCTCCTAAAATGCACTGAAACAAATCGTATAGTTTTTTTCTTTTTTTAAAACCCTAATTGAACTATTCTTATTCCAAAATGCATAAAAATTAGGTCTCTTTAACTAAATACAAAATTCAAACTCTCTAATTTATCTTGTTAATTAGATCAATTAAGGCTTTAAAAGGGGTAACACTGTACAAAATTATTTTCATACATTTTGGGTGGGAACTAGTTAGTTCTGTTAGCCTTAGGTAGATGGAGATTAACGAATGGTTTTAACTAGATTAAAACTATAGGATTCTATTTGTTAGAATTCAAACTATAGGGTTTAATTTGTTCCATAGTCAAATCCTGGGATTTTTTTGTAATTTTTCCAAAAAAATAAACAGAAAAAGAAAATACACAAATAAAACAGATAACTGCCATTGGAAAAGGCAGGGGAAATGCAACTTGATATGTCTGCTATCTGTATTGCAAAGGGAAATTGTAGCCACGAAAATCGGGGTACAAGTAGTAGTGCTGATTTTTAATGGACAACATTGCGCAAATCTAATGAGGCATGCCCCCCCACAAATTGACGAAAGGATTTTGCTTCCATCTGCTTCATCAACTCATTTCATTTTGAAAACTCATCAAGGCCACGAAGGGGTTTTCTATTTACTGCAGCTTCTGTTTTTTATTCCTTACTGTGTTAGAAATTGTGTTGGCGTGTTTAATTATCACAATTTCTGCTTTCTAGTCATGACTCAAAAACAACTTAACAAGGCTGTGAATTTCTTAATTTTGAGAAGCTCCATGTTGATGTTTTTCGAATTTCACTTTTGAAATTACATTTCAATGTAAATTCAGTTACAACAAACACCCAAAAAGAACAAATATTCATCTAAACTTTCCAAATGTACAAGGCCAGTGCACTACTACTTGTGCAGGCAATAATTGTAGTTTGGCAATGCCTAGCCTATATCCCATTTTTATGAGCTTATTATTATGTATGTGCCAAACTTAAGATTAATACCCTAATTTTCAAGTATCCATGATTGCAGGCAGTGTTGGCTCCGATATTTGAATTGTCTTAACCCGATTCCAATATAGTTATCCTCGTACTATTAATGCATTACCAAAAAAAGTCATGCAATTTATAAAGGAAAATCAAAATCAAGGTTACATTATGTTTTTTTAACTTGAATTACATCAAAAAAAATCAACTCATTTTCAATAGAGATCATAGCCAATCCATTTAATCTATCTTGTGACATGGTAGTCCGAAGGTAAGTTTTTATCAACATCAATTTATAAAAACTCCTCTCCGTTGAAACCAATGTAACCGGTATAGTCAACAAAATTTGATAAGCAACTCATACCATTTGAAAACCACCCTCTTTCCAATGAGACCTTATAAAATTGAGGATGTCAATAGCTTTTGTCACTTCTCTCGACAATATTTTAAATGTCTAAGTTCTTAGAATAACTCATCCCCGTAAACATCTCATTGTTCATTGTGTTCCAAGAAATTTTCTAATTTAGTGCAATATTTCATCAATTGCTCTTCACTAATACTTACGAATTTTACATTAAATAAAAATTCAAAAGTTATTTCATAAAGTTCAAAATGCTCAAACCAATCCTTAAGAGAAGTATGAGCTTGATCTATAATGTGGAGAAAATAAGTAACTCTAAAATTACCTTCCAGTGATTGACTTTTCACTGAAATCATCTCCCATATACTCATCAAATTGCTTCTTTTTTTGAATAACTTTTTTTGTTGTGAATACCAAATCAATACCAACTTCATGTGCTAATTCTTCGTCTTCATTCATCAAGTCTTCAAAACCATTTTCTCTAAACTTTTCAAAGAATAAAATCAACTCCTTTTTTCTTGTAATTACATTTTCAATATACATCTCTTCTCATTGAACAATTTTGCTAATTTGATTAACTTTTTCTAAGATTATGAACTAAATGCATAAGCTAATCAAGCACTCAAAATCCTCTAAAGCATTTTTGCACAAACCTTTAACTTCCTCCATCAAATAGCCTAGAGATTGAATCTACTAGATATTTTTCTATTGCATCTTTTCGTTACTTGACTTTTCTATTAAAATGTCCAAAGTTCTATTTTTTAAACCTCACTCTATTCTCGCCATAGTACTTATAGAGTAAATTTTTAGAAATGCTTCATGTATATCTAAAACATTCCTCATAAAAATATACCTATATAAACCCACCCATCTCAACATTTTATGCACATTATAGTTTTCAAAACATAACATAAAGATTTTACAACCATCTCAACATTTTATATTGTAAACAAGAAACTATTTTCAGCAACATCAACAACAATTATCAAAAGCCTGAAATGAATTTTAGTTCCATCTAAAGAAACCAAGATTCAAGATTCAATTTCACATCCAGAGATCATATATACACAGATTCAATATCAAAGAAACCTTCAAATCTACACCATCTAAAACCAGTAGAAAAGTAGCAAACCCAAAAAATAACAAATTTATCATCCAATCTAAGACATACCAATACAGATATCATCATCCAGAGATCATATCTACGCAGATTCAATCTCAAAGAAGTCTTTGAATCTAATCAAATCAACAGCATCTAAAATAGGCTAAAACCCTAAACCTAAAGAAACAGATATACTTACGAGATTGAAATAGATTAACTGAAGAATATCTATAGAGAGAGGACTCTAAAGTTTGAATCGGTATTAGAGAGCTTCAAGAACCGGACTCTACAAACTTCTTAGGTTACCCACAATATTCTATTTATAAGCAAATTGAAGAATCTTAATCCCCGTAGAATTAGTAAAACTCAACACATATTGAACTTCGAGTGGATTCCGAACTCCATACCCCATCCAAATACCTGTAAAAATTAATAATTTTACAAGTACCGCATAATACATGATACACACTTAATAATTTTATAATAGTATTTGCTGCTAATATTACAAAGTTATATAAGTTACAAAATTTATATTTTAAATGAACATTCACCTCCATGAATATACAAATTCCATAACATAATATGGGCTAATTATAGCAAGTTTGTGAAAAACAAATACTTGATTTTATGATCATATATCAACCCAATGGACAATGCAAGATGCCCGTTAAACCTGCTTTTTCTCATTATGTTCTTGACAGAGTTGATGGATCAATAGATCTCGAATTCCAAGAAATATTACCTCTTTAATCCCAAGAACAAATTCCCAGAAAGTTTCATGCTAATTTTGGGCCATTAAAGAGTAATGGAACCTTACTTTAGTAGAATAATTAAGATCAAGTTAGGCAGAATTGCACTGGGAATGAAATGACACAAATGTCCTCATGAGGTGACCTCACTTCCCACTACTCAAAAAAGATAGAAGATGGTACTCATGTATAGTACTGGCATCAAACTGATGAGAACCACCATGAAAATGGAACAGCTAGTGTGGATTAAGATTCATAAAAAAAGCTGGATTACACTATGAACAAAGGAAGATAGATAGATGGCAAAATTATAGTACACACCGTGTGTATCATAAGAATGTTATGATTTGTTGTGACGAATTTCGATCGATTGTGGTTTATGTTATAATCGATGTGGTAAATGTTGCAGTTTTCTGTTACGATCAATTGTGGTAATGTTATATTTGAGCGCACTATATGCACCATTTTTTAAGTGCGTCCCTTTAGATAGATAGATAGATAGATAGATAGATAGATAGATAGATACGTAGGGCTCAATTATATGATGTGTTTTGGGGACATGTTGATTGAACCTCAATCACTCTCCCATATTTGCAGGGATGGTATCTCCTTTAAAGAACACATAGCATCTTATGTTAGTCATTAAAAGAAGTGTGCAAAAAGGAAGAGTGAAATTTTGTAGTAGTAGTGGACAGGCTTACAGATATGGGACATCAGATTCCATTTTTGGTGGAAGGGAATAGGGAAGATATATCCTGCATTACCTGTATGCACGATTGAGAAAAAAAACAGTTATGTTTTGTTGGTATTTATTATTTCATAATCTATGACACCATGTCATTTTTTATCCCGTTCGCTCGTACTGGTCATGTGTGCAACCCTATATATAATGACCTGGAAGAAAGGACTTCTGCAGTTACTGCTCCAATGGTCTGTTTTTTACTGCTCGTATGCTTGAGACACCCATAATGAATCTGTAGATGGTTTAAGTAATGTTAGATTTCAATGACCATTGGTATGAAAAGTTGAATTTATAACTTATGCAAACCATCGGGTTAAGAAAGCAGCAACTTAATTGGTACGTAGTTCCTGTG
>BRYE01000027.1:17749312-17754312 GCA_030159115.1 Actinidia arguta var. hypoleuca | reverse complement strand
TATTAAACTTGTATATGTACACACCAACAAGTAATTGGCAGATATTTTTACAAAATCCCTTGATAAGAAAATATTTTATTTCATTAGATGTGAACTAGGTATGTCGCAACCAATGTGAAGATATATTGGATTCTTAGTAAAATTCATTTTACTTGAGTTAGTTGGAATTAAAAAGGAGTAGTCTACGTCAAAATGTATTCTATATAACTAAATCTCTAACAAAACATATGTGAATACAAATTTAGCTCAACATGCTCACATGCTTAAAAAGCTTTGATTGACTTAAATTAGTTCCATGTTTTGACAAAAATGTGCATAGGAATATCAAAATTTGATATACAATTAAATGATCAAGAAAATCATGTTCCACATATGCTTTACAACAATTATGACTTGTGGGAAAAAAGAAAATAGATAGAAAAGCTGAATTTTGGCTAAATTGACCTACTATGAAAATCTGCAGGTCCTGATAGAACTTTGGCTACCGAATGGCCAACTTCGGTCAACCAAAGTTGGCAACTGAAGTTGTTGTACGTGCAGAACTTGAAAAGGCCGCGTATGCTTTAAAACATAAACATTAAATAGAGTGTGAAAATTCATTAAAATCCTATCTTTTATTCCTATTCTCTCTTTCACTCTAAAAAGAAACCTTAACCCATTAAACCCTCTCAATAGTTCCATCAAATTAGGGCTATTTAAATTCCAGACTACTCAAATCTCTCGATCCTGTGAAAGTTCGGTCGTCAAATTGCAACAGATCTATTGATCGAATCTGCAACTTTGGTCGACCGAAGTTGCAAAAATCGTAAGGAAAGAGAAAAGGTAGAGTTTTTGACTCTTCAAAATTCTTTAGAACTCTAAGAGTTTTTATTTCTCTATAAAAGGCCCTTATCACTCTTTTTTTTCATCATCCCAAAAATCCATCAAAACCCTAGCTCAAAATCTCAAAACCCAAGATCAAAAATCATATTTTTTTTAATGGTGAGAACCAACCATGCTTCCAATGACCCCTAGGAAGGATGACCCAAATCCCGCTGAACCAAAGATGGTTTTCAAGCCAAGAATGTTCAAAAACATGGACATTCAAAGGACGTGACTTCCGGAGTTCAAGGATAGGCCGATAATCACAGGACGAGAGTTTGAGAGGACCTTCCCTCTCAAGTACTATCAAAAGCTGCTGGCCCCAATGGATGCACTGGGATGGAATAATCTCCGACCTCTTCCAAAGGACGTTACACAAACTTGGTAAGGTTTTTCTACTATAATCTCGAAGTAGGAACCTTAAAAAATATAAAGTACACTATAGATTCAAGGGTCTAAGGGAAGAACAAAGTGTTAACTCCCATGATCTTATCTAAGATCACTGAGATTGCGAACACGGGGGAATGCATCTTTATTATCAAACTGACTCAGTTTGATCAATACGTTAGCAAGAAACGAATAAATGAGGTAATTGCTATGAATAGAAAATTAGGAGTCACCCAAACTAAATATCTGAAAAAGAAGTTTAGATTGTTCCATAGGTATATTGCCCATAATATCATTCCCAAGGCGGGACACTACAACCAAGCGACTACTATGGATACATTTATAATCTATAAGGCTACAGTGGATGAACCCTTGAACCTCAACTACATAATACTCAAAGAGATGGCCGATGTAAAAAACCGTAGTAGTCGAGCCCTACCCTTTGGTGCTCTTCTGACTAAGATCTTTAATCACTTTTGAGTAAAAGTAAGGGATCAACGTAATCAATACATAAGCAAAGGATTCTCTATAACAACAATCAAGAGGGATATAAGTATTGATTCCACCGAAGGGGAAGAAGAAGGAGACGAGAAAACAAGTCACCTTGCCATGGAGATTGAAGGAAACCTTGAGGTTCCTCCTCTTCAAACCAAGGAAACTTATGTAGATCTGAGTGCTCAAGTTCCCCAACTCCAATTGCAAGAACAAGAAACAATGCATGGTGAGGATCATATGCATGAAGAAGCTCCAGCACAAGGGGAGTATCCGATGCATGGAGGGCATCCCTCGCAGGAAGGGACTTCATCACAAGGAGGACCACCAGCTTGGTTTCTCGAATATTTTGGCGAGTTGAATGCAAAAATAGAGAGTATAGAATAGTGACAAGACCAAATACTCCAGAACCAAGAGAAGCATAGGCAATACATTGATAAGTTTAGAGATTTTTATGAAAATTTGAATGAGTAACAAAATGTTTTCAATCAGCAATACTCTGAGACAATGGATGACATTAAGGCCCAACTAAAAGGTCTTTGGGCTAACCTAGTTCCTTCTCCACCTCCGCCACCATTCAATGCATCCAATGCTCCTCCTCAACCTCCTTATCGCGCACCCCCTTATTGATGACACCTCAAAGGGGGAGAAAGAAGAAGATCAAGAAGAAGAGATCTCTTAGCTTTCTTAGGAAGAAATCTCTTAGATTTCTTAGTTTTTGAACTCTTAGCTTACTCAATTTTGTTTAAGTTCTTTGTCTAGAACTTGCTGCTGTTGAGTTGGTTATGCTAAATTGATCCATGGAAGTTTTTTTTCAATCATGCTTCTTGCATCATGCAATATTGGCATATACACCACAACTGCCATGTATGCCTTGATTGTTGTGACTATTATTTGCTTAACTTGTTAAAATTAAATTTTTGTTATAATCATAAAGAAAGGGGGAGTCTTGAGTAAGGGGGGAGCTTATAATTTAAAAACAAAATAACAAAATATCGTTTTTTAAAAAAATAAAATTATGTCATCATCAAGAAAGGGGAGATTGTTGACATAAGGGTTTTAATTTTGATGATTACAATTGTTAAAAAGCTAAGTCAAATCTAAACATTTATTGAAAATCCTTGTTAATAAGGAAAAACAATAGTGGGATTAAAAATGGGTTTGCATATGATTAAAATGAGAATTGAAACCTTCCACAAGTAACATTTGATGTCATTATGTATACAGAAGTGTTAGAAGTGTTAGTTAAACACTTAAACCAAACTTAGTTAGTCAACGGCATGAATTAAAAAAGTAAATAGCACAGAAATTGGTTCTGTCAAAAGTTCGGTCGACCGAATCTTGAAATCCACAGCCGAAGCCTGAAGCATAAATACATATTGTCCAAGTCTGCTCACTAGAATTTTAGCTTAGGGAGAACTGAAGTTCAAAGAGGCACGACCAAAGTCTTAGAAAGCACAGCCGAACTCAAGAGGCATAGCCAAAGTCCAAAGGCAAAGTAGAGCAACAAATTTGCTATCTGGAAATTGAATGAATTGACGACCAAAGTTAAAATTCGGTCGACCAAAAGTTCAGAGACCCACGCCCGAAGTTCAGTAGATGAAAATCATGTCACTGGAAATTTAGTGCATTGACGATCGAAGTTCAAGTTCGATCGATCGAAGTTTGAATTTTTGATCTAGCACATCCAAATCACAGATCCAAAGGCTAGGGTTAAATAAGAAAGGCTTGATCAGTGCATTTAATGCTACAACGTCCATTTTCATGTCTGGGCTTATATATTCAATCCTTGGGGTTGTTAGGAAGATATTGAAATGCTCTAAATTCTTACACTTTCTTGTATTCATCACTTCAATCCCTTAAGCATTTATTGTAAACTTGATTGAGATCAATAAAGCTAAATCACTCTAAATAAAGAGAGTTTCATTGTATTTATTATTCAATCTAGAGTTAGTGAGTTAGAAAGTACTCATCCATTGTACCTCGTTGAGAGAATCACATTGAATGGTTGTAAAAGATCCAAGAGTGGAAGACTCTTGAAGACTAGAAAAGCTTTAGTGTGTGTGAAGGTTGTCAAGCACCAGTAAACTTGAAGAATAGTAAATTTCCAAGAAGAAGCTTGGAAAGTGAACGTAAGCCGAGATTTGGCGAACTACTATAAATCGTTTGCATCATTTTCTCTTCTCTCCTTACATTGCTTACATAATTGCTATATCTAAAAGTTAATTAATTGTGTGAGTTTTAGGAAGAAATTTTAATTGGCCATTAAATATTGGCAAACCAATTTCAACCCCACCCACCCCTCCCTCATAGTTTGTTTTCTAGCTAACAAAAGTTAAGTAAAGAGAAGCTTTGAGTGGGCTGATAAAACAGGGATTGCTCTAGGAGCACAACTGCCCTCTCTTTTCTTAATCTAATATCACTCTCCCAGTTTCAAAATGGCATTAAATAGATCTGCCCTATATAGCTGAAAGACCAAAATAGCCATAACATTTAAAACAAATACAAATAAGGACAAAGCATTAATTTTAACAAAACTTACCCTACAATTCAAAAAAAAAGTTACAATGCCGCTAATATGTCGTACAAAAGATCATTTATACAAAATTTGGTGCAAACATAAATGAATTGATTTTTTGGTATTGAGCATTAGACAAAACTAAAAACTTTTAAGTCAACCAAAGTCTGAAACTTGAAATTATGGCCTTAAAAAAGATCTGTGGAAGTCCATGGTAAGTTTGTAAGAATTCGAACTAGGGTTGGGGGGCTTCAAATGGAACACAACTTGAAACCCTTGTCTTTCTTACAAAAAAGCGATAAAGCGATATTTTATGAATAGTGCAAAATTAAGTGTCTCAATTGCAGAATCCAATTGATAACTTACCATTACAGAACCAGGTGGTTGGGATTGACTGGCAAGATAGGTTGGGTCTCCACCACGGCCAATACTCCCTCCACACCCGTATAACAGTGCAACTTTTATGCCATACTCATTGCATGCGGCTACAACGTCCTCTTGAGCGTCTTTTTCGGAATCAAAATATCCAACTCACCTACCTGCAAATTCATAAGCTCCAAAAGTGTCATGGATACTTTTGCAAAACTAAAATCGATGTGTTTGGCTTGTGATCAATACCTCCTGATGCCCATTATGGTTCTTGGTGATGTGTTCCCGGTACCAATCAATTGACAACAATTTCCTGATCACCGAGCCAGCTTCTCTCAAGTCCTTCACAGTTTCAAACAGAGGCACCACCCGT
>BRYE01000027.1:17721812-17734312 GCA_030159115.1 Actinidia arguta var. hypoleuca | reverse complement strand
CACGCAAAGTGTTCATAAAAATGGAAAGGTTTTGATCAAGATACTGAAGTAGATAGTAATTGTACTGTAAAGAAGTCGAATCCAATATTTAGAATTTGCTTCAACTTGGCTCAAGTAGTTGTACCTTTCAACTTCTAACAAAAATGTTCGGATTAACCTGGAAAGTATCGAATGCCTACTAATAGTAAATTTACATATTAACTCGTTAATGTCTTACATTTCTTAAAACGAGTAATTTTTTTAAAGCAAAAAGAGATCAACACATTGAAGTAGATAGTAAACCACATGGTAAAGTATTAGTTAAAGGTGCACAAACTTTGATGATGTGATTGTTAAGTGACCAAAAAGATCAAGTTATATAAGCACCAATAATTGGTCAATTACACAAAATAGTACTCGGATTAGTGAACTGCAGTAATGAAGCAATTTACAAGCAAACTATATTTAGTTAGGCATTCAATACACAAAACCATCATAAGTAAGCTAATTTTATTTAAAACTAAGAAGGGAATGATAGTTCCAGCTAGCAATGATGAGACGCGAAACAAATCATCATAATAAAAAAGTAGTGCCTGTACTAAATTAATTGGCTCCACCGTAAATTGGTGGGGTAAAATTAGGTTATATGTAAAGACATAAAATATGAGCTTGTGACTAATACCTAATTGGGCTCCTACCGAGCCCACATTCATCGAATGAGGTCCCCGGGAGGGATTAACCTCGAGAACTAACTCGAATTTAAATTCATACCGAGCTAATTCGAGGTGGCGAACACAGATGGGATATTTCACCAACCACTCTCGCATGGGATCACGTTTTTGAGCGACATAAGTGGATAGACTATCTGCTCTAGCATAGAGGCATGATTTTGTGATCCTCCCACTCTCTAATCCAAAGTAGGTGCGTCCTTAACATGTGTTGAGCTAGCCTATAAAAAGTTTTGTCTTTCATTCTCTCGTGTTTGATTATCTCTCTTTTCAACGATCATTGATTTGAGAGTCAGGGAGTCACCCCTGGAGCAACTTCGGAAGACTTTCTATTGGAATTGGCTTCAAACTTTTAGTTGAATTTGGATTCAAACTCTTAGTTGGATTTGAATTCAAACTCCTAGCATATATATATATATATATATATATATATATATAGCTCTTATGGCTGTATATTTTGTGGTGGAAAAAGGTAGTATGAGGCAGAGAGAGAGTGAGAGAGGTGGTGGCACTTGTTGTGGTAAAAATCTAGGAGAGCAACCAACAGTCAGAATTGCTCCTCGGCCTCGGTACTGGACCTCGGCTGAACTAGGATGACCTGCACAGCAATGAATCAAAAGTAATCGGCCGGGGTGAGGCCGCTCAAAATCCCTCCGGCGTGTGTATCAGACCAAGGCGACCAGAAAATAAATTAAGGCAGTATGGAGAACACGACAATAAGTGTGTGTAGTGCCTGTGTTGAGCGTACCTTTTTGTTATGGGGGAGCGGCCTTTATATAGACGGGAGAACTAAGTCGTGTCAGTGTAGTATGGCGAATTCCTCGGAAGGATAAGCATGGGATGATATCCCAATTAAATCTGGAGTTCAATCTGAACTACCAACTGGTGATCACTCCAGAATTATAGGCGACGTTGTGGAGTTGGAGTCTATTGGAAACAGTCCTCTTGTAGAGGTGAAACTCTTTATGGAGATGGACTTCAATCAGGTTAGGAGTCCCGTGATAGCAGATCTCTAATGGAGATGGGAGTCCTTTTGGAGAGAAGTCTTTGAAGGAGATGTCTCTGCATTGGGCGAGGTAAATAGTCTCGCCCTTTGGGCGACGTGCTTTGCTCGGAACATCTGTTGGTTCGAATTATTCCACATCAGTAGCCCCCTACTCAAAAGTGCCGAGTTATTTGGGACCTTTGAGTAATATCATTAGAAGTTATGGACCCGTGTGGGTGCGTATTAAATGTGCCTTTTTTCCCGGTTTGACACGTGGATGGGACATTAAATTCTGCAGTAGTTTTTTGAAAAAACAAGGCGGCGCCATGATTACCTTTGGCGGGATTTGATGGCTCGGGGTTCAAGTTTCAAAAAGAATTTGAATAGGCGGATTAATCTGGGCCATTAAAGCGGATGAATCTCAACCGTCACTCTCCTTATATATAAGGAACCCTAACCATTTACTTTTACCCTTTTGCCTCACCAACATCACTCTCTCTCCTAGCTCTTGCTTGTGGTTGTTCTTCCTGTTCTTCCTGCCTTAAGTCTCCTTGCTTCTGTCTGTGATCTTTGCTTCTTAGCACAGTAAGTAATCGTTCGCTCTCTCTTTTTTTTCTTAGTTGTATGTCCCATAGGTCTACGGTGAGTCCTACTTTGGATTCTTTGCCTTCGTGGATCTCAGACCATTTAGGAGAAGGTTCGTCATACGTAACTGACGAGGTTAGACAGTCCCCTAGGTCCCCAATGGAAGATCCATCAGTTGCCGAGGTCGTCCCTCTAGGTGACGTTCATCCCTCTGTAACTAAAGAACACAACACTATGACCCTTGAGGAGCTCGGCTCATTAAGGGAGACTTATTCATTTCCTCAGGGCGTTCAGCTCAGACTCCCTGAAGAGGGCGAGACCATACTTTCTGCTCGCCCTGGCGAGGTAGCTTTTTACGAGGCCGCCTTTCCCGCAGGCTTCTGTTTTCCTATTCCTTTAATCATTAGGTCAATTTTGCTTTTCTACAAAATTTGTCCTACTCAGCTCGTCCCCAACGCGTGGCGCAGTATCGTCGGCGCCGTGTCGTTGTGGCGAGTTCACAAGTTTGTGATGACCCTATCCGAGTTTAGGAACATTTTTTCCCTCACTAATAATCCTAAGCCGGACCAAAGGTGGTTGTACTTCAAGGCGAGGTACAAGAAAACTATCCTCAGAGGGTACCCCAGCAATGTGAAGGGGTGGAAGAGCAGGTTCTTCTTTGCCTCCGGGGACAATTGGGAGCTTTTTGATGAAGAACCTCAGGAGGGAGTACCACGGATTCCGAGGTCATGGGGAATTCCAGGTCGGTTTTTTTTTTTTTTTTTTGCCAACGTTGGTTTATTAATTAACTAGATCGGTATTAACATGGGTTTCTTTTCAGATAAACGCTGCAACGAGCTGCCTACGTTGCTGTCGTTCGAGCAGGAATTCTATGACCAAATTTCTAAGTCGGTGGCGGAACGTGGGCGCTACAAGGTCCCCATGATTTTCAAAACCAAGGCCTTTCGTCGGGTGTTCAGCTCGCCTGGTCCTACGGAGTCAGGATCGGAGGGCGATCATCCGCAACCGTCATCGACGTCAGGTAAAGCGGGTGAGTCCCGCCCTTCCCGTGGTGAACTCCCTCAAGATGGCCAGCCCGAAGATGATTCAATAGAATATATAGGGACAGTTAGGAAAGAACTGAGGAGGGTTGCTCCTCATATTCCCGACCTGACCTTATTAAGATGGTCTGGGAGAAAAATCCGAGACCCTGTCCTTGAATTTTGCTCAGCGTTGGGATCGAGCTCGGTCTCGACATCAGAATCCTGGTCGGATTCTGAGCTATCCCCTGAGCTTAGATCGGATGGTATAAACCCTTGCTACCTTTATTGATTATTTTTTTACGTCTGATATATATTTCCTTTTTTCTTTTTTGCAGCAATGTCGAGGAGAATCAGTCTTAAGAAGCTCGGCGAACGGGTGGAGAGAGCCCGAGGTGAGAGTTCATCCCAAAAATCCAGTCCCCCTCCTGCAAAGGGGGTGGTCATTGGCGAGAAGCGTCCAGCAGATGAACCTCCCTCCTCGCCGAGCAAGAAGGCGAAATCTGGGGATGACTCCAAAGGCAAGGGGCAAGCCCCCATCCCCGAGCCAAAAAAGAAATTTGGTCCAGTACGTCATCCAGTAGCCTCTTCTTTTGGTCCCGGGAAGGGAAGCTCGCCCTCGTTGGGTACAGCACTTGGTCCGAGGGCCTCCATTTTGGGGAGCCCTTCGGTGGCCGAGAAGATCCTTCGAGGGGTGATCCCTCCTACGGATCAAGAGAAGGTGGGGCAGCTCTCTCTGGACCAGACTGCCTCAAAATTTATTCACGCCCTTGGCCAGGTATTATTTTGATACTAACTTCAAATGTGTTTTATCCCTGTCAAATTTGATCGTTTTGATCTGATTAGATTTGTTTGTAGCAGGCGCTTGTGTTTGGGTCTTCTTTGGCGGTGAAGAGCAGGGAGACCATTGAGGAGGCCACCCTTCAACAGGGGCGAGCTGCTTCTTTGGATTCTGAAGTTTCTCGCCTTCAGAAGTTATCTTCCGATCTGGAGCAGCAATTGGCCGAGGCGCGAGCTCGGGAGCAGCAGGTCGGCGACGAGTTCGCCAAACTGAAGGCTGAAAGAGACGCCTTCTCCGATAGTCTGACAAAGGCAGGTCTTTTGGTTGAAGACTTGAGGGGGAGAATGGAGCGTGCAGGAAAGCTGGCTGTTGAGGAATTTAAATCCTCGTCGGATTTCTCTGAAGCTGTCGAAAGCTCATCCTCGAAGTATTTTGGCGAAGGGTTTGATTTCTGCAAACGTCAAATTCGTCACCACCATCCCGACCTGGCCATAGACTTGGAGGAGATGCGCCTTGACCTGGACCTGCTTGCTTTGGAGGATGAAGGAGAAGGGGAAGTGGGCGAGGAAGAAACGGTTAAAAAAGGAGATGCGAATCCCCCGGGTGACGCAGTTCCTCAAGGCGACAACAACAACCCCCCCCCCCCCCTTTACCATAAATGTAAAATGTACTTTGATTATATCTGAATATAAATGTTGATCTTTTTCCTCAGCAATTTTGAATGAGTATGTTTTGGCGATGTTCACTACTTTAATTTGTGTCCTTAATTCTTTGTTTAATTGCGAACTAGGATAGGAGAGGTCATTTTCCAGTGACCTGGACCCTTAATTTAGGCGACCAATATGGCTTCGTCATCTTTCGATGATCTGGCGATCATGAATCGGCGACCAAGATGCCTCCGTCATTTTTTAATGAACTGGCGATCTTGATTAGGCGACCAAGATGCCTCCGTCATTTTTCAATGAACTGGCGATCTTGATTAGGCGACCAAGATGCCTCCGTCATTTTTCAATGAACTGGCGATATTGAATAGGCGACCAAGATGCCACCGTCATTTTTCAATGAACTGGCGATCTTGAATAGGCGACCATGATGCCTCCGTTATTTTTCAATGAACTGGCGATCTTGTTTAGGCGACCAAGATGCCTCCGTCATTTTTCAATGAATTGGCGATCTTGAATAGGCTACCAAGATGCCTCCGTCATTTTTCAATGAACTGGCGATCTTGATTAGGCGACCAAGATGCCTCCGTCATTTTTTAATGAACTGGCGACCAAGATGCCTCCGTCATTTTTTAATGAACTGGCGATCTTGAATAGGCGACCAAGATGCCTCCGTTATTTTTTAATGAACTGGCGATCTTGAATAGGCGACCAAGATGCCTCCATCTTTCGATGATCTGGCGATCTTGTTTACTCGGCCAGGATGCCTCCGTCATCTTTCGATGATCTGGCGATCTCGAATAGGCGACCAAGATGCCTCCGTCATCTTTCGATGATCTGGCGATCTTGAATAGGCGACCAAGATGCCTCCGTCATCTTTCGATGATCTGGCGATCTTGGTTAGGCGATCTTCATTTTGCACTATTGTTGAAATAAACTAGAGAAATTTTATTACTCGGAATAAAATCTAGGAGTTACAAGTATTTTGTCCAGGAGAATTATTAAAAATATTTCTTCAAATGCTCAGCGTTCCAAGGATGAGGGAGTGCTTTTCCGTCCATATCTACCAACCAATAAGTTCCTGGTCTAGTTACCTTGACGACCTTGTAAGGGCCTTCCTATGTTGGTCGTAATTTCCCAGCATTTGGCTCTTTGATTGACAGGGTAACTTTTCACAGAACTAGGTCGCCCGGTAAGAATGACCTGTGTTTGACCCTCTGGTTGAAATATTTGGTGACCTGATGTTTATAAGCTGCTTGGCGTATGCCTGCTTGTTCCCGCTTTTCCTCAAGGAGGTCGAGGTTGAGTCTGAGCTCGCCATCATTGCTATCTCTATCAAAGTTTGAAGTCCTGAAACTCGGCATTCCGATTTCGACAGGTATTACTGACTCGGTTCCATAAACCATGGAATAAGGCGTTTCACCAGTAGAAATCCTGCTAGTAGTGTGATATGCCCATAATATGCTCGGCAAGTCTTCCACCCATTCCCCTTTGGATTTCTCCAATCTAGTTTTTAAATTTCTGAGGATGGTTCTGTTAGTGACTTCTACTTGGCCATTGGCTTGAGGGTGGACGGGTGAGGAGAAATGATGCGATATGGCGAGGTCCGAGCAAAATTTTCTGAATCCGTCATTGTCAAATTGCCGGGCATTGTCTGAGATAAGAACCTTTGGAATTCCAAACCGGCAAATGATACCTTTCCAAACAAAGTTTCTCGTATTTTTTTTCGTGATTTTGGCCAGTGGTTCAGCTTCTACCCACTTTGTGAAGTAATCAATAGCTACGATCAAGAACTTCCTCTATAATGGAGCCTGAGGCAAAGGCCCTAGTATGTCGATTCCCCATTGGGCGAATGGCCAAGGGCTGGTAATTGGCACCATCTCGGTATGGGGAAGGTGGTTGGATGGAGCAAACCTCTGGCATTTGTCACACTCCCTGGTGTATTTCGCTGCATCCCGTCCCATTTGGGGCCAAAAGTAGCCTTGGCGAATCGCTTTTCGTACTAGCGACCTTGCTCCTGAATGATTTCCACAGATACCTTCGTGGATTTCTTTCATCACATACTTGGCTTCTTCAGGTCGGAGACACCTTAGGAGGGGACCAGAGAAAGATCGTTTATATAAAATTCCATGTAGTAGGCAGAACCTTGCAGATCTATGGCAAATTCGGCGAGATTGGAGTTTATCTGCTGGTAATGTACCGTCTCGAAGGTACGTGGCGATCTCATCCATCCAGGTCGGATTTGTTTCTGTCGTAAAGACGGATTCGGCGACCTCAATGCTTGGTTAGGATAAGAATTCCAACGGTATATTTCTGTTTGATATAAAATCAAAAGTTGAAGCAAGATTTGCTAGGGCGTCTGCTTTTCTATTTTCCTCTCTGCGGATTTGTCGAATGGTGAACCTTTTGATCTTCTGAGTTAAGCATTTAACTTCATCCAAATAAGCTGCCATTCGTACATCCCTAGCGAGGTAATCTCCCTGAACCTGGTTAGCCACTAGTTGGGAGTCGCTGTAGGCTTCAATTGATTTGACTCCCAATCTTGTGGCGACCCGTAACCCGGCGAGGAGGGCTTCGTACTCAGCTTCGTTATTGGTGACTTTAAACCCAATCCGTATGGCGTATTCCATCTGTTCACCTTCCGGGGTTTGCAGAACAAGCCCTGCACCGCATCCGTGTTGATTGGAAAACCCATCAACAAACAATGTCCATTTGTCGTGCTTTTCCCCCGAGCTCCCGAAGTCATTTTCTGAGTTATGAATCCCTTCCTCCGAGAATTCTAGATCGGGCTGGTGAGTGAATTCGGCCACGAAGTCGTCTAAAGCCTGGGCTTTTATTGCCGTCCTCGGTTTATAGTTAATATGGAATTCGCTCGACTCAATGGACCATTTCAGTAGTCTTCCCGAAGTATCTGGTCGTTGAAGAACTTGTTTTAACGGCTGATCGGTCAATACGGTGATGGGATGGGCCTGAAAATAATGGCGAAGTTTTCTGGAGGCGATCAGGAGGGCGTAGGCGAGCTTTTCAATCATTACGTATCTGTTCTCAGCACCTATCAGAACCTTACTAACATAATATACCGGCTTTTGGACATGGTCCTCCTCTCGGATGAGCACGGCACTTACTGCTGTCGGCACTTACTGTTGTGGGCGAAACGGCGAGGTATATGAATAATTCTTCTCCCGTGGTCGGAACCACAAGCATAGGAGGTGACCCCAAATACTTTTTAAGTTGTTGAAAAGCTTCTTCCTACTCTTCTGTCCACTGGAAATTTTGATTTTTCCTTAGGATTTTAAAGAACGATAAACATCTGTCCGTCAATTTGGAAATAAATCGGTTGAGGGCGGCAATCCGTCCAGTTAGCTGCTGGACTTCTCGGATGTTTCTGGGCGAGCTCATCCCAAGCAGAGCTTGAATTTGGTCTGGATTAGCTTCAATCCCACGTTTGGTTACCAAGAACCCTAAGAATTTCCCGGATGATATGCCAAAAATGCATTTGGAGGGATTTAACATCATCCTGTGTTTTCTCAAAATGTTGAAAGCTTCTTCAAGGTGGGCGACGTGCTTTGCTGCTTCGAGGCTTTTAACGAGCATGTCGTCTATATATACTTCCATGGTCTTTCCGATCAGCTCTTTGAACATCTTGTTTACCAATCTTTGATAAGTAGCCTCGGCATTTTTAAGACCAAATGGCATGACCTTGTAGCAATACAATCCTCGTTCCGTGATGAAGGAAGTTTTCTCTACGTCGGGGGGAAACATCTTGATCTGGTGATATCCTGAGAAGGCATCCATGAAGCGAAGAAGCTCGTGCTTAGATGTGGCGTCGACTATCAGATCAATTTTTGGCAGTGAAAAACTGTCTTTTGGGCAGGCTTTGTTGAGATCAGTGTAGTCCACACACACTTTCCACTTCCCCCCTTTTTTTGGGGCGACGACAATATTAGCTAACCATTTTGGATAGTGGGCTTCCTTGATAACTTTAGCTTTGATGAGTTTGGCGACCTCCTCGTCGATAACTCGAAGCCTCTCAGGGGCGAATTTTTTTCTCTTCTGGCGAACTGGAGGATTAGCCGGATTGATCTGTAATTTATGCATGGTGACATGAGGGTCTATCCCCGTGACGTCACCTTGGGACCAGGCAAAAATATCGAAGTTTCTTTTTAAGAATTCCACTAAAGCATCGCGCTGTTCTGCGGCAAGTTCTGTTCCGATCATGACGTGGCGATTAGGATATTCCGGATGAATGGAAATTGAGGTAGTTTCTTCAAAGGGCTTAGTGTTTTTGGTTTCTCGGGGATCCATCAAGACCACCTGTTCCACCTCGTCCCTCAGAGATTCCATCTCGCCATCGTTGATCGGTAATTGCTATTGGGTATTCGGTACCGGGAGGATCCCGATCTTCATGGCCGAAATGAAACATTGCCTGGCCACTTTCTGGTCACCCCGCACTTCTTCCACGCCTGCCGAGGTCGGGAACTTCATCTTCAGGTGGTAGGTTGAGGTTATCGCCCTAATTCCGCCTAGAGTTGGGCGACCTAGAATAGCATTGTAGGGATAAGGGCAATCAACTACGATGAAGTCCTGCCAAACAGTAGTTTGGCGAGGTTTTGTCCCCAAAGTAACTGGCAATTTGACCCATCCCAGGGGATGAGTCAGATTTCCTCCAAATCCCACCAATGGCGTCATAAAGGGCTGCAACCTGTCGAGCCCTATCTTCATTTTTTCAAATGCGGAGATGAACAGTATGTCAGCCGAACTACCATTGTCGACCAAGATTCTTTGGACGGTAAAATTGGCGATGATACCCGAAACGATTAGGGCGTTGTCATGAGGTAGGTGCAGGCCTTTCAGATCTTCATTGTTGAAGGTAATGGGTGGGTTGACATCGGCCCTTGGCGAGGAGAGGTTGTAAACTTCTGCGGACATGTCTGCACTTCTGGCGTGCCTTTTTCTGGATGAATTCGAACTTCCTCCGGATCCAAACCCACCGTGTATTACGTGAATCTCTCCAGCAGTAGGTCGGTTGTCATCGTACCTTCTTTCCGGTGAATTGGGGGAATGGCGATCTCCAACGTATTTTTTTAGATATCCCCTTTTGATGAGTTCGGCTATTTGTTCCTTTAGATGAAAGCAGTCTTCGGTATTATGGCCATGGTCTCGGTGAAACTCGCAATATTTGTTTTTGTTTCTCTTCCGGGGATCAGTCTTGATTTTTGAGGGCCACTTGAAAAACTCTTCATGCTTGATTTCTGTGAGGACTTGGGCAATGGGAGCATTAAGCGATGGCAACACCAGCTCAGTTCGGCGAGGTGGAGTATGAGGTCGCCTGTCATTGGTCCGCCTCGAGTCCCGATTAGGCTTCTTGTTTCTCCGTTCATCGTCTTTATAATCAGATCGCCTTGTATCAGGCTCTTTCCTCTTATGGTCCTCCTTTCCCCTTCGCCTCCGTTTGGCTTCGGCCAATTCTTCCGCGGCGATGTATTTATCGGCTTTACTTTGAAGTACGGACAATGTCTCTGGAACGTTCTTGGACAGAGAATCGAACAAGGGACCTGGACAAAGCCCCTCCATCATTGCCATGACGACCACCTTATCACTGGGGTCTTCAACTTCTAATATAGCCTGGTTAAATTGCTTCACATAATCCTTCAAGTTCTCCGTTTCCTTCTGGTGGATGGTGAAAAGATGGGACGCGTTCTTCTGCCTGACCCTGCAACTCATAAAATTGGCCACGAAAAGTCTGCTCAGTTCGCCAAATGAATCTATGGTTCCAGGTGTCAACTTTCGGAACCACGATCTCGCTGCCCCTTTGAGTGTAGCAGAAAAGGCTTTACACATGACATCGTCCGAGTAACCCTAGAGATGCATCAGATTTTTGTAAGAATCCAAGTGATCCATTGGATCCATTTTGCCTTCATAGACCCCGAGCTGAGTAAGCAGCTTGAATCTGGACGACACCCTGGCTCTCATTATCCTGTGGGTGAAAGGTGGTTCAGTTTTCCTGATCAAAGCGTCTACAGTTATCGGGGCGCCGGTCCCCGTGTTGATGGCGTCCAGGCGAGCATCCAGGTCCCTAATTTTCTGGGAAGTGGATATTTCTTGTTCTTGTTGGGCCCTCCTAGGAGATCTGACCCGCCTCGCCCCTTCGTTTTCCTGCCCTGGCGTCTTACTGGATGATGACCCTGATGATGGGCTTCTTGGGCTCTCCTTTCGTTGAGGGTGAGGGCTGGGAGAGGGACGTCGCCTGTCTCGCCCAGTGCTATGGTGACTCTGGGATACATTCCCTGATGGATGAGAATGACGGGGAGCCGAAGGAGGTGGTGGGCGATTATTTGCGGTGAGGTGCTGTATGAGGAGGGCATTATTTTCGTTCATAATTCTCATCTGTTCAGCCATCCCACGTATCTCGTGATGAAGGCCCTCTAAATCTGGAGCTTGACTAGTGTTGGCCATTGGACGTGTTCTGTTGTCCAAAGGACTGCTAGTACTTGGTCTGGATAATAGTCGACTGCGCAGGTGCATAGGATAAAGAGAACTTTTGTTCCCACAGACGGCGCCAAACTGTTGTGGTAAAAATCTGGGAGAGCAACCAACAGTCAGAATTGCTCCTCGACCTCGGCACTGGACCTCGGCTGAACTGGGACGACCTGCACAGCAATGAATCAAAAGTAATCGACCGGGGTGAGGCCGCTCAAAACCCCTCCGGCGTGTGTATCAGACCAAGGCGACCAGAAAATAAATTAAGGCAGTATGGAGAACACAACAATAAGTGTGTGTAGTGCCTGTGTTGAGCGTACCTTTTTGTTATGGGGGAGCGGCCTTTATATAGACGGGAGAACTGAGTCGTGTCAGTGTAGTATGGCGAATTCCTCGGAAGGATAAGCATGGGATGATATCCCAATTAAATCTGGAGTTCAATCTGGACTGCCAACTGGTGATCACTCCGGAATTATAGGCGACGTTGTGGAGTTGGAGTCTATTGGAAACAGTCCTCTTGCAGAGGTGAAACTCTTTATGGAGATGGACTTCAATCAGGTTAGGAGTCCCGTGATAGCAGATCTCTAATGGAGATGGGAGTCCTTTTGGAGAGAAGTCTTTGAAGGAGATGTCTCTGCATTGGGCGAGGTAAATAGTCTCGCCCTTTGGGCGACGTGCTTTGCTCGGAACATCTGTTGGTTCGAATTATTCCACATCAGCACTCTTAGTTGGATTTGAATTCAAACTCCTAGCATATACATATATAGCTCTTATGGCTGTGTATTTTGTGGTGGAAAAAGGTAGTATGAGGCAGAGAGAGAGTGAGAGAGTGAGATATTTAATGTATAAATCTTTCTGTATTTAGTGAATCTGCTACACCACTTGAGAACGTAGGCAAGTTGTAAAACCTCATAAATCATTGTGTCTGTGTGTGCGTGTGTTTTCATGCGCATGCACAATTTGGTGTGAATCGATTTAGGGTACAACAATTGGTATCAGAGCTCAAGGGGAGTCTCAGTTTTTTGCAATTGTGTTACAAAATAATTTCTGAGAATACCATCGTGTTCATATCGAGAATACAAATCTCCTGGTTCAAACCAAGACCCCAACTAATCATCCACGCCCTTTCACGTGCCACCTGATGTTCGGAAGCTGAGATCCAGCCTCCCCACGCACTCTCTCGTGCCAATTGATTATTGGCACATGAGAACTAGTATGCGCACACGCTTACACGCGCCTCTGTCTGTCTGAGCATGAAGACCATTCCTCCACGGGCCTCAT